>VZRW01007582.1:865029-914086 GCA_013398125.1 Aegotheles bennettii | reverse complement strand
TGGCGGCGCTGGGGGCGGTGGTGCGGAAGGCGTGGAGTGTCCGGCGGTTCGTGGTGCTGCTGAGCGCGCCGCTGGCGCTGGTGCCCGTGCTGCTCAGCCTGCCCCCAAAGGTACCCGGGCACCGCCGGGAAGGGGATGGAGAGCACCGGCCGTGGGGCGTGGATGGGGGCTGCCCCCCGGGGACGGGCTGGGGACACTCGCTTAGGGGCACGGCACGGGGACAGCGACTGGGGTGCGCTGGCCAGGGACACAAACTGGGGGGCACCATCAGCGCAAAGTGGGGACGCTGACTCGGGGCACAGATCAACAGTACGGGCTGGTGGCAGGAGCTGTGGGACACAGCCTGGGCACATGGACCGGGGCAGAGCCTTGGTGCCCTGTCCCCCCTGCCTGCTCACCTCTCGCCTCAGCCCCAGCACTATTTGGCCTTCACGGGGGTCACCCCGCTACCTGCCAGGTCACCCCCACGGAGGGGATGGGTCTGCTAAAACCTGCAGTCTCCCACAGCCCCTCACCTGTCTGCAGCCAGCTTGGGTGCGAATGGAGGGGACATCCTGGGCTTCTCGGAACTCTTGAGAGCGAGGAAGGGCTAGGGAGCGTGAGCTGTATGCTGCTCACACAGACATTTGGAGGTGCAAGGGATCTGTGGGTCAGAATCAGCTTGAGCTGAGCGGCTCTGTCTGGTACTTCTTGCTGGTACCTGCCTGCCTTATTGTAGTTTTTATTAGAAGCCCTCAAAGGGGAGCTGGGGAAACTGAGGCAAGGCAGGGCCATGGCCAGCACCACCTTGCGAGGTGTTTGCAGAGCTGGGGTGGGAGGCAAGCGCCCTGGACTTGGCTGGGCTCTGAGGCTGCCCGGCGTTGTTGTCCCATGCCCTTTGCTGTGGGAATTACACCATGTAGTGGTGTAGACAGGGAGGGAGGGATGCTGCAGGGCTGCAGCAGGTTCGTGATGCAGGGCTGGGAAATGCAGGGAAGCCACCAGTACCACCTGGGTGATTCTCAGGGGGACCTTCGATGCCGTATCCAAAAAGGCTTTGCAGGCAAAGATGTTTGTGTTGTTCTGTAGTTGTGGAAAAACTGGTCTCCTGGTAAAGTCTGGGCTTTGGCATGTCTGTTAGACTGCACACCAAGCGATCTGTGGCCACTGCTGGAGGCTGGAGGAGGTTTGCAGCTGTCCCATGTACGCAACTCATGCACCAGAAGGTCTGAGCCTTAGGTGGACATCCACGGGGCAGTGAAGTCACTGGGAAATTTTGTGCCATTGACTTTGGTATGGGCAGGATTTCAGTCTTACATTCTGACTCAGATCCATTTGAGAATGACTTCATTTGCATCAGAAAATAAGTGATGTTTGTACTTACTGATTATAGAATTATTCAGATGCTGTAAGGACATGAAGGTGGCTTTTACTTCTGCCTGGATAGTGCTTGTCAGGTGAAACTTTTACGTTCAAGATAGCAAAATGTATCTCCCGAATAATAATAAAACAGAACAACCATTGCTTTATTTAATGACACCATACGTTAAAAGAGAAAATTATTTTAATTTAATCTCCCTTTTTTCTATTTTGCATTATTGGGCAAGTTCTTAAGATAAATATATCTAGTGTTTACCTCAAAGAACAGAAATACATGGGACAACAGGTACTTAATTCCTTTGCAGATTCATAAGTAGGTAATTATATTTGTACATTCATTTATGGTAGCCGTACAAGTGACTTTACTAATATTTAATAGTATCTTGTTTGACTTCAGCACGTGTGAAACCATAAGGCATGGTTAGAGTGTGAGGAACACACTGCATGCTCAGCACAAGCTTCTGCCTGAACTGCACAGTGATTAATTAATTGCGAGGACAAATCACGGATGGACCTGGTGCTGCAGGAAAGCCTTCGATCCAGTTGCTCTGGTTGTAGTGGTAGAAGTGCACAGTTATACAGGCTGTGTAAGGATTTGGGTGTTCAGGAAAAGGATTTCTCCACATGGACAGAAGAAAAAGATGTCCCTGCAGGTGTGACAGTGCTGTTCACACCCGTGGTACTCTGGCAGTGTGCTGTAGCATGCACCCGGGTGCGACCCACAGAGGACCTCACACCCAGTCCAGTCTGATCAATACTGTTTTATTAAAGAATGGTAAATTATTTTTACCATTTTATTAAAGTAATTACCATTACCATAAGAAAATTTACCATTTTACCAATTTATTAAAGAATGGTAAATAAAGCCCACTGGTGCTGGGAAAGTGGAAGTGCTGGCAGCTGAGAGGATGCAGGAGCAGTGGAGTAGCTGTGGGCAGGGAAGGAGAGGCCCTGGCAGAGCTGATTTGTCCACTCGCATTAGTGAGCTGTGCTTCTCCATGGGTGCTAAATGTGTTACTGCTGGGAGCAGTGGGTGGCCGGTACCTGCACTGGTCACTATCAGAACTCTGATGCTCACGTGGCTGTTAACCAGTGCAACGTTTCAAACAAGCCTGACTGCAGCTTCACCAGGTTCTCCCCAGTCTGGCATAGAGGTGAAGCTGTAGCTGTGAGCTGCCACAGAAAATTGTCTCTCTTCATGTTCAGGGGGCAGTGATTCACCTCCAGTTTCAACACGGAGTTGTCTCTCACTTGTTCAGCAAGAAAGGAAATTTGGTGTTGCATCAACAGGGGATTAAGTTCTGACGTCTGAGCTTGCTTGAGCTGCCCTCTGCAGCCGGAGCCATGGGGGCTGCAGGAGGGGAAGGGAGCAGGGTACGCTTTTAACTGCCATGTAAAAACATCAAGGGGGGGAGCAAGGGCTCAGCAGCCAGGGGATCTGGTGGTGGGGTAGTTTGGAAGTTATCCTGGCGCGTGATGGAAAATGTGTGCCCTCAGCTGCACTGCTCGGGTCGGGTGGTTTATCCTAACACGGGGCTTGAACCCAGCCTCGCGCTCTCCTGGGCAGCCAGGTTGCAGGAGCTGCCTCGGGTGTTCAGCAAGCTCTGTCTCAGATGGAATTCAGCAGACTCGGTTGCTGCTGGTGTTACTGGGAGGCTGTCCCAGGCAGGGCACCCACAGAAAGCAGGCTGGGGCAGGAGGAGCCCCTGGGTATGGTGCAGTCATTGTAGCAACCTTGATGCTACTGAGTACTTGCACATCTGGAGTATGGGAGAGTTGGATGGGCTGGAGAGCCCCGTGTTCCCTCTGGGATGGTCAGTGTGCTGCCTTGCAGGGTGTTGTAGAAACTGGTAGGAAATGGGAAGCAATGAGGCTCAGCCCTTGTTAGCCTCAGGATGAGGCTTCCCTTGTGAGAAGGTGTCTTAGAGGCACCACTGTGGTACTTTCCTGCTCTGGGGATGCTAAACTCTGTTCCTACATCACCATTTGCCTTCTTCCCACTAAGATGCTCAGCAATTTTAATCTCCCAAGGGACTGGAGCCATAAAGAGCCACCTGAGCTTTGAAGGGAAGTGTTTCACTTAGATGTGGAGACCAAGAAATCATGACCTAAAGTTAATATAGCAGAGAATCCCAAGTGGCTTCTTGGATTAGCGTGTACTTCTGAGTGACACCTTGTGGTCTGGGTGCGTGGGTTTTCCAGTGAAACTTGCACCTGGGTGACATCTCTCTGGAGGCAAAATCCTTCAAGAAAAATCTTCCATCAAATCTGGCCTTGCTTATTGCTGCTGAACTCCAGCATCCATACCTGCAAGCTGCTATTAAAGCTCACATCAGCTGTAACCCTGCGGTGATTCTTCTCCAGATCTGTGTGTGTACCCCTTCAGAGGGACAGTGTCAGGGCTGGCACTGGTGCTGACATTACATTGGTACCCTTTGTTCTTACTTGGTGCCCTTGTAGGTTGCAGTCTTGAAGTGGGAGACTTGCACAGTGATTTTCATAGAATCATTATGGTTGGAAGGGACCTCCAGGTCATCAAGTCCAACCTTTATCCCATCATATTCCTAACCATTAGACCATTAGACCATGGCCTCAAGTGCCTCATCAACCTGTCTCCACTCTCCTCTTTCTTACATAGAGAAATGAAATTTCTGCTTTGTGGGTAGGTTTGCTGAGACCTCAGGGTGTGCTCCCCAAACTGTGACTGGAACAGTAGCTTGTGTCCGTCACACAAAACAGGACAAGGAAATGCCCTGTGTGAAGCTGCTCCCCAGGAACCAGTTCTCCATGCAGGGTCTGTGTGTCACCTCCTGCTCTGGTTGCTGCTGAAATGGCTGAATGTTTGTCCCGTGAGTGGAAGTGCGTGTGACCCCCCTGCTTGGGGTTAGACCATGGCCGCAAAGAGCTCGGGCAGGGCAGGAGGGGCTGGAGGGACTGTTCTGCTGGAAGGGGCATGGGGGGCACTTTTAATGAGCTGTGCAAAGAGCTTGTTCCAACAGCTTCTAATGAATTCAATGTCTATGGCCTCTTGGCTTGGTAACAGCTGAGGCAGCCAAATCTGCTAAAAGGAGCTCTGAGTGGGCAAATAGGGCCCAGTGCCTTCAGAAAGCAGGCTTGACTTCCTCAGTCGCCATAGAGCAATTTAAAATTAACTTGGACGTAATGAGTCCTCCTGGTTAGAACAAGGAGACTTTAAGAACTTCCAGAAGAAAAATGACATTGCTTGCACTCAAAAGCAAAGAAAATGAAAAAGGCATTGTGGGGAAAGGGGGTGATGCCAATGTAGGTGAGTGGGGTGATGGGCTGCGAGCGGGGTGTCCTGGGAGGTAGAGAGGAGCTGGATCCTGAGCTGGAGAGCACAGCAGGAGCATGAGCAGGCGAAGAGGGAGCAGTCAGGAGAGCAGCCTGGCAGGTGAAATAGTGATTGTAGCCTGATTTACATTTCATGTGTGAAGTTCATCTCAATTATGTGCATGCTTGGTGATTTAGAAAGGCCAGTTTCACAAAACTGAAAGCAGTGGTCAGATAAGAGATGAGAGAAGGAACTTCAAGTGGGGAAAGAGGGGTGATAACTGGAAGTAGGGTGACTGCATTCTATCACGTGCATTACGAGCTTCAGTCTGGAGAGGGGACAAGCCTGGGGAAGACTGGGGGGATGTGAAAGCAGCAATACTTAAGGGAAGTTGACAAGAGTTGATATTAATTGAAACTTTGGAACTATATAAGACATGAAAAGGGATATGAAAGAACTGAGGAAGAAATCCCTGGGCAGGAAGTTGAGTGTGGTAAGTGGTGCTTCAAGTGCATGGCACAGAAGGAATCTGACCCAGGGTGTTCTGTTGCCAGATGAACAATGCAGAAAAAGCTGTATTCAATGAAGCATTTTTGTTCTGTACTCAGGAAAGTGCTCGTAGTACACAGTCCTATATCATAAGAAGTCTGATAATTAAATATTTCTACTGTGACAGTAACTAAAGGGAAATTAAAACACTTGCATCCAACCTGGCTACTTTAAAATCTATAGATTTAGGCAACTTCCATACAAGAAATCTATAACAGCTGCCTGAGAAGTTTTGTGAACCCATAAACCAGGTGCTTTTCTACAAGCTCCATGGTAGATGGACATCATCAGGAATGGTGGCCACAGGTCAGGCTGCTCTGGAGTCCCTCTTGGGAAGCAGATGCCAAAAAAGGGCTTGAGGTGGCAATATGTAATTAGCTAAGCATGGCTACCAGAGTGGCTACCCAGAGCCAGGAGGGTTAGCAGGATATTTATCTGTATGGACATGTGAAAGTTGAGTAAAAAGAGTGAGGATCTACCAGGCTGCTGTTTGTTGAGGTTGTGGCTTTCAACAGAAAGCCCTTCCAGTATGACTTCCACAGCTCAGAAAAAGTGCTGACAGATTTGAGAAGTCTTGGAATGAGTAAAGGGCTAGAAAACAGGCTGTGTGATGAAACACTGTGGGAGCCCAGCCTGTTTCTTTCAAAAAATAAAAAGGCAAGGAGTAACGATGGCTACCTTGAAGGGGCATCCATCACAGACAGAGTTTGGATAAGGGCAGCTCAGGCTGGGGCACAAAGGAGGAGCATATAAGCAGATGCAGAGGGTTGAAGTTGACAGATTCAGATTATCACAATGTAATTTTAACAGTGTGGTTAATTACTCAAGAACAGCTTACTAAGCTGGTGGTGGGTTTGCCATCACTAAAAAGGTTTCTTTTTTTTCCTCCTCAAATGCGGTGGATCTATCTCAAAAACAAGACCAACCCCTGATGGTGAAATGGAGATTCAGAAGAGGAGCCCTGTTAACCTCCTGCAGGGTGTCAAATCAGCACACTGTGGTTTTTAGCTTCACAGTCCATAAATTCTTGAAGGTGTAGGATTTATTGCTGCCTCCAAGAGAAGGCGTGAGCCTCAGACCTCTGAGCCAGAGAGGATTTTCTCCAAGATGCCCATTTAATTTTTGTCATTAGTTTCCTATGTGATCTTGGTCAATTTGCCCACTTTTTCTGAGCTTCAGCTGTCCCATTTACAAACCAGAGAAGATATTTCTGGTTTTTTGCCAGCTCCAAAATACTCCAAGAAGTTTAAACAAAAGTGCTTAATGAGCTTTGTCATTTTAGCGTAACTCCAGAGCAACATATCTTCCCTGAAGCTCTCTCCTTGTGTTACTGACCCCTTTCTGGCCACTCTGCAAGTACCTGGTGGGAGCAAAACAGCCCTGCTGGCAGGAAGGCTGGTAAACAGGGCTTGGTTTAGGTCCAGATTACATAATGTTTGCAAGAGCTGGGTTAGTAGAAATTGGATTCACGTATCCATCCCGTTGGGAGAACAGGCAGCAAGATGGACAGGAGCACTGCCACAGCTCCGGAGTGAGAACAATTTGCAAGTGAGATGCTAAAAGCCACTAGTACCTTTTTGTACTGAGTAGTTCTGAGTATCACAGATAGGTTGTTCCTCTGTGATGGTAGTGGGATAAAAGGGCTTGAAAAGCTCTGATTCCAGCCCAAATATCTCTTGGTATTGAGCCTGAGGTCCTGGAGGGGCCCTGTCACCTGTTTGGCACTCGTTTGTCTGGTCATAGGGTGGAAGGATGATGGGGAGAGCCTGTGTGGGGGTGATGTGGCTGTGATGACCATGTAACATGCAGAGATTGATGGAGAAAAGCCAAAGGTTGGCACTGCTGAGGTAGGGCTTCTTTGAGCACTGGGTCTGTCTGGTTGGGAGGCTGTGGACACTGGGCAGGTGGCACTGGACTGCCCAGGGGCTGCCTGGGGCTGGTGCAGTACAAGGTCCAGCTGAAGCTCCTGATGTCCCCTTTCAGGTTGTTGGTGGGGACTGGTGGCTCATGCATGCCCGTGTGAGCCAGTTCACCTTATCTGACCCACCTTCCCTGCTATCACCTCCTTTCCCCAGGGCACCTCATCTGCCCTTCCAGGGCTCTCCAGCTCTCCTGCCCATGGGAGACTACCCTGTGGCTTGGCTTCCTCTGCCATAGCTCAGCACGTCCCCCAGCATGGAAAATCCCCAGTGCTTTCAGTGCAGTGAAGGCAGGATCTGTGTCTGGAGGGGCAGAGGTCGTTCCCAAGGCTCTTGACCAACAAGAAGAAGAGCTGATGTAGTCCAGAGCCACTGAACACTTCCCTGGAAATCATTAAGTGGTTATAAAATTAACCCAATCACAAGACCCATTTTAAAGTTCGTATGTGCTACCATCCTTCCCCCTGAACTTTGATAGACTGATTTTGAAAACAATAAAACCAAAGCTGCAGGAAGGTGAGAGAAACCAAAGGTGTCTGCCAGAGACAAGAGCAGAGGGGTGGAAGGATGAGGATCAGGTGGGGGTGATGGTGCTGCAGCGGCGTGGGCAGCGTGACCATCTCCTTAAAAGACCGTTCTTCTGACATTTGTTAGCATTTATTGTTTGCATATGAATCAGACTTGCTGGGCACTGGGAGCATCCATCAATTAACATTTGCAAGATATCTTGAAACCAAAAACTTTTCAATTTTGTTTAGAGTTTGGTTCAATTTTATTGACGGTTTTAATTTGTTTTTATTCTGGGCAGTGCTTGCTCCAAATCTAAGTTACTCTGAATGATCTTGTTCCTTTTTTTTGTTCAATGGTTGTCCTGTCTTAAGTGAAAGACTCATTTAGTATAGGTGCTGTTTGTCCTTTTTTTGGAGTAGAACAAGTTGGATAAACAATACTACAGTGTTCTTTTTAAAGTGGTTTACTGTTGATCCATATAGGCTTCAATTTTGGGAAAAACCATCCATACAGTAGTTTTCTGCCCTTTTTCAGTTTTACCTCTTGGCTTTTGATCTTGCAGTGAAGACTAGTTATTAGATACACGCTGTGTTTCATTGTAGTGTTTTCCAGAACATTTTCCATATACCAGACAATAGATATCCCTTACTTATAATTAGTTTTCTGAATCGTACTTCATCTATTTCATCAAGTCAATTAAAGCCTTCACTGATATGCTGTTATATCAAGGCATTGTTAAAGATTTTCAGTTGTTCTACCCCTGTAGGAGGCAATGTGTTTGTTTTGAAATTGACTTTGGTGCAAATTTCCTTGCAGAAAACTGAAGACTATTTTGCCAGTGGGAGGAAAAAATGATTTGTACAACCTTTGGAGATCAAATGGAAAGGGCTTGTTGAGAGCAGAGCTATTTCTTTGCTGTATAAAAGGAGCCAGAGTAAAGAGAAATGATCAGTTGCCACGGGAATGAAATCACTGATCTGGTGTGCAAACATTTTAAACCATGATTCTTTATTTTTACCAAATTTAGCACTGCCAGGTTTGTTGCTCTGGTCCTGCTGCTTTGGAGGAAGTGAAGCCGTGGGGGGCTGGTGAGAACTGCCAGGTGCCAGGGCTCAGCCCTGGGAACGTGTAGGCTTTGCTTCACGGCATCTCCTATGTCATTTTACTAGGATCTAAAATTAGGACTGCAAAAGGTCTTTACATCCAGATCTTGTGAATCTCATGTGAAGTGGTGGCTCCTCTGTGATGAACGTATTAAAAAATTGAAGGAATTGCTCTCAGTTCTTGTGATATTTGTGTGTCCACGTGCACTGAAGCACTAGAGCTTTACTAGCAGAACTGCTGGTGGAATGCAAGGCTTGAGTGCTAAAAGCAAACCAGAAATTCTATCATCCTTGCTGCTTTTCAAACACTCACTGCAGGTGTATTGAATGATAAATCTGTATTGGTTTCAATTCACTCTGCTTTATGCACCCAGCAGGGTGTCAGGGTAGATTCTGCTCTTGGGCTGTCTCAATAACCATGGTTATTTTTTATCCTCAGTTTGTGGGTGTTACTGGCTTGCTGTCTGCTCTGGCAGCCTGGGGATGACCACCTTCAGCTAAGGCCTGGAGTATGTTTTTTGCAGGTGGCCAGGCAAGTTGTGACTCTGCCATCCCTGCTCTGGTACCTTGCTGTACACTCAGCTGCTGCAGCTGAGACCATGTTATCCCCAAAATGCAGCTCCACACAGTTCCCAGCCCACGCTGTTCCTGACCCAGCCATGGCAGGGAGCAGAGCTGTCATCTCCCTCACAAAAGCCACAGCAAGCCCAGCCCCGGGCGCAGGGGAGGAAGGTCCAAGTGGAAGGACAGAGGTGTCTTTGAGTAACAATTTAACCTGTTCAACAACAGGAACAAGTACAACAACAACAAGCTGGAAAAGAGTGGTAAAATAAATAGCTCTGTGGCTTCCAAATGACTCTCAGCTCTTATTTATAGCGCAGTGGGCACTCTGCCCCACGGGCACTGACAATATCCCTGTTCAGCCCCTCTGTGGCTGAGCCCAGCTCCACACTGGGCTCCCCCTGCTCCCCTGGGGCTCTCCCATCGTGGGCTTGGAGCCGTTCTTCTGCCTTCTTTGCATCACTCATTATTTCATCCGTGGCTGTCGTGACAAATGGCTTTGGTCTAGTTTGTGCCTCCTGGGCGGATGAATGAATTCACGCTGCCGTGCGGGGGCACTGGGTTTCTGCCAGCCTTGGCTGGGGCGATGCTGGACATGGGCGAGCTCCCTGCCCTCAGGAAGTGGTGTGACACCAGGGCTCTTGATTTACGGATTTCCACAGGGACTGGGATAGGTTGCCATGGAATGGTTTCTCACCGATCTCTTGGAAGACTGTGAACCAAGAAAAGAAACCTTTCTGTGTGCCTCCTATTGTGAATGTGGGGAATCAATACACCCATCCCTCAAAGGTGTTTTTCCATAACCATGCAAAGCAGAGTCGATGGAATTTGGAGAGAAAACACAAATATTAAGTGTAGCAGGATCAGATATTGGGACACCAAAGGATTTTGGCAGCAGTGCCTGCTGAGGATTAGCAACCTAATTCAACATGTTCCTACTCTCCAGAGCTTCCTTGGTTGATGCTCCAGTGCACTGTCACCCTGCAGCACTCGGGCAGTTGAGGAGGATTTGGGTTTTGGTGTGGTGTCAGATGATCAGTGTAAGTTGTGGACACAGTGTAGTGGGGAAGATGTTGCACTTGATGGAAATTATTTGGAAGAAATACGTATCCTTGAAGGAGTAATTAGTGCATTTTGCTTTTCTAAGTGTCTCCAAGTGAAAAGATGTCTCTGTAATGCTGCGTGTCTTACTTTTCCTCTCTCCTCCTTTTGCAGGAAGGAAGATGTCTCTATGTGATCCTGCTGATGGCACTGTATTGGTGCACGGAGGCGCTGCCCTTGGCCGTGACAGCTCTGCTGCCCATCGTCCTCTTTCCCTTCCTGGGGATCCTCCCATCTAACAAAGTTTGCCCTCAATATTTTTTAGACACCAATTTCCTCTTCCTCAGTGGTTTAATCATGGCCTCGGCCATTGAGGAGTGGAATTTACACCGCAGGATTGCGCTTCGGGTCCTGATGTTGGTGGGAGTCCAGCCAGCCAGGTGACTATGGAAGCAGGGGGATCTCCATAGGGGACATGAGCTACAGGTGCTTGGGGAGCAGCTCTGCTGGGGTGGACCGTGAAACAAGAGTCTTTCATACCAGGGCGTTGTCCACATCCCACTTTTCTTCAGCTTATTGAGTTTATTCATCTGTTTGCCTTTTCTCAGAGGCCAATGGAGCACAAGGAGAATCATTTGGTTCAGCCACATATTTGTGCTCCATGCAGTTACGGGGTAGTCACAGAAGTCCTTTTTACTATTAGTTTTGTTATCCCTGCACGTGAGCTTTTCCTCCTACAGCTATAATATATCAGAGAACTTGCCAAACTGAAGAAATTCAGCTTTTCCTTTTTTCTCTCTTCCAGACTAATTTTAGGGATGATGTTGACAACGTCTTTCCTGTCCATGTGGTTAAGTAATACTGCCTCCACTGCTATGATGCTTCCAATTGCAAATGCAATTTTAAAAAGCCTCTTTGGGGAGAAAGACACATCTAAGGAAATGAACAGGGAAAATGAAGAAAACCAAGGTAATTGAGACAGGGCAGTAGTATAAGCCATCTGAGGTCTGCCCTGTTGCCATCAAATATGCCCCATTTTATTGGCTTCACTGGCACAAGTACCACGTTTCTTAGCTGCAGCTGGATCTCAGTGCTGGTTCCATTTTAATGCACACTTTATTACTGTGGTGGAAGAGTATTGGCATAAAAGTCCCCCTGCCCCTTCCTCATGTCATGCAGGAGGCAATGCTTATGAGTTGTCTGGAAAATCTAAGAAGTGGTGGTGTCCAGCCAACCTGCTCCATAAACCTGCTGCTGGCACAGGCTGAAGTCCAGCTCTGCAGGTACGGTGGTGATGGGATCTGTAAGGATGCCTTGCTGCAGGGATAGCCAGAGCCAGGAAGGGCTGCAGATAGTAGTGCCTGGGCAGATGGGTGCTATGTTGTGGTGTGTTGCTGCAGGGACAGGCAAGGGATTGACCAGGCAATGAGAGCAGGGCAAGGGTGGAACAACAGCCCCTCTGCAGCAGCACACAGGGCTGCCATGGGCTTGTGGACAGGTGGGTTCCCCTCTCGTTTTCCTGTTTCTTGACCAATAAAACTTGAGCCTGAGCTGGAGGAGAAAGGGAGGAAGAAAGGGAAGGCTCATAGGTTAAATACCTATTTATAAAGTGCTTTGGGATTTCCTGGTTTAGCATTTAGGTGTTGTTCCTGAGCAGGCTGTGGACAGGCTGGGTCAGGGGTAAGCAGTTAGATGAGGTCTTCCTCCAGCCCTCTCTTCACAAGTCACTTACCAGGAGTTTGGGCTTCTGGCTGACAGTGGGGAGAAACAGCAAACCAGAAATGGAGTAATGAAGTCCCCTTTGCAGCTATTTCTGATAGTTGAAGCAGTAGTCACAGCTTCTCTTCCTTGCACTAATTAGTAATTCTTCTGCCCCTGTGATTTAAAAGCAATGGCTTTTGGGTTCCCACTGAGTCCTAAGGCAGTAAAATGAGTCCACAGAAGACTCAAACGTACATACTCTAATAAAGATATAATTAATCATTAATGTCTAGTAATCATGAGATATTAGCACTCCAGGTTGCTTCATCATATTTGATTTATGAATTTTTGACTGTTCACATCTATTAAAATCAACCCCACTGACCTTCTTGCTATAATTTCTTATTCTGTAGAAGCACTGTGTTTTGTCAGTCCATTTTTAACCTTCTTTACCCCATCCTCTGAAATTATTTGACTGTGTAGTTGTGACTGTAAATACAGTAGAGTTTGGGAACACATAAAATCAAGACCTCCATTGTCCTAGACATTGGCAAGCACAAAATTAATGTCCTTGGCTCAGAGCACTTACAGTGGTGAGAGAGGCCAGAAAAGGCAAAGGGAGAGGCATGCAAGTAAAAGAATGAATAAAAATGATGCTTTGCAAATACCATGTGATGCTGTGATGATGTGTTTTTCTTTTGAGGTAGAGACTTATAAAAGTGATAAATAGAAGTGAAAGAGGAGTCATCTGTAAATTGTACATCAAGCTACAGGTTTTCTTGTAGACTTTATTGGAACTTTAGTGTCGTCCTTTTCTGTAATCTTACTGAATGGATGAGAATAACTGAGTTCCTTGAAGGAAGCCCTAGACCTGAGGTCAGTCAAAAGCAACAGTTCTGCTGTTACACGTAGTAGGGGAGATGGGCAGGTGAGCTTTCTGCAGGGGTTCCTGTCTTGTCGGGTGTCATCTGTGGTCAGGGCTGGCTGTAGTCAGTTTTTTCACAGATCTGATGAATTCTGGCTGAAGGTAAGGAATGTGCATTTGAGAACAGGGTATACTCGTTTCATAGTTTACTTAATTTTTATAATCTAACTGAATTGTAGTCTGTGTCCCAAAAAAGACAGGTGGATTTATTTGTGAAGGGGACTGTATGTGGAAACAAACTTTTGTAATGGCATATGATCAGGTCAGTCTTCAAATCTGTTTGGATGTGCTTTGATAATACTGTAGGAGTATCCAGGAAGCTAAAAAATACTTGGATGGGTAAAAGAATTGTAAAATATATTAAAGAATGTGTAGCATGCAAAAGCATTTAATATCTGAAGAAATCTCAACAAGTGTATGAAACCAGCTTTAGGGAGGGCTTGGCATACACACACAGCACGTGTGTGATATCAGATCAGTTGGTTGTGCTTTTTTTGCTGATGAGAGAACCTCAAGGTTGCAACCTCTTATGTCCATGCTCAGCCATTTGGGCAGCATGTTATAGATCAGTAAATGTTTACGTGCTTGTGTCATTGATGGCTAAAATTTGGTGTAGTGTTCTGTTCATTCTGATGCTGTTGGCTACTGATGCAAGAATGCAGTTAGATGAGCTTTGGTAGCTGAGGTCACAGCTGGTTCTGGTTGATGGAAGCTGGGTTGTAAGCAGAACACCAACAGGCTTTTTTCAGCTTCCCAAATTTTCCTTTTGGAGGTGAGTTATAGATTTCCTACAATTCTGTCTGAGATCTCCAGCTTGTGTGACAAGCTGGAAACTGCTGTGCTAGTGAGCCTGACCATCTCTCCTGCTTTCTGCCCACTAACCCATCATTGGCAATATTTCATTTCTCTGAGCAGCTTCAGTATCTCCAGGTAAAAATCATGAGAAAGTTTTTCCATCCTTTTTCTTTTGCATAGAGAATATCTTCTGCAAATTCAAGATAAACTCCAGTTGGTGCTTGAGGTGTTTCTCTTGGGTCACAGACCTGGAAATGAGATCTTTAAAGGGGCAAATGGGACATGTGCACTTTTGGACACCACTGCCTGATTTGGCTGCCTAACCCCAGCCCATGCTGGCAGGGTATGGCCCCAGCACTGCTGCCTGCACCTGGTGGTGGGGGGGTATACTCCTTCTTAGGCCTTGGCAACTTTTTAGAAATAATAAAAATGTCATTAAAGCCAAACTTTTCTAGGACAAGGCTTTCTGCCTCCAAAGTATACAAGGTATTTGGGTGAAAGGGCCACTGAATATTTCCCGCACTGCTCTGTGAGATGTGTGTACAGCCAGGTCCTAACTCAGTGGTCTTTGGCCCCTCCTGACTTATGGACCTGTAACAATTTTCACTCCTTTTTACAAGTTTCATAAGAAGAGTTTGCTCTGCAGCAACTCTGGCTTGCCTTTGCACAGTTGCCTTTTGCAGACCTTCCTTGAGAGGTAACTCCCAGCTGTCCCTGGCAGGGTGGGATGGAAACTTTGGCTTAGCAGGGAAAAAATCTGACAAATGTGAAGAGGTGGAATGAAATGTGTCTCTTTGCAGAGCCAGCACTAGGTATGAGTGGGATGGCGGTGGTAAGAGGCCTTGGGCTAAATGTATTGGGGTACCGTCAGCCATGGGTTAATGTTCATCCTTCCAATGACATCCCTCCATCCTGTCATCACTGGGATGAAAGCTGTGTGTGTGTGTCCAAGCCAATTAACTCCGATTCAGTAAATTAGCGATGTGTAAAACATGACTTTGCAGAACTCCTCGGTTCGCTGCGCTGGAATGAGCTCTGTGTCTGCAGGGCACACACGAGTGAGTCCAGAGACTTTGACCCCTGGCCTCTCTCCACACACTGCTCTCCATACCCAGTGCACGCACGGGTAGGAGAGGATCATGATTCAGGCTGAGGAGGGTGGAAGAACATTTGGGGACTGGTGGGGTGGCAGTGGGAGGAGGTGGGCTCTGCATGCAGTGGTCTGCAGAGCTCAGGAAGGTGTAGGGACACAGGCCTCTGGACTGTACAAAGAGCCCTAGGAAGAGCAGCAGAGCCAGTGGTGATGGGAAAGGGCCACCTGGGCTGAAGGTGGATAAAACAGGTGCTCCAGTCCTGAGGAAGACTATGGAAGAGGAGATTTAATGGCAAACTTCTACTCCCAACCTCATGAGGTCAAGCCATGAGCCAGAACTACAAATGCCACAAGCCTTAGTGTGACGTCTGGTAAAAAAGAGTGATTATATTGCATTTCTGTCTTTGGATTTCTGGATTCTCCCATATGTATGTGTGTAGGAGAGTGGTGTACACCTCCAGTTTACTGCCAAAGGCAACACTGGTTGTTCTGGTTAAAATATACCCTTTCTCCAAGTGCTCCTGAGTCCTGCTGGAGTTCCCTGTGTGGTGGTAAGGAGGACAGTGAGGCAGAGGCCCTGTGAAATATGCTGGAGGGTCCCTGGGAATTGGGTGTGCAACAGTCTTCCCCAGTGTGGCCCTAGACTTGTGTTGGGGACCGGTGTCTCACCCTGCAGGGTCTGTCATTTGTGGAGGAAATGGTGGGCTTGGGAATGGTCCTTGTTGTGGGGGTGGATTTCAGAGGACCTGGTATGACACCTAATCCCCAAATGTGCCCTGCTCCTATCCTTAAAGGGTGAATTAGAGCTTTATGGGGTTTTTGCACCAAGTGTCTGCACGGGGTAGAATTCTCATCCCTAGGGAATGGAGGTCCATGGAAAGGAGTGCTCATGGTGCACCTTGGGAAACTTGCCTTAGAGATACATCAGGCCCAACAATTTTTCTTCCTAAGAATGAGCTATGGTTACCCAAAGAAAAAAACCCCAAACCCAACCCCATCTCAAAATCATAAGGGACAACCTGAAACTGCTGGTAATGTAAAAGAATCCCAGAGTCCAACCAGTGACAGTAGTAAAAGGACCAAGTGCCTTTGGGTGTTGGAGGAGAGGCTGGGTGCTGTGGTGGGACCGATGTGGTGGCAGAAGGAGATGGGCTCGTTCATCACCACTAGGTGCTCCCGAGCCCATGCCCATGGCGTGAGCTCAGCCCTCATTTGCACCAGCCCTCCTCTGCCAATGGCAGTTGTTTCCTTTGTTCCTCTGTTTGGTTGAAGGAGGATTTTCTAGATGCTTTGAACTGTTTTAAAGTCGTAATCTTTCTTTTTCAGCATCTTTACAGCAGAATAAACTTTACACTGTACCAACTGAGATGCAGTTTCTGGCAAGTACTGAGGAGTAAGTTAACTATAAAGTTTGTATTAGAGAGTTGAGACAGAGAATTATCCCCTGAGCTAGACCAAGTTTTAGGAATTTGAAATTCAATCATTGCAATGTTTTGATTATACCAAACGTCCCAGTCACTAGCAACCTGGTGGTGGAAACCCTCCTCTGTATGTCCAGCGTCCCTCTGCATGTCCAAACCATTGCAGAGACTTCCCAGCCATTCTGAACTGGCGGCCAGAGGTGTCTGCTGCTGGGGAATTGTGCCTTGATTTTCTCAGGAATATCGGAGATGTGAAGCCAGTGATGTAAAACCCACCAGGATTTACACACTGGTGATGGTCCTGCTTTGATAACAACGATGGGAAGGAAGCATCTTTTCAGGAACAGATGTTTCTTTCCTCTCGGAGCTATCAGTTTTATTTTTTTTTCCTTTTAGCAGTCCAGTGGACTTTATGCTAAGTGTTACAAGTTGCTGAGGGGCTGGGCAAGGCATGTGCACCCTCAGCTCCTATGGCCAGGTGCTGAGGGTGCTCTGCCCTCTGCAAGGTTGCTGGTCCCACATGGCAGTTGACCAAGCAGACCCCTCTGCTGCACTGAGCTGCTTAGGTGTCCTTGAGGACAGTGATAGCTTGGATATCTTAAAACTGGGAATTTTCCTTCTGTCAAGGCTCTGAAGTGGTTGCACTGTATTTAAACCAGGGCTTTCACCGGATTCTCTTTTGGACTATTTTAAAGCAAAGATCTGACGGAGGAGAAGGAGGTTTCCAGTGATACTCTCTCAGACTTAAAGAAGGAGGAGGAATACAAAACAAATATATGGAAAGGTTTCCTCATCTCAATCCCATACGCGGCCAGCATTGGAGGTACAGCAACACTGACGGGAACTGCACCAAACCTCATCCTTCTGGGACAGCTGAAGAGGTATGGGAGCCCTCCTGGAGAGCCCTGTAAATCCTGGCAAACAGAGACATGTTCTCTATCCCTGTAGGAAATTCCCTTCCATGCTGAGAACCAGTTTGAAAAATTTATGCCCTTCCAGAATATTTTGGGAAACTTTGTGAGCAGATGAAAGCAGAGAGTGGTTGCATCAGCCTTAGCTGTAACAAGCAGGTTTCCAGCACACTCAGCCAGGCTGCCAGCCAAGCTGGAGCATGTGGGCTTCACCTTACTGGTATTCTTAATCCCAGTGAATTTAATGGGACTTGACTACGCACTTACAGTGATCTGGTAGCTATTTTGATGTAACAGGCTGTGTAGTGCTTTGTGAGCAATTATATCTGCTGCTGTATGGTACAAAGGAAAATAAGGAATTCATGACTTCTGATCTGCTTTCTTAGGCATAAAAGATGCTTCCTATGTTCATAGGAGCAGAAACTTGTGCCATCCTAAGTGCCTGCAGGTATTTCTTTGCTGGCCTCCACAAGTAGTGTGTTCAGGCTCTCGCAGACATGTACAGCATCCCCATGAGGTTCAGGTTCAGACTCTACAGCAGTTACCAGAGCAGGGTTAATCCTGGGTGTTCAGGAGTGTCACTGGATGAAAGCATCAGCCATCTGGAGAGATGTGTTGCAATCTTGGCGTGGAGGCTTGCAGAGCTGTGCTGGGAGAGCTGTGGGTGGCCCAGGGGGTTGTCCCAACACAACACTCCCCAAATCTCCTGGTGTCCAGATAACTGCTAGTGCACACAGAGGAATAGCTTTAAATGCACACTGGCAAGTTTGTGGGGTATTTTGCTGCTGATTTCAGATGTTTGCCCTTAAACTGAAGGGTTGTTTTCCCTTCTTGCATTAACTTCATTTTTCCCATTTGCTTAGTTATTTTCCAGAATGTGATGTGGTGAACTTTGGTTCTTGGTTTATGTTTGCATTTCCTTTAATGCTGATTTTTCTTCTCCTGGGATGGCTATGGATCTCCATCCTGTATGGAGGAATTAACCTGAGGTAAGTTTATGTTCAATGTACATATATGTTGTCTGATTATACTAGCATCGTGAAATATGTTCATCACAAGCCTCATACTAAATCCACTGATATCAGGATCATCTCCTGGGTGGTGGTGGGTTTCATAACCAACTTCAGGATGCTCACGTTGTAACAAGTCATCTAGTTTTAAGAAGCTGATATGCAACAGGAGGGTTTTAAAGATATCTCATAACTACACATACTTCATCTGGTTGAAATAAGTATCTGTACAGAATAGGTATTATATATTCATTCAGTTAAACAATTTTTAAAGGTTGTTTTACTGCCTGATGTGGGCCTGTGGAGGTCAGTGGTAGATTTTCATTGATAGAAGGGAAAGCAGGATCAAACTTTGAAGACCAGAGTGAAGTCTTGGTTCCCCTGGAGTTAGTAGCAAATATCTCCCAGACCATAAAAGAGCCAGGATTTGTTCCTGGGGCAGAAACAGATAACTTCACCACAAGGCTTAATTTTACAACAACATGTTAATCTGTAACTGAGAGTAACATGTTTTTTCTGGTAAATCTTTGCTGGATACATGCAACCCCCGATGTACACTACTTCAAATGATTGCAAGATAGCCATGCTGGTTCCTTTGGAGCCCTTCCCCCCCCCTACATGCTCTCGTATGTGATAGTAACAAACTCACAGCCTTGCTTCCTCCAGGGACCATACAGAATTTCTAATATTTAGAAAAGTCTTTAATTGTTATTTTGAGCTTAAAATGCAAATAGTGGAGGGGAGGGGGGAAGAGAACAGGTGTCCAAATATTTACATTGTCTCAGAGACATGAAAAAAAAAAATCAATGGGAAAGTTTTAATCCAGAAAGTGCCAAACACCAGTCCTTAAGTTGCCCACGGGGCTCCAGGGAGGCTCTGTGTGCCGCTGCGGGATGCTCTGTTGGCTCGTGGCTGCCCAGACCTTCACCACTCTGCACCGCCCGCCCAGGGCTTGTGCGATGGGAGCCTCAGTTCCCGAGTGCTGTGGGGAGGGCTGGGGCACGGCCCCTGGTGAGCAGGTGAGGGAAGATGCAGCTGTGCTGGCCACAGCCCCCGGTGAAATGCAAGATCGCTCTTGTGCTCGGAGAACGTGATGTGTTGTGTTTTGTTTGGCTTCCCTCTGTCAGCACAAAGCCCGGCTGTATTGGGATAGCTGGGCCAGCACAGATACCACTATTCCCCAGTGGCCTCGGAACAGACATTGTAAAGCCACCAAAGTACAAGCAAGTGTCTGCAGGAGTTTTTTAGGCATCAGTTTTAGTGATGACTCCGGGAGAGTGGATGGGCTTTCTATGTGGGCAAGTCCTTGGACATTGCTCCAGTAGCAGGTTGGCTTTGCTTGAATCCCAAAGACATGAAAAGGCTTAGGTATAGGCTGGCTCAGCTGAGGTGATGCTGCCATCAATAACACTCCCCCTAAAAATAATAAATAAATGCCTAGTACATCTATTTGGGATTCAGGAATTTCTGAATGATCTACTATTCATCCACATAGAAGATCCTGCCATGATATCCCTTTGCAACAGTGAATAAATGAAGCACTATGGGGCCAGGGGATGCATCTGATACAGAAAATTCAGGGTTTTAGATTTAATAAGGTCACGGGCAGGGTTAGAAACTGGGTTCAGCAGCATGGGATGTGATGGGAGATGAGGTGCGAGATATGAATATATAATTTATATGCGCATACTGCAAAGGATCAAGCAGTGCATGTGGTCAACATGGCTGGGCTAAGAGGCTTAGCCAGGAGCACATTAACATTCCTGGCCAGGCAGAAATTTCTCACATTTTTGTTGATCCTCAGCAGCATCCTGGGATCACCCAGGAAATTGCAAGTGACTGAAGTGAATGCCAGATTCATTTTCAGTGTCACATTCTTCCTAGTTATTCTGCTCAAGTAGGTATCTGCTAGAGATGAGGAAATCCTGCAATATTAGGACTGTCTTTTGGCCCATACTGGAGGAAACACTTCAGAATATAAATGAGAGGAAGCTTCCTAACCTCTGCAGGATCTCCTTTGTATGAATGCAAAGAGAGAGGATATATAAAATAGGGCCTTATTGCCTGTGTCTGCACCAGAGACCTTCATCATCAGTCTTCGTGGTCTGGAGATAATGCAAATGCAGCCACCAGAGATGTGCAGCTCTTTGAACCTTGCAGAGCAGGCACTGAGGAGAGCACCGTATGCATATGCTGCAGCAGTCAGTGCAGTGTTTGCTGTGTCTCAGTTATGTTACAGGCATGTAAAGATATAACTGTTTCTTCACAGGGGCTGGAGAACAAAAAAGTCAAATATAAGAGTGGATGCAGAAGCCCGAGCCAGAGAAGTGATAAAGGAGGACTATCAAAAACTGGGTCCAACAAAGTGAGTCACCAAGTCAGGACTGAAATGAAAAAAAATCAAGTGGGTTGGAAAAGCCCTGTCTTAAGAGTGGAGAGCTGGGGGAAATTGAGTGTTTTAGAAGGAAATTAAATCCATGTTTCCACTCAGAGTGTTTGTAACCTGCTGAAGTTTGCTTTTTGCATACTCCAGCCTCTCAACCCTCACTAAGAGGTATAATTGCAAATAGCAGCTTGTACTCAAATCTGCTCAAGAACAATGTTCGTATTATAAAGTGAATTCATGCTGGGTTGTTTAATTACTGTTTATAATTTTTCTACTCCAGGATCAAAACCAATCCTTATGCCTTATGTACTAACCAACACAGGCTGAGTTTGAAGGTTTGTGCACACCTGTTGTGCAAAGCAGGAAACGTTTGCTGAGAAGGCTGATGGATCATATGATAGATAGGAATCATATGGATTGTGGATATACTTAAAGCTTAATAGCTGCTCAAAGAAAGTATACGGGAAGAAGTCAAATTCATGTTATATGGAGTACATTATTTTTTTTTCTGAGTAACTCCTAACTAATACTCTGAATATTAGTTGGGTGTATAAAGAACAAGGCTCTTTTAGCTTCTTATTATAGTTTCTCAAAGGTCTTCTGCAAAAAGCGTGGTGCAAATTGCAGTGATGGGGCTCATATTTTGGAGAAAGGAACCAGCAGAAAGAAACATAAGTTTTAGGCTTGTGAGAAATGCCAAAAAAGGGGGAAGCAGGAAAAGCTGATTGTCTCCAAGAATCAAACCCTAGGTATGTTCAACCAGCTAGAGATATTCTGGGCAGCCAGGGCTAGTGAAAGGTTCTGAAGCTGTAGCTCTTACTTTTAAAGAGTCTGTATTTCTGCATCTATAAAATAATATTTTCATACTCACAGCAATGCTGTGCAGATTCAGTGATGTTTGTGTCGTGCTATCGACATCGTAATTGTTGCTGCTGTGTGGAAGATGGAGTGGTTCTTCAAAGGCAACTGTCTGTGCCTGTGCTGTAAATGAAAGAAATTGGTTTATTTGTTCCAGTCAGTACATTATCGAGCAGCCTGCAAAATGTCTCTGAAAGAATCAAAGTCCCACTTTGAGGTCTAGGAGTGAAGAAGTCCATTAAGCTGTGCTCTACCAATTTGATTACCAACCTCGTAACTTAAAATCAATGCAAGTGGCCTCTTCCCAATGGTTTAAATGCCCTTCATTGTGCTCGGAGAGATTTTAAACAGTATTTTGAGACATTGTCGTGGTTAAATCTTGACTCTGGTAGAGTCAGGCCTGCTACTTAGCAAATGGTATTGCCATTTTCACCACTGTTTGTCGTGTGCCTAAGGGATGCTGTTTAGGTTTTGACCTTGATGTTTGTTCCTGCAGTCTCGTGTATGGTTTGATTCTCAGCCATCTTTTACATTGCTTGACCTGGAGTGCAGCAATCCCTAGCTGGCTGTGCCTTAGGGACATCCCAGAGGGCAGCAGGGAAAGGAATGGCCAGGAGAAGCTGCTTGGCCCTTCCCTACTGCCAGAGCCAGCAGGTCAACCTTGTGTACGGCTGGTGTGACATCTGGTGTGGGCATTCCTGATGCCCGCCTTGTCTCTCCTTAATGTCTTCCAGTAAGAGATAATTGCTGACAAATATCAGTATTTGTAAATAGATTTATAGTCTACTCCGATGTTTCACTGTAGCTATTTTTAGAAAACCAGCCTAATGTCCCACCCAAGCTGCTGCAGCCTGAGCTCAGTACTTGTCCTAGCTTGGATGCACCCCTTTAGCACATCAGCATTTTAACTACGTTTCTTTTCATTTTAGGTTTGCAGAACAGGCAATTTTCTTCTTTTTTTGCATGTTTGCAATCATGCTTTTCTCCAGGGATCCCAAATTCATTCCGGGCTGGGCAAGCTTGTTTGCACCAGGGTAAGATTTTATTTTCTTTCCACTGTCACATTTTTCAAAAGCATTTCCAAGTCGTTGGGATTCCTGAGCTTCTGATCGCTCAGGTTTCCTGGAATAAATTAAACTGAGCTTCAAGTAGCCGAGCCAACTTTATTGTTTCTGTTTCCTGGAGGAGGCACATAAAGCCCGGTGGGAAGTTGGCATGTGTCTATCTGAGGCCATTCCTAGGGTTTTAATGTTGAGAATGCTGTTTATAGGTACGGTTACAGTGAAATATTGAATTCTTTCTGCAATCCACTGATTTCACTGGAGGTCTGGAAACTGAAGAGAGATGGCAGGAGCTGACCCCATGTTTGGCAAGTTTATCTCCCATGTGATATCCATACCTTGGGAAGATGAATGGATATAGCAGTTGGGGAATGCTGAAGCTCAGAGGGGGTGTTGTTATTTCTTAACAGAAAAGACCTTCATAGTTGTTGTGTTTTGGTTTTTTTTTTTTAAATAAAGCCCTAGCTTAATAAATGATTCCTTAATACAACAAAGTAGTTATAGACTTTCCTCATCAGTTAATAGCTCCTTACAACCAAACACATGCTTAAGCTCTTTACTGGATGGAGCCGACCTTTCACCTTAGAGTCTGAACATTTTGTGAAGAGCACATATAAATAAGGTGGTTTGGGCTCTGCCTCTTTTCTTCCCTGCAATGAGCTGAGGAAACTCGTCCTCACAACCTCGCATTGACCGATCACAACTCTGCAATCAGAAAAACCAGAGCATCAGTGTGGTGGGGATTAGATCTTTGTTTTTACATTCGTAGGGCAGCTTTTCTAGGGGGTTCACAGCCCATCGTAGAAATGTGGCTCGACAGGGAATTAAAAAGAAAATAACTGAGAACAACAAGCATTGTTCAAACCTGATGGAAACTTGTAATCTTCTTTGTTAAATCCCTGTTCTCATAAACTTTGTAATTCTACAGGCTTGTGTTTCTGCTGCTTTTGGACAGGTTTATCTCGGATGCAGTGACGGGAATCACCATTGTGATTATACTGTTCTTCTTCCCTTCCCAAAAACCTTCCTTCAGGTGGTGGTTTGACTTGAAAGGTGAGCAGGAGACCCCTCTGGGCAGGGACTTTGCCCTTGCTTGTGCTCTGGCAGGGTAGGCATGGAGCAAGAGCCAAGACTATGCCCCCTTGGACCCACACTAGCCCACAGCAGCTGCACTGGCTGTCTGGAGCAGTGCAGTATGAAGGTGCAATTTGATCCTACAGAAGAGGTTTAGCTGTCACTGCTCTGCTGCCAATGGCAGGAATAACTCAGTTGCTCATGTAGCTGTCAGAGGTGATGCCACTGTGGGTTGAAGCAAACTGAAATCAGTGTTGATTTACCATAGCAGACCTGATTGTGAAACAGAGGTTTGGTTGCTGACTCCCAAACAGCTCCTGTCCCTTAGGGTGAGCATGAACCTCTGAGAGGGCAGAGCTGAGTGAGTTGCCTGTATTCAAAACCAGGTACCCTTGCTCAGTTCCCAGAATTATTTAGAATTTAAACTCCTAAAGCCCAAACTCTTCAGCAGGTTTTGGTGCCAGGAGTCTTTTAAGGTCTTGGCTCTGTCCTCTTGAGTAGCAATGACATATAAATTTTAATTCATAAGCCACTTGGAGTGAGAGATGGTCTTAATGTGGAGATGCAGCTGATGAAGGCCCTTTGTGGATGGTGCAGCACTGCCTGGGTCTGTGGGAACAAAATACTGGCTGCTCTGAGTCATGCACATTTGTTGTGTTGTCCATATGCAGGAAGATGTTTAGTCAGGCCTCCTCTGCATGAAATATGTGTCCCCTTGTTCAACAGAAAATTACAGTCCCATTAGTGCGCCCTTCCATGTGACAGAGCTCACTTCATCATGTAGTAAGAGATGGCCTTGGGGGGAGAGGAGCTCTTTGCGATAAAACTCACCAGCTGTTGAACAGCAAGTGGGAAATTAATAACATCTTCCTAATTCAAATGGTAGAAAGTTTCCTTCTTGCACGGACTCCCGTCTGTTGAAGACAATGTTTATGTCTGTTACAGAGAGAAAATTAACCTGATATCAAATGTTCCCTCAAGAAAGCCTCAAAGAAACTTTAAGTGCTAGATCTGATATTAAATTAAATGATCTTTTAATTGTCTAGTGTAAGAGACTCCATATGTATATTTTAGCAGCAATTCATGGTTAGTGAGCTTCTGCAGCGGTGTCAGGCTCATGATACCATTCTGTCAGATGGTCACTGACCTGCTTCTCTTTGGGTGGGTGTTTGACATGAGGGTTTTCTCTTCATTCAGCACCAAACACTGAGACACAGCCCTTACTGACTTGGAAGAAGGCCCAAGAGACGGTGCCCTGGAACATCATCTTGCTGCTTGGAGGAGGCTTTGCCATGGCGAAGGGCTGTGAGGTGAGGCTCGCTGCAGATGCCACGCTCCAGTCATCCTGTCTAATGGAGCTGGAGTTTATCAGGGTGTCACTTGGGGTTCTCATTTGGCTCTGGGAAATTTGCATCTGCAGGGTCACACTTGAAGGACACGTTTCTCAACTCCAAGTGACAGCAATGGGCGCAGATAACTAAGGAGGTGAAGAGATCTTGCAACTCCTTTCAAACTGCTTGCTGTTAAATACCCTGAGGACACTGCACATAGGTGCTTGTGTGGGTGGGTGCAGGTCGTGCATAATTTGCAGTTCTAGGAAAGGATCAGTTCATGTGCAGGGTAGCAGGAGCTCTGCTCTCCAGCTTGTTTGTTCTCCCCTTCTGCAGGAGTCTGGTTTGTCTGTCTGGATAGGAGGCCGTCTGCATCCCTTGGAGGGTGTACCACCACCTGTGGCTGTCATCCTCATCACGATTGTCATCGCCTTGTTCACAGAGTTTGCCAGCAACACAGCCACTATTATCATCTTTCTGCCTGTCTTGGCAGAGCTGGTAAGGTAGTCCCATGGCAAGACTACTGCTCCGTGGCTCCCCTCCTCACCCTGCCCCTTCGATGAGCAGGTTTGTGTGTGTCTGTGCTGGGACAGGCACCACATGGTTCTCCTGCTTCTGGGCTTCAGGCACTTTGAAGTCCTTGGGTGCAACAAAGCAAGTGCCTATAGCATAACGTGGATGGTGGTGGTGAGATATGTGATTATTTATCAGTTTCTGCTCCTTTCTGTTTTTCAAGGCCATTCGTCTGAAAGTAAATCCCCTCTATTTAATGATACCAGGAACTATAGGATGCTCCTACGCATTCATGCTGCCAGTCTCAACACCTCCTAACTCAATTGCATTTTCTTCTGGACACTTGATGGTCAAGGATATGGTAAGTTCTTTTAGATACAGAAGATGCTGGAAACAATCAGCCTGACTGGAGTGTTTAAAAATGGAATTTTTGAGGTTGTTACTAGTTCAATATGTACTAAAGTGAAAAGACAGAAGTCTGATACTCTTCTCAGCAATGTTTGAAGGCACAGGGAAATTAAAGGAGCCTGTATGACATCTGACCCTGTTAAATTTGGAGCCACTGTGGTTCCAAAAGGTGACAAATCTGGTTTTGAATGTGCTCAGCATCTCCCAGATCCTGTCCCGTTCCTACTAGTGTCAGCAGCTCATCTTTCATAGGTTTCTGGGTGCAGGAAATATTCCCCAGCACAGAGAAATAAAGCTTATGTGTAAAATTAGGCTCACTCCCAGTTCCTGTTCACATTCCTGAGGCTAAACAGATGTTAATGTTTTTGATGGATCAAAGCTTGGTAAGCATCTGCAGAATGGCCTTTGTGGCTTAACAAAGCCTGCTTAAGATGTTGCTAATATTAACGGCAATGAAACTTTCCATTTTTATAATGTTTATATTCAAGTAGCTTCATGCTTCACATGCTGTAGACATCCAGTCCAAGCTCACACAGTTGTCTTTGTATTTCTTTTGTAGGCAAGAACTGGGTTGCTCATGAACCTTATGGGAGTTCTGCTTCTTAGCTTGGCTATGAACACATGGGCCAAGAGCATCTTCCAGCTGGGGACCTTCCCTGCATGGGCCAATATCCACGCAGAAAATGCCACCTCACTCTTGACAACCGTAGAAAATGTCACTTTAAGTGCACTAAATAAAATATGAGCAAAGCCACCCCTGGGGAAGGACTCACTCACTTAGGACTTGGGCACTGGAATCATCAGAGTATGCACAGGAGGAAAGCTGTGTGGCTGCTCACACTGTATGGGACCCTCTGGTTTAATTTTATTTTTAGAAATACTGGTCAGTGTTACAACATCCATTTTTTATTTTCTCGGAAGATCTTTCTCCACCTTCCACAGGTACCAATCAGACTCTCCCAGAGTCCATCTGTTGTAGGTGGTTGTTAACTGGACAACCCTGTAAGCGTCGAGCGTCTTTGGGCAGATGCCTTTACCCCATGAAAGCCAGCGAGCTTTGCTGCTCTAGTTTCTGATACCCTACCTCGTTTTGGAGAGTAGCCCTGGGAACAGGGTGGAGGCAACTGGATTATTTACGTGCAACCCAATGTGAGTGAGTGTATCAGAATCTGGCCGTGGGGAAGGCGGTGCGGCCGGGTGCTTCTAGTAGGATGTGAAGGCTGGGGTCTCATTGCCATCTCATGAGTAATTCTCTCGTGGAGGATGAAGACTATTTCTTCAGGTTTGTGCATGAAGGGATGATTCAGGAGATGTGTCGGTGGGACTCGGAGCATTGCTCCATGCTTTGGAAACAGGAAGGCAACAGTTTGTTTCCAAACATGTTTTTGAAAACCTGGGACAGTAATTGCTGCCTGGTTCTCTGCACTGAGTACACAGATGGGGGTTTGGGACCAAATTAATTTCTGATGTAACGTTGGACATTGGTGGTGTTTCACCGTTGGTGAATGTGGCCGGTCTTAGGTTTGTGAGATTGACTCACTCATGAGCAGCCTGCTGAGTCACAGGTCAGTGGACAAGTTACATTGGAATATTATTGACATTTCTGGAAAAATAGGCTTTGATTCTTAATGTCTTTTTAAATCAGATTGCTTGGGTACTTTCAATGAAAGCATTGCAAATTGACTGTGATTTTAATCACCATTTTATTAGATTTTTTTTTTATTTTCTGTAAGAATCTAAAATATTTAATTTAAAAGATCAGTCGTTGAAATAGATGGATTGAATGATAAAAGATCTGATTCTTGGTTTAGGGAAGGTCAGTGACTGGACCTCTGTACTGGGACAGATTTCTCTGACAATGTAAACTGGTGGAGGTGGCAAGGTGGACTGGCCCAGTATAGGGATCCAGATCATGCCCCCTGCTCCTGTGCTGCTGATAAACCCTGGGGCCAGGCAGGAGAGCTGGCAGGGCGATGCTCACCAGCCACAGCTGCTGCCTTGGGGTCACCCCAGGGTCTCATGGTGCAGACTTGTGGGGCTTGAACCGAAACGACCAAAGCCAATTGAATGTGGAACTTTGATCAGTCAAGTTCAAAAAAATCCTTCATGTTCAGCAAAATCCTTAAGTTCAACAAAATCCTTAATGATTGTGGGAAATGTACAATAAAACACATTTGTTAGCACGTCACATTGTCCTGTTTGCTCTGTAGATTGAGAGGAGGAAAGCACAGCCCTAGCCCTCCTCTAGCTTCACCCCCCAGTTTGGGCAGTGGTTCCCCAGGAAGAGCAGGAGGGCAGTGAGGTTTCCCTGCCAGGCTGAGCCAAAACAGAGCCCTCTTAGTAGAGGAGTAACGAGACTGGGAGGCTCCTGACCCGGTGTCTCATGGCTGCTGTGCTGTTGAGACACAGCCCTGGCCACCTTTGCTGGGGACACCCCATACCCACTGTCCTGCTTCCCTGGGGCTGCTCCGTGACGGCTGGTTGGGCGCTGTTGTTCTGTGTGGATGCTCCTCGTCATGCCTTAGTGAAGATGGGCTGAGTGGCAAAGGGAAAATCGCTCCATGCAGTTCCTTTTCCCAGCAGGCTGTCCCGTGACCGGTGCAGCGTGGCTGTCCCGGGGCCAGGGATCAGGCTGTGCTGCAGGAAGGAGCCCTGCTGTCCCTTTGCCCGGCCGTGGCCAGAGCTGCTGCTGCAGGGGATCAGAGTCGGTCACTGGAACAGAGCTGCCTCTGTCCTTGCAGCCTGGAGGACAGGCAGCGAGGGCCTTTGGATCATCTAATTTTGAGGCTCAAAGGGTAACATCTAATCCAGCTCTACTGTAAGTGGTCCCAGATTTACGTACGGTCTCAGCTCTGGCTCAGTGCATCCTGCTTGAATCTAGGAGGAAAATTTTACTTGGGCATGAAAGCAGAACTGAGACCACAAAGCTTGTGTAGAAGCCTCCAAAAATCACTCCTAATGCCCTGGAATGTCTGTGGCACTGTCAAATGTCAGAAGGTATTTCACCAATGCAGCCAGGTAAGGTTTATTATCTCTGTGCTGGCATGGGAAACTGAGGCAGAGAGGGGACCAGTGACTTGCCCAAGGTCACATAACAGGGCCTTGGCAGACCTGGAGAAGGTGTGAGGAGCACCTAGATCCTAAATCTCTATTTTAGTCAAAGGCCTCTGCATTTCCCAGGACTCCCCAGAAGTTCTGGTTGGAGGTGAGTGGACAACAGCATTACCTAATCCTGCTTTTTCATATCCAGGCATCTGTGAGAGTAGGACTAGTCTGGCAAGCTTGATTTAAAAAAACAAAACAAAAACAACAGGGATTTTAAGATGTATTATTTCTGGGGTTCAAGGGTGAACTGGCTTGCGTAAATGATTTCTAATTCCATTTGCTGCTGCTTGTACTAAAACTTCCCCAAAGCAGCTTTTTATGGTAAATCAACCCCATTATTTTTGAAGGGTCTGTAGTAGAGGTATAAAAATTCCCAGGAAAGGGCACTGCAAGTACTGTACTAACCTTCTGTAACTCCGGCTGTAGTATTTTAAAGGAACTTTGCCCGCCTATGCACCATTTCTCTGGGAATGTAGAAATCCAACAACCATCACAAAAGCCTTTCACATTTGCAGCCTGCTTGTGAATTTTAATTAACAGGAAATGCCACTCGAGCATTGAAATTCAACATCCAGAACATCTCTGGTTTACTTCTTTGATGTTCCCCATCCAATCCCGGACCAACATCCACATGTTCTCCTGAGATGCTTGGAGGAAAATCATCCTGGTTTATTTACAGTAGGAAAGCATTTTGTAGGATCTTTTATCCCAGAAGCACTCAAGCTGCTTTACAAGCTGTTCACACAGAAAAGCTGCTCTACGAGTCCTTGCAGTGAGTGACTCCAGGGCTGTGCTCAGCTGATCTGCACCCAGCAGTGATGCTGGAAGTTCAGGAGAGAAAGGGAAAGATTCCTGAAACAAATGAAAGCCTGGCATGACAGGCGAAATTCAGCAATTGCAGGTTAGATAGCCTTGGTCCCCTTGCCACATTTATCAGTCACTGAAAGGATATTGCTGGGACTGTGACCTGGATCTGTATTACCAGAAGTTGTTCATTTGCATGTGATTTTAACAAGCAAAGACTCACCACTAATGGGCTCATCTTTCCCACACCCTCAATTTCTTGAATTGGCAGAATAATGTGATCAACAGGTGCTGATGATGCTGCCATGGAGAAATATCTTCAGCCTTAAATCATCCTATTTTTAGCCCTCTGTTCATCTTCTTTACCCAGTTATTTTCTTAAGCTGTACAGTTCGTGTACCTCCTGCTCTCCCTGTGATACAGCTGCTCCTTTCCTTTGCACCCCTTCCCATCACCGCCACCACCATGGGGTTACCCTGGCACTACAGGTTGAACTTGGCATGTCCTGGCACGAGGCTCCTGGTTGGACTGCCCTGAGACCTGCTCCGTAAGCACCGCAGTCTGCAAAGCAGAAATAGGTTAAAATCTGCCCCAGTGGGTACAAGCTCAGTCCTTATCCCTAACCAGAGCAAAGCCAGGCTGTGCTTCCTGGCTATGATACAAATAAAACACTGTCATTCTCTTAGAGCTCCAGCAAGCTAATTCCAGGCATGTGGGTCTCTGTCTCCTACTCTAATGTTCAAAAGTCTGAATTGGGTAGGAAACAAAGAGCTTGAAAGATTTTAGAGCTTGAGCTCTGTAGAGACAGGAGCTTGTCAAGAAAGCAAAGCCCTTTTATACCACCTGGGAGCTGGGTCACGAGATCCCCAGGGACACAGGGTGGGACAGGGCACCTCGAAGCATCCCGGGGGGGTACAGCCTGTGCATCCCCATCACCGGCTCGCTAGCCTCCCACCTCTCCTTCACTGCCTCGGTCTCCCTTAAAACTCTCCCACCCACAGACTTCTTCAGCTCCTGAGCTGAAATGAGCACAGACCTTGAGGCACTTTAGCAGAATGTGACCACAAGGTGTCACGGTTGCTTCGCTGAGCTGCGCGGTCCTGCCCGTGTCCGTGTCCCCAGCCTTGGCCCCGGGCTGCTGCCAAGTTTCTTCCAAGCTGCATGTTGCTGCCTGCTCCTCCAGCACCACGGTCCTCCTGGGTTTGGAGGCTCTTCATTGATTGATTGATTTGTTTGTTTGTTCACTTGTCCTCGGCAAAGTAGGACATTGATGACTCTAGCTCATTTAGAGGTTATCAGTTTGGGGTATAAAACAGAAGATACCCTAGACTTAGGACAGTCCAGCCTGCAGAGATCCATTTTCAGTCGAGCCAGAGGAACATCTAGGTTTGACTTTGCATCCAAAGACTTCTTGGTGCTGCCTGGAGTTACTGGTCAAACACAGCTCCCCCACATGCTACAGCTCCCCTTTGCCAGATGATGCACCAGGCTCAGAAAACATTCCATGTTGTGGACTTGAGGGGGTTTTTTTGGTTCTTTACTGCTAACATTTTTTTTTGCAGCCCAGAAAGCTACTTGCTTATCCTGGGTGGGGTCCCAGGGGCTGCTGACATAGTTAGCTCAGACATACGGTGAGGAAGAAGTTTAAGCTCAGAATAGTGACTAAGGAGAATCTGATGAGGTTTGCAGAAGACAGTTATGGGCCTTTTGGGGTGTTCCTTTACAGTCTACAAATTGAATTTAAGACATAATTCATGACCTGCAGAAGCAATTGCTGTGGGTGCTCCAAGCAAATGGCACTTTCACACCTGCCTGGCTGGTGTCTCTTTCTGGCTGAAGCCAGAGTTTGTTATTTGGTGCCTGTGCTCTGGGACACCAGGAGGAAACCTTTGCTTTATCAGCCACGTGGGAAAAAAACAGCTCTTAACAATAAAGCAGAGTTGTCGAGTGGCACAGCAAGGGCAGGAAGGACCTTGCCTGGTGCCTGCAGGAAGGGCTGAGGAAGCAGGCAGAGGTTTGCTCTGCCCTCTTGTGCTCGTGATTGCTCTTCCTCCAAGGACTGCCACTGCCGTGGGGTCCGGCCGTGTCCCCTGGGAAGGTGCTGCTCTCCCACCACTCGCCCGAGAGCAGAGTCCCATGTGCTCCATCCCTGGGGGTGGCCGGGACAGGGCTGACCTCCAGCCCTTTGCCCTCTCCTGCCTGGGGGAGCATGGGAACATCCCGGTGGCCCAGCGGTTCCCACTCAGCAGGATGGCTGGCCCCAGCTCTGCACAGGACAGCGGGTCCCCCTGAGGATTGGGCTCAGCAGGCAGGTCCAGTGGGAGCTAGGGAAGGCTCCTGTAACTCACAAGCTCAGTGCAAGGGGAAGGGCAGTGGTCATATGTGTTTCTTCTTTGACAGCTGATCAGAGGAGGGGGAATCCTCTCTTTTGGAGACATAACTGAGTAGCAAACCCCATGGGCTGGTCCATGTCTCCCAGTGGGTGGGTTTGGTGGCTGGAGCTCTGTGCCCTGCACATCCCAGGGGTCAGGCAAGTCGGTCCCATGGGGACTGCATGTCCTGGCCTGTACATCTTGGAGCTTCTCAGCAGTTTGGGAATCCTGCCTGTGTGGCAGGGTTTTCTTTGCAGTGGATTTGCTGGCCGTAGGTAATTGGGAAAGGTTCAAGCTTGAAGCTTTGTGTTCTTTGCTAGGACTATGAGATGAACCTTTAAGCAGTTCAGGTACCCTGCGAACGAGCTCATGGTTTCAGCAGGAGCAGCAGCCTCTAGAACAGATGAATAATTATCAGCACATAGTTTGTTGGATCCTACTATGCCCTTTGTGCCATGACTGATGTTGAAAGAAGAAAAGGTCCCCTTCTCTCTGAGAGATACACCAACCTTGCTGCTAGCTGGTGGGCAATGGGAGGAGAAGTCAGCTGGGATGAGGCAGCTGATTTCCCAACAAGGGATGGTGACACCCCATGTTCCATGTGATGCTTGTTCCATCTTCGTCAGTCCATATGTCATTGAGTCATTTTTTTCAACTATGTGTCACAAAAATAAGCCTTCTGTGCAACAACAGTAAGATCAGAAGTGTAAAGCCCAAGCAGTGCTGTGTCCTGGCTCTGTCCTGTAGTGGGGTTATTCCCTGAGCTTCACACACCAGGTTTGCCTGCTCACTTCAGGAATTGCCAGCGTTGCTGATCTGAATTACCTTAAAACATCTGTTTTTGTTGGTTTTTTGTTGTTGTTGTTTTTTGAGTCCTGGCTCCCTGGTGCCAGCTGCCTTGGTTTCCTATCCTGCGGCTCCCAGCAGCTGCATCCAGGATCCTCTCTCAGAACAATAAGACACTGGAGCATGGAGAGTTTTCGAGCAAGACTGGGGCACCTCTCTGCCACTGGGTATGTATATGCTTTAATCCCTCTCCTTCCCTCTGTCTTGACAGCTACTGAATGGCCTTTTTCCACTGAACAACCTCATTTGTTAGTTAAAATTCTCCCTCAAAGGATAGCTGAGGCTGCTGTCAGGTGGGGGAGATGAGGATTGCCTGGTTGGGTTTTATCGTGGGGAGATGCTCCTTCTCCCCACCAGGTTTTCTGGTCTCTGGAGAATCACTCCAGATGTGAAGCCTGAGAAATTATATTCCTTCCCAAACATTTGTTTTCATTAGACATTTAAATAGCTTTATGGGACATTTCATCCTGTCTGCAGTGGCCAAATTCCTATCCTTGGAGATTTCCTCTGGCAGTGGAGCTTAGTGTGAAACTGTTTCCTCTGATCAGTTTTGTATTTGTCACCCTTAAACCTGCAGATTTTTGTTTAGTCTCCTCTTAAGAGGCAGAGAGAGCAGAAACTCCCACTCAACTGCATCTTATCCATTGAACACCTTGTAATTACAGAGCTGGTCTAGAGATTTCCACAGCAGCTGGGAGCCTCCTCTTTCTCCCTCCAAGGTCCTTTAAATAACCACTAAAACCACTCTTAGCCACTGCTAAGGAGCTGACTCCTCTGAATAACTTTATTATGATTTTTGTAGAAAAATACAAAGCTTTCCTGTGCTTGCATTAGAGGAATAGCAGCTGCATTGTAATTGGTATTTGATCTTTCAAAAAATGCCTTGAACTTCCCTATCCTGCATGCTTCCAGGGAAGATCTCTGTCCCAGCTACTGAGGTTAGCAGAGAAGTGGAGAAGAGTGAGACTGGAGGCACTCGGAGAAGGACATTATGAAGACCCATGAGTGATCATCTCGAGAAAGCCCCCTAATTAGTGCGTTTCTGTACTTTCTCTGCTAACACCTAGGCACTTGTTTATATACAGGATGAGAGCCCGTGTCTACTGTGAAGGCTTTCTGTTCCCAAAGGTGCACAGGACTGCGGCAGACCTATGGTCAGTTTACTCCAAGCCTGTCCCAGCAAACAGCAGCGAGCTGTGGACCTTGTTTCTGCAGTGTTCCTGCGTGACTGCAGTGATAGGAGGCCTCTTTTACAACTGGATGTTTGCTTCCTTGGAGTACTCCTGGCCTGTCTCCATTGCAATGGCCATCTCCTTCAGTCTGCTCCTTCTCCTGACCCTTTTCTTGGTGCATCCTGCCCGTTGTGTCTTCAGTATAATTATGCCTACGTTAGGTACCAAACAAGGCCGGAAGCTCCTCTTGTCGACCTGCACCATGATAGTAGTGGTTAACATAATACCCAACATCATGAGCAACATTAAAACCATACTGCAGGTTATTAAGTGCATCTGTAAGAATTCCTCTGAGAGTCTTTTGAACTCAACCGCACTGCTAGAGAAGGCTTCCTGGGAGTTTGGGGATGCAATCCAAGAGAATGTTCATGACATTAATATTTTCAGGCCTATGAATGGACATTTTCAGTTTTCACTGCTTAAGAACAGCTCCTTGATTAACCAACAAATGAACCTTGCTGGTGAAAAAATTGTGAAGGACTTTTTGGCTGTTGAGGTACTGGTCAAAGACTCTGTACGAGTAGGCAACAAGCTGGTCGCTGGCTTCTCCATGCTCTATCTGTGTTTTGAGTCTACCTGGTATTTGAAAAATTATCTCACCAACCTTCGCTTTGACAATTTTTACATCACCAAGAAGCTGGAGCGTTTAGCTGCGGACAGAAAAGCAGCTCATCTGCTGGTGGGCCCATCCAAAAACCTCATTCGACCAACAGGCTTGAAGTTGTCCCGGGAAGAAGTGATGCTGTGCCTCATGCAAGCCATGCTCCTCAGTGTGGCCCTGATGCTGATGCTGGTGGTCGTGGCAATGGACCACTTTGCATTCAGCATGGCCGACACCGCGGTGAGAAAGGCGTCTCAGTTCTCCATGGTGCCGGTCTCTCTCAGCATCAAATACAGTGTAAGTGCTGGGATCCCCTCTCCTTCCATAGGGGTGGCAGTAGGGATTGCAGTCTTCACAGCCTTATTTACATGATACTCACTTCCCTCCCCAGCAGCCAGCTGGACCAGTAACGTAATGGACTTGGGGGTGAGGAGGTAGAGGCAGAACCTCAGTTGCTCCTTCCAGTGCATCAAATAGCAGCATATACCCACTCCAAATTACAGCTCCTTGGGAGTGAGGAGGGGAGCAAATGGTACCTCGTGCTTCCAGGATGCTGCTAGAACATAGCAGGTGGATGTCCCCATATCCCCAGGACCTTTCCTTGGCTGGGGTGGAGGAATGAGTGTCCCTGCAGCACCATCACCCTGCCACAGAGTGGGTGTAAGCACAAAAGGAAGGGGGAAGTAGGTGAATGTATGTCTCAGCTGTGAGGGTGTCTCCTCATCAGCATTGGCTGTCCTTTAAAAATAAGTCCTGCTCACTGGCTCTGTGGTCACCCTGTGCAATCCTTTTCACAAACCTCCCCGGTTTCTATCTGTTTTAATATCCTTTATCTGGACTAGTTCTGGTTTAGATTTTAGATTTTAGCTTTCCTCTTCTACCACACAGCCTGCCTCCCTCCCCAGCCCCTGGGTTCCTTAAGCACAGATACCTGCTTTACAGTAAGGTAACCAGGGCTTAGAAAAACCCTCTAATATTCAAATATGAAGCCACTAATGCTGCTGTCTGTATTATGTCTTTCGTTGTAACTCTCACACAGCAAATACCTGTTATGATCTCTGTAACAGCAGATAAAGTTGATAAAGGACTGGGTCTGGCCGTGCCAAGTACTCAGCACCTACACATCATGCTGTTACTCTCGCTCAGCCTGAAGTGTACGTGCACCTCAGTGTCCTTCTCTTCATGCACCCACACAAGCTGTAATGGTGATTGCACACCCCCAGGCTGATGTTTTTGTAGTAACCAGTTGATTTTGATTTATTCATACCCCGTTTAACTTGTAACTCTCTTTATTTCAGGCTAGAATAGGGATCCTGCCCTTTCTTTTGAAAATTCTACAGCTTCCTCATGAAGATTTACCACTTCAGAACTTTGAAAGAAGTTACCACCACTATCTGATCTTCAGCTCTGCCCACTGCAGCATCAGCCCCCCGACACCTCCCAACCCCTCTGTGCTGCTCGTTGTGGGGCTGCTCTTCTGCATCCTCTACGCCACCGTATTCCTGCAAACCTACGCACGCCGCCTGTGCAGGAAAATCGCAGGCTCCTTCTTCGAGAGCTGGGAGGAGGAGCGAGCACTTCACCTCTACAAGAAGCTGTCCAGGAAGCACAAGGAGGAGCAAAACCGCGTGAGAAACTAAGGGTGCTTTTGGAAATGTAGGGGATGCCGGAGAGCTGTGGCAGTGCTGGGCACTCCTAAAGGTCTTTCCCAACCCGAACGATTCTATGATTTTCATTTAGGCCAACATCCTGGAAGACTTCAAAAGTGATAGTCAGAAACTTGGCAGTTTCTGGGGGATCTAAATCGGTGGCAGGTTAAAAACAAAGCAACTCCTCAGCTTCGTTTCTTCAAAGCATCTCTATTATTCTCCTTCCTTCTCCCATTAGAACCTTCATTAAGGCAATTATTTGACATAATGCACCTAAATGAGATAAAATTATGTAAGTGGAGTGGCAGTTGGAGCCAGATGCACCAAATTCTCTCAGCTTCTGAGGTGCTTGAAACAAAATAGGTCTGGATTTCTTTTTTTTTAAGTATCTATCTAACAAAACCCTGATGCATTCATCTCCCTGGGTTTCTTAATTCCCTGCTGTTCTGATGATTAATCCAAGCACCTTTCTGCCTCTACAGCAACTAGGGGGCTTTGTCATGAGGCATCTGTAGAAAATGCCCTGTGCTATTATGTTTGAGGAAAGCAAAATTTTCCACGTGCCCATGGAGTTGCCAAATTATTTGGAGCCAGGGGTTAAAATAGCTGGGAGGAGAACAGAGGATCCCCTTCAGCCAGCACACCATCCCAGCAGCATGTTGCCTTCCAGCAAGCACATCTTTAAAAAAGCATTTCCTTGGGAAGACTTGCCTTTTTTTGCAAGAAATGCATATTAATCTTCAAGAAATATTTTATTTTTATGGCCAGCAGTATTTGGGGGACCCTCACTGAACAACATCCAGTTCCTCTCCCTGCCTTCTGAGGGAGGTCTTCAGAGGAGACTGAGGAGAGGAGGCTGAAATGGTGAAGTGCTGGGGACCAGCATGGTACTGGCTTTATTTTAGAGATGGCCTCTCCAGGCTCAGATGGGAGTTTGGAGTGGATGATACCACAGAGACAGACTAAGAAGACTGAGTGCCACCCTGAGTGTCCCATTGCATCCTCTGGACAGGCGCTGCCCAGCTCCCATCCAGGGCAGCCGAACAGCTTGACACAGCTCCTGAAACATCCCTTTTCAGCCTCAAAAATCATATTTATTAGGAAAAACTGAGCAGATCAGCCATGTCATCCCCAGGGCTGAATTGGGCTGCGATGCTTTCCCTGAGTGGGGGGCTGGTGGGAGGAAGAGCTGCTGGAAATCGCTTTGCTCTCCTGCAAGGTGTGATTCTTTGGCAAGACAAAGGCATGACAAACCAGAAAATGTTACCATTACAGAGTCATATGTGCTTGAGAGGTAAGCTGCCTTGCCAGAGTTTGCTTAATGGTGCAACAGAGAAATGCTGAACAGATGTAACCAGCAGGCAAAGCTAATTTATTCACATATTTTTATTAAATAGGACTAATTTACAAGCCTTGTTATTTGCTGAGGGATTTTCATCCCTCAGAGCTCCTCCATTCTCCCACCCTCACTTCTGCTCCTCATGGCTCTTGTTGCCTTAGTTTCTGCTCAGCAGAGGCAGGGCTGGGCAGGCTGGGGAGAGTTTGGTGATGGGTACCAAACCTCCTCGCTGTTGTGCGTTAGTGCCAGCTCACATCCCTGCTGATGTGATCCCCAGACTTGACCCTGCTGTCATGGCTTGTTGGTGTAACTCAAATCTGCTTCAGCTGCCACCAGTGGAAATGTTGCCATGGATTTTGGGGAAGCTGGAGCAGCCCACTGTATCCACAGTTGCCCTTCCCCACTGTTTGCTGTTACAGAGCTGGATGCTACAGTAACCCATCAAGGCAAGAAAGGGGTCTGGCAACTGCAACCAGCAGCTCTTCCTGGAGCTCCTGTCAGAGTAGGGCTCATTGCTGGGGGTGTAGTCCTTTATTTTGGCCTTGCCATGGGGGTGACCCTGTCCAGAATCATTGCCTCCCGAGGTCCATTCTCCCAGCAGTTCCCACGCCACACTGCCTGCAGAGCTCTCTGTTTGGCAGGGCACATGGGAGTGCACCAGGCAGGGCTGTTTGTTTTCTTTCTTGCACTTGTTAAGGTTTGAGATTTCCTAATTACCTAGAGAAAAGTGTTAATTACAAGAGAGAAAAGCCCATGGATTGCTCTTTCCTCCACCAGCGCAGTAAGCCTAAGGGACAGAAAGACCCTCACACATGGGACAGAATCTACCCTGAAGCCCCTGATTCCTTTGGGGTTTTGTGGTGCATTTTTGTGGATTTTTCATAGGTAAAATACATGCTAAGCTCCTACTCATGGCTGGCTGGCAGGCAAGAATGAATGGCGTTCATATACAGGGGAGCAAGTGTAAACTATTCAGCTAAGGCAGTGCTCAAGGAAAGATCTCATTCATAGCCACAAATCTGCAAAAAATGCCGATGTGAAATATTCTAGAAGAGGGGATCTCTTTCTTCAGTTTGACTGCTGGCACCTCCTGCTGTGCAGAAGCTGATGCTGTGGCTGGGTATTGCCCTCCGTGTCACCAGACCTGCTCGTTGCAGTCAGGCTGGGGGCACAGGGCCAGCTGGCACCTCTCACCCACAGGGTGCTGGCAGCAGCACTGCTGCCCAGCGGGAGATGGTCCCAAATGGTTCAACCCATCTGCAGCTTCCATAGAAATATGCACAACCTCCCGGCGGTGAGGCAGGAACAGAGAGCATCCTCTGTGAATCTGCATCTCTGATTACTGCTGAGATGAGCAAGCCCGAGCCTCCAGCGAGCTGTGCCTGGCGTGGGCAGGGAGCAGCTGAGTTAGCAGTTATTTAAGGGAGCACTTTGTGCATGGGAAGCCCAGTCCGAGGGCTGCTCCACCATGCCAAGCACTACATGGCCACCCAGCAAGGGCAGCTCTGGCCCAAGGCGTTTAACTTTTAGACAAGAGTGGGAAAGATAAGGAAATTCCTCAAAGTCTTAAAGGTGGTTGGTGAAGGGGAAAACCTCTTTTGGATGGGGTTTTCCCTGCCTTTCCTGCTAGGACAGCTGGTCTTGGCTGGGCTGCGAGATGCTGGTGCCAAAACAAGAGGTGGGGAAAAGAAACAAGATTATCTTTAAAGGTAAGTGGTGATAAACAAGCCACTATCTATGTGCAAAAGTTGCCAGAACAGATTTGGAGCAGCAAAGCGATGTTAGCACCACGTTATCCTGAACCGATGCCCAGTACTGGTGAAAACTGTTTCCTGGCTTGGGGCTGAAATCAAAATTTCATAAACCCCCAGGACCACTGCATGCCTGCGGTGTCTGGCACCTGCATCAGGCTGGCAGGTGTGAACCAGGACTACCAGGACCAGTAGCTGATCACTGGGTATCCCATCACTGCCAACATGATACCGGATAATTATCTTTAAGCAACTGCCAGGAGATGTGATGCAAATTGGGACCTGGCACCATTGCTGGTTCTTGTTTTTTTGAGCAAATTCTCTTAGAAACCAACATTTTCTCCAAGGAGGAACCAAAAAGTTTCAAAATGAGTTGGAGATGTGAGACAGTTGCAGAAAGGGGAGAGATTTGCAATTCATAGGGAGGGTTTCCTTAGTCCTGGCTCTTTTGAATGCAAATTGTGTCAGAGTTTCACTCGGAACTCAATGCCCCATATTTTGCATCAGAAAATGTCCAAATTAGTTGCAACAGGCATTCAGCCTGCAAGAAAAGGGGTCAAAATGAGGACGAAGCAGTGCTGGTTATCACAGAAGATTGCTAAAAGCTGGGATGTCAATACAGACACCCATCCTCCAGGCACCTTCCTCAGCCCCCTGACTTCCAGGACTCTGTGCACATCACTCATTTCTGAAGGTGACAGATTAGACCACTGGCTCACTCTTCTGGCACTCAGAGAAGCCCCGAGATGCTCAATTTCAGCCAGCAACTCCAAGGGTTGGCAGGGGACATGAGATACCATGGCACATCGAGGAGATGCTGAGGAAATTGAGTTAGCCAGAGGTTTGCCTCCACCACTTTGCAGCCCTTCCCAAGGGCCAGGACAGAAGCAGTTCTGGGTTTCTTTGCAGATGAGCAACTGAGGAAATCACCAGAAGAGATACTTTCAACATGAAAACATAAGGTGGAAGAATGTACCAAGTTTCCACACATTTCTTATTTATATATTGTTCCTTCTGTTCCTTCTGTAATTCCTCATCCCACCTGGAAATAGCTGGCGAGATGCTTTCATATCTGAGAAGAGAGAAAAGCCAATTCTGTGAATTGATTTCCCAAGAGATTTGAAGAAAACACAGCAGCATGACCAGTCAGGGGTGATCCGTGGCTTGGGTAGGAAATTTCCCTTTGAAGTAGGCTGAGAAACTGAAATGGCCAGGTTGAAAGACTGAAAGCTTCCTCTTGCATTAGCTGGAAATACGCTGTGGCTGTTGAGACAGCAAAGTGGGAACTCGGCAAATTACAGGAAGGAGCAGGGCACAGCCAAGGGCTGGGCTGGGCTGAGCAGAGTCACATTTTCCTTTAACCAGGGGAGAGAAAAAATTGCTCCTTGTGCCTGGTCCTTTCTGCTCTGTGCTACCAGCACATCAGCAATGCCAGGTTCACAACCCCAGTTATGTGGAGGCAGATTTGGTCCCACCCAGCCCTTTTCTTAAAAAAAAGGTGCTTAAACCACTTTGGGTTTTGCTCTCTCAGGAGCTGCTGATGTTGCACGCAAAGTCCTGGGCTCCCTGGGAGGCAAGCACAGTGCTCCTGTTGGGGCTGACAGGATGAAGGAGCTTTCTTTGGCATTAAAAAGAATTAATCTCAAAGCAAGGAGAGAATTTTCCTCTGGCTGGACACTGCAATGAGCAGTACCCACAGGGAAAATTGAAAAATGATCAAACCCCACAATCTGCTGAAACTCTTTGAAGCCACTAATTGCTGGAGGAGGCTGCCTAGCAGCAAGAGCTGCTGTAATTTCACCCGCTGTGCTTTGGGACTCATCATATTGGCAGAATTAGTGGGTAAGGCATGATCTGTACAGCACTGAGGCGTGAAGGCGGGCGGATTAGAGACACTTGTTTGGGAGGAACATCTGCAACAGCATGACCAGAGATGTGAGCTTCAGCCAGGCATTTTTCTGTACTTTCATGCCCTGGAGAGTTAGACAAGGTGCAATGATGGATAACAGCGATGGAATTCAGTGAAGGAGAACTTCATGGACACCAGTTCAAGTGGGTTCCTGGATATTTGTATGGGCAATGACTAAGGACTCAGAGCACTGTGGTGGACATACTGTCATTGCCTGGGCATTTCTGCTGGGAAAGGTAAAGGGCACACTGCTTGGTGTGACCCCCCTGGTCACAGTGTGACCCTCCCCCAGACCTGGACACTAAGCAAGGGTGACCTGGACACTAAGCAAGGTCTCCTGATGCCCACCATGGCTCTGCTCACTGGGTAGAAGGGGAGCTGAAGGCTGCTGCTCCAGTCCCAGGGCTGCGCTCATCAGGTGTGCAGCATGGTGCTGTACCAAGTGCTTGTTGTTACAGCATTATAGGGTTGGCATTTATATGTCAGAATATGAAATAACCTGTAATTACAGCCTAATTATTCTGTTAGAGTTTTCTTCTTTCATAATATTCATGCAATGCTTTTGTCTCTCCTCAGCATTATCACTGTTATTATCCCCCCAGGACACCCCTCCAGCACCTCATCCACCCTGATTACTGGTTTTGGGAGCTGCCTATTTCTGTTCCTGCCCCAGACACCTCCCACACCACAGATTGTCCTTGGGATGAGCACTGGGGTGGGCGATTCAGGTCAGGTGTGATGCAGATCAGAAAATGTGTAATTTTTTACACCCAGCACAGCTTCAAGCCTTGCTGTTTTGCAAAGGCTCAGCTTTGGTTACCCAAAGCACAGTTTCTTCTTACAGCTGTTGGTTTCTGCACTGAGTGAGAGATTGGGAGACTGGGACTCTTGTAGCTTCCCCTTTGTTGTGCTGCCCTGAAAGCCAACACCTCCACCTGCTCCACTGGTCAGTGTCCCTGGCGGATGTGGCACACTGGAGCAGGCAGCAGCAAGCATTGTGAACCTTGACAGCAAGGGTTGTGAACCCCATCTTGATGCTGTGGGTGATGCCTCAAGCCCTGGAGGGGTCACGAGGTGCACAGGTGATGGATGCCATGGGTGCTGGGCTCAGCAGGAGGTGAAGGGACACTTTGGGCTCCTTCTCACACACTGAATGCCCTCCAGGTGCCTGCAGCTGGCCCGGGGCCCATGCTGCTGGTGGCACGAGACAGGGCAGGGAATCCCTTGGCATGCAGGATGACAATGTTTGTTTTCACAGGCTTTGTAAAGACACGCAGTGCCCCGTGCTCGCTTGGCTTTGCTCAAGCCAAAAGGCTGCAGAAGTGGCACCCCAAGAGCTGCACAAAGCATCCTTTCCCATGCCGTTATTCTCCATGGAGCTGCATAAACCTGCAGCAGTTTGGTTCATGGCACTTACCAAACCAGTCCAATGCATATTACTGCAGTGATTTCTTTTTACTATTCAGGCTGCATATCTAAGAGCCCAGCCCTTCCAGGAGCTGTGTGGACCAGAGCCTGAAGGATGTACCTATTAAAACATTAGCAGGGCCAGTTCACAAATACAGTAAACCCAGAGATGATGACTTAATTTGGGATGCTCCTGGCTGCACGAGGCAGCTGCTGGATGGAGGGGACTCAGACTGCAGCACAGGGAGGCAACATCCATCACATTTACTTCCAGCTCCAAAAAAGAGCAGCCTAATTCCTCCTTTGTTATTAAAAATCTATCCTTGTGAACCAAAGCTGACCTCCTCACGCTCTCCTGAATCAGAGAACAAATGTTGCATTGGTCTGCCTGTGCAGTGTTTTGAATAAAAGCCAACTGCATAATGCTGGCTGAGAGAAGACAATGCAGTTGCTGCTCTGAGGGGTAAGAGGCTGCCTCCTTCCTTTGGGCTCCAGGGGCTGAATCTGGTTTTGCAATGACTCCATGGTGGTATTTCTGGGGCAAGATCAGCAAACATGGCCTATTATTGTATTAAAAGTTCTTGTGTTTTTATTCTTCAGTGGGCAAAGTCTAGCACTGTTGACAAGATGCCTCCTGAAGCCTGCTCCCCATCGCCCATGCCACCAGGGAGACAATTTACTCCCTGCTTTAGAAAGTCAGGTTTTTATACCAAAGCTGCGGCAGAGAGAAGCAGAGCCAAAACTTTCCTATCCCCATGCACTCATGCCTCAGCTGCAGCTCTGCAGGGAGCTTTGCCACGGAGCTGAACCACTGCAAATACCCAGCATGAGCCATTTCAGGTACATACCATGGGTGAGAGGCTCAGGAACAGCTGGTCCTGGCCACATTCCTCATTTGCAATATGTTTTCATCTGTTTGCCAGTCTCTGCCCAGTAAGAGGCTTTTTTCTTGAGGACTCAGTTTCTGAACACAGCAGGAAGGCAGGGGAGAGGGGAAGGGATTTTTTTCCAGCTCCGTTTGTGAAAGTGGCCTCACTTTGCATTCTTTAAAAGCTCAAATTATACTTATTATCTAAAGAAAAATCACCAATTTCTTCTGTGCCTTAAAGGCATTCCCAAGATGGTTTATCACAGATTTCACAAAATATCTTTTGAAGAGTTTATACAAACCAGGGAGAAAAGGACACAAAAGCCAGGAGGCAACTCTGTGCCAGCCAGACAGGGAAGAGGGGAGCCTGAGACACCCCGCAGAGCTGCCTGCACTCACTGAGCCTGGAAATAACAAACCATCCCTGCCCTCACTTGGGGCTGGGGAAACATCAGTCCCCTGTGACAGCATTGCCCCAAGCTTGATGCTGCAGTAAGTGGGCAGAGCTCCTGAAGACTGGCTCCACCACACAGCTTTTCCCATCCACCCATCAGGCACCTGCTGCCCCCCCAGGGGATGCTGCCTGCCCCACTCCTGGATCTCAGAACTTCAAGATACTCTTTAGTGTATTCAAGCCCAATTTGGTTTTCATCCACAGAAAACTGTATCACTGCCTTCCTCTTAATCTTTTTCCATTCCCCCAGCCTTCTCTTCATCCACAATGTTTTCCATATGCTCTTCCCTTTGATGTCATTGCCACAGATGTGATTCAGCCCAGGTCTGTGAGCTGGTCACTGTGGGGGTGTCCAGGAGATGCATCCCTCCAGGGATGCTTCCCTGCTCATAGGAATCATTACAAAAGCATCAGCTAGTTCATTTTCATATGTGCGTAGCACATACCCAGGTCGATCTTGCATCTTTTTGATTCCTTGACAGACATCTCTTTTTTTTGGGTTTGATTTCTGAGGGCATTACCCCATAAAGTCCCAAAGTGGTTTGCTTCTAGGCTGTGACTCTGGAACAGGTGAAGGCAATTTTGGCAGAACTTCTGCCTCCTTTGTCTTTCTGAGCAAGCAATAATGCTGCTTTTAACAGCCTGACTCATACTTGTCTCTAATGGCACTTGTCAGCCCTCAGACTGCTCTGCAGAGCCACCAGCACCTGCCCACCCCTCCAAGCTGAGCTGCAGGGGTGCAGAGGTGGGAAGAATATCCCCACAATTACACACAATTCAAATTTTGGCAGTTCCCCAGGCCCCCAAATCGTGCAACCCAAGCCCCCACACCCACTTGTGGCTTCTGTGATTCAGCTTCTCCATGCTCACCGTGCAGATGCAGCCTCTGTGCCCTAGCACTAACAGCAGAAGTTTTATGGGTTTAATATTTGTAGGTTATGAAGCACCAGAGAATGGAGAGGTGTTTATCACCCATTTGGGTAAGAGTCTAGCTTTCTCTCAGCTCTGTTTATTAAATATGTGAAGCCTCAGAGGTCTTTTCTGCCCAAAGGACTAAATGAGCTGCCCAACAAGGCTGAGTGAAAGAGATGAGCTGCATGAGGAGTGTGGGATGATACTGAAGCTGGCACTGAACTTCTTGAGCATCCAGCATGGGTACAGTACTGCTAACCCAGCCCTGGGGCTGCTCAGCCACCCCTTCCCAGAAACAGCCACACCATGGCCAGCACCCAGGGATGTGACCATTCCCATTTGGGAACCCCCAGGAAAATGAAGACCACTCCATCCTGACATTTCAGGCAGAGGGTGATGGCAGGTATTCACAGGGGATGGCTGCTCAAGGTGATGCCAGCAGAGAAGGAAATGCAGAAGTCTGTTAAAAGAGCCGAACATGAAATTTTAGTTAAAAGAATCCATGTCTTTGGCCATCAAAATATTTGGATTTAAGTCAAGCTGGAAAAAAATACTTCATGTAAGTGTCAAGCTGGTTGGCCTCATCTTAAATACACACCTCAGTCACGTTCTGAACACCATAGCTACCGCAGGAGTCTGTACTGGGAAATGTTAATCAGCCCTCCCAGCCAACCTGGCTGGTTTGACAATGTGATGTCACCCAGGTGTGTGCTGGGCACAGACAGGTCCCCTCAGCCCCAGCCCTGCCACGGGCACACAGAGGAGCTCAGGGACTCAGGCAAGAGGAACTGCTCTAGTGGAGGATTAATACTGTCATTATTGCTGTGCTAATTACTGAATTGTCAGTGCCACAAAGCAAAGCATCGAGGGAAATAATTATCCCTAACCATCCTACACAATGTTCCAGGTTTGAACCAGATAAAAAACTTCTCCAGTTTCTGTGGGAGTTTGAGGTTTTTCTGTTTCCTGATCCCACAAAGCCAATTGCTGTAATGGGTTTGAGGAAGCAGATGAACCCCAAGTTCCCCCTCAAGATGTTTACGCAGGGTTTGTGCCTTGTCCCCTCCAACCCACAGTGCCACCACACCAGCAGCTCGCCCACTCGTGTTTTGCAATCAGGGGTGTGCCAGGAATAAACTTTTTGCCTGTCTGGAACAGCTGCTCCACCAGCTGGGCACAGCTCAGGGCTTGCAGGACTGTTAACAGACTGGGGGCTGTGTGGCCATGTGAAGGTGCTGAACGCCGTGTCTAGTGCCTCGATGCATCAAATAAAGGTGAGGAAAGGGGAATCATCACCTTGTGGCTTAAGCAGAGGACTATGTTGCAAGCTGGGTCTCATTTTCAGCTTTGGTCCTGCTCATCTGAGAGATCTCAAGGGTTCGAAAGGTCTCAAATCCCCAAGGAAAGCAGAGAGAGCCAAGGATGTGGCTGTCCCCTCAGGGGTGAATTTATAAAGATGCAAGGACACATGTTTTGGTGCTTGGGAGGCATTTCTCTGTACCTCTTTCGGCGTTTCTCTAAAAGCCTGTGGCAGTTTTTATCACAATGATGTGTTGGAAACAGAGTGCCTTGTTGGACACGGACCCAAGCAGGGGCTTTGCACTGTGCTCCTGCAGAGCAGGGCAGCTTCAGCCAAGATATGGCTGTAACCCAGGGATAGGGGGGTCTCCTCCCTCTGGGAGAAGCTGTGAACACCTCCAGCTCCAAGCCAGTCCATCCTCATGTTAGAGAACAGGATTCACAGGACAGACAATCCCAAATCTTCTGCAAGGAGGATGGAGAATAGGCAAGGAAGGGTGGGTATTTGGAGAAAGATAGCTCCTTTCCCCCAGTTTGAAATAGAGACTGTTTTCCATGAACTCATGAAAAGCAGGCACTGATGGTTGTATTTTTGAGGCCTTAGCTGTCTCTGCCCCATTCTGCATCTGGAGGACCCCCAGCATCGCTACAGTACAGCAGCAGCCTGAGGAAGCCTCTCTGTGTTAGAGTCACTTCAGAGCATCCGAGCATGCAAACCTTCCAATTCTGTGAGCAAATACACATGTCCATACTGCCCCCCCTCCCTTCCCACAAACATGTGCAATAAATTCAATCTTAGCATTGCTCATCTATCTCTTGATGTGTGCTGCTTCACAACTAACTCCAAGTGCCATGCCGTGGTGGAGAGCTTCTGACCACCACGATCCTCAGACCTGGGTGTTTCCCATCAGTATCTGTCACGGCCAGCACAGGGAGTTGCCAGCACTGACAGGTTCCCACCCGTTGAAATAACTGTGTGCTGGCCACAGTGAGTGATAGACAAGAATAGGGTATTTATTCAGCTTAGACAAGGGCAGATGGGAGTGTCAGTGGGACCGGGGGGCATCTTCAGAGAGGGGCAATGTATTGCAGCTCTGCTAATGACACAGGGTAAATCAACGAGGATGCTGCACCCATAATAACCAGGCTGTGTTCTTGCCAGAGGACAGCAATGCTGATTGCTACAAGTAATTGTAGTAGTGCCTTTTGTCTGACAGATCCCTGAGCCTGGCAAAATGGTGTGAGATGGATGCCATCAGACTAGCCCTTACGTGGAGGTAGGTGATGGGTATTTCTGTAACCCTGCTTCTCTCTCTGCATCATCCTGCAGCCTGTCACCAGGACCCTGCAGGGGCTCCTGAAGATGTGACTGTCAGCCCAGGAGGTGAATACAGCCTAAATAGTATCATTAAACACATTTAATTTCTAGGGGTGGTGTTGAAATGCATCTGTTTTTTTAAAGAAGGAATAAAGTGAGAGCAAAGAGCAGCCTGAGGAGATCTCCAAGGGCAGGGGTGAGACCTGCTGTGGCCCCCCAGCCCACCGCTGTAGGGTAGAGGTGTGAGGCTGGCTGGGACACAGATAAGCCCCAGTGCAGGCTGCCAACAGAGCCCTAAGGAAATCAAATGGAGAGAGAAGAATGGAATACCTGTCCTTTATACCTGACCCAAAGGTGCATGAAATGTCATGGGAGGGAGTGAAAAACTACAGGGATTGTCCTCTGTAGAGCCAAATGGAGGTATAAGGTTTCCCAGGGAAAATAGCACAATATTATTTGTCACAGCAAGCCAGAGCCTGGGACAGACTGCTGCTCCCTGGGCTGAGGCAAAAGGCATTTTATTCACAGAGGTTTTTACAGTTTAGGCTTAGAAATGTGCCTGTGAAATGCTGAACTTGAATTACTCAGCATCATGATGCGCCTTCACATTTTCAATGTGTGCCTCAGTGTCTGGGATTAATGGGACACCTCTGCCCCTAATTGAAATTTAATCTAATAAAAAAGTGAGCTTTCCTCTTGTCCTCTCCTCCACTTCACTGGTCAGGGGACCCTTAGCACTTTATCTCTGAGAACACAGTTGCTCTTTCAATTTGAAAATGCATTATCTGGCAGACTGTGGAGATGTCAGGAGCAAGCATGGAGCCAGCAGCAAATCCTGGCTACTGCTGACCATCAGGGAGCTACTGGATGTCCCAGCCTGATCAGCTTGATACTGGATCTCCCAGGTGACTATAAGGGAGGTACCAGATATCCCAGCCTCATCACTGAGAAGATATGGAATCTCCCAGCCCAGGACTGGGTAAGCCTTTCCCCAAAGAAGTGACACTGATGTGCTTGCTTGGGACAGGGGTGGCTGCAGGAAGGACAGCACGAGGAGGTCGGTGCCTCCCGTTTAGTGAGCCCCCAGGGAAGACACTGGTCTGACCCAGCCCAAGGGAAACAGGAGAGGACATGGTTCTCAGTGGCATCGCCCTGCTCCCATCCTCCTGAGGATGAGGAAGGAAGGACCCTCACCCTCAGCTCTCCTTGCCGGGATGGAGGGAACAGTGCAACCCGTGGCTCGGCTGTGGACACACTGCAAGGGGATGGACACCTCGCTGCTGGGGTGCCCTGTGCCTCTCAGTCCCTGGGATCCCCAACCTGATACCCCCATACCCTGCCTGGGCTCCTTCCTCCTCCTCCTCCTCTTC
>VZRW01007582.1:845720-864600 GCA_013398125.1 Aegotheles bennettii | reverse complement strand
TCGGCCAGCCAGGGAGCCGCGCTGGGCGACAGCGGCAACCAGACCCTGGGCAGGATGCCCCGGCAGCCCCTGGAGCTGCAGGTGGTCACCATCCTGCTGGTGCTGCTCATCTGCGGGGTGGGCATCACGGGCAACGTGATGGTGGTGCTGGTGGTCCTGCGCTCCAAGCACATGGTGACCCCCACCAACTGCTACCTGGTGAGCCTGGCGGTGGCCGACCTCATCGTGCTGCTGGCGGCTGGGCTGCCCAACATCTCTGAAGTGGTGGCTTCTTGGGTGTATGGCTACGCTGGCTGCCTCTGCATCACCTATTTGCAGTATCTGGGCATCAACATCTCCGCATGGTCCATCGCTGCCTTCACGGTGGAGCGGTACATTGCCATCTGCCACGCCATCAAAGCACAGCTCCTGTGCACAGTGTCCCGTGCCAAGCGCATCATCTCCTCACTGTGGCTCTTCACCTCCCTCTATTGCCTCATGTGGTTCTTCCTGGTGGACACTACCCAGGTCACCTTCTCGGATGGGGCACAGGTCAGCTGTGGCTACCGGGTCTCCAGAAGCCTTTATCTGCCCATTTACTTCTTGGATTTTGCTGTCTTCTACATCATCCCATTGGGGCTGGCAACTGTCCTCTACTGCCTCATTGCCCGCATCCTCTTCATGAGCCCTCTGCCTGCCACCCCACAGCACTCCTGCCTGGGCTCCATGCACCAGGGCGGATCCCTCAAGCTCTCCTGCCAGGGCAACAAGGGGGCCTTGAGGTCCCGCAAGCAGGTAGGGGCTCCCCTCTGGGCTGGGGCACTCTGGGCTGCTGGCAGCACTGTCGGGTGCATTCTGGCAGGGGATGGGGTGCCCCAATATTTTTCTTCCTTTTGTGGGAGGAGTGGAGAGGGTGGTTGGCTGCAAAGAATCTCCCTCGAGCCCAGCTGGGATCTGGCAGCACAGATGGGCTCCCTTTGCTTTGGCTGAGCTCAGTGGAGCAGGACGGGGCTCCAGCATCACTTGGGAGAGGCACGAGTGGTGTTTGCTGGATAATTAATTACTGATTGCCTCCCTGAGGAGCAGGGTGCTGGGTCATATTATGCCAGCAGGACTCACCTCCCAGGCAGGGTCCTGGGTAGGTGACCACAGATTTAGAGGAGCAAAGGGAGGGTAGAGCTGGTGTGAACCCCTGCCCTGTGAGCCTGGCCCTGGCTACAACCCCCTGGTCCCTGAAGCTGGGGAAGGCACCTCAGTGTCACAGTGATGTATTTGCCTATCAGTGACTGTCATTCAGCTGCCTGCTTGCTCCCCACTTCCTTCTCCCACCTCCTGCCCTCACTTCTCTTCTCTCTCTGTCTTATGGACAATTACTCTCTCCTTGGACAGGGCATCATCTGAGCATGGAACACTCTTGCCTGCTCACTGGCCATTTGCAGGACATCATCCCGTTCTCATTTCAGGCTTTGCATAGGCAGAGACATGGGCTATTCTAAAGGAAAGGGCTGAATCTGTGAGTCTGGTTTAAGCTCCTGAAATCACCAGTTCTGTTGTGATTTTGAATGAGCAGAACCTCATTTCCAGACAGCCTGAAATAGGCTTCAGCCTGTCTTAAAGACCTTGTTTTTCCAACTCAGTATCTTATTGCCTGACTTGCACAGGAACCTCCATTCCCCAGAGGAGACAATTCAGTTGCAGAGGGGAAGCAAACAGCCCAAAGAACCTGTATTTCTTCATGAACTTCTAAGTCTTTACCGTTCAGCTTTTTCTCCCTTTTGATCCATCACAGAAAGGTTTAAAGCAAGTCCTGACCTCTGCAAAAGCACTTGCCTGCACTCCCAGGGTCTCTGGCTGCTGCGGAATCTTCGGGCAGGGTGTTCACCGGAGAGGTCTCTTGGTACTACAAGGCAGTACCTAAAGGTGTGGGTCAATGGACCTCTCCTTCCAGAGGAGCCACTGCAGGGGCTGTGCTGCTCCCCCACAGTGCTGTGCTGTGCCGTGGAGTGCCCATTCTGCACACAGCATGTTCCAGCATCATTAGGACGAGTGGCTGAGGCTGGATGATGGGCTCTCCAGCTTCTGGAAACAACTTGTTCTCTCTTTTCAGTTACACTGAGAGTTTTCCTGAGCCCATCATTACCTCCTGAAATATCTCAGCACCACTAGGAGAGCTGGCATGGTTAGGAATAAAGATAGCAATGAGTTTTTAAACTATAAAGCAGTTTTCCAGGGCTTCCAGTTATGGTTTGTTGAATGCTTCCTTCTAATTTCACACCAGCAGCTCTTCAAAGCAAGCTGTGTTGAGAAAGATGGAGGAAGAAACTCCAGCTGTGTCCCTAGTGGCATGTGGGTTAGGTGGCTGCCAAATGGATGCAGTGCTGAGCCCCAGAGGTGGCTGCAATCCAGGTTTTTCCATACACATCTTTCACAGTTGGATATGACACAGGACAAGATCACTTCATTTTATATATAATCATAGGGAAATTTGTATGAGTGCCCATAAAAGAGGGGGCAAAGCCAAGATCCAGGTGTTCAGTTTTAACCATTTGATTCATTGCTGAGGGGATCTGATGGATGCTTGATGCAGAAATAAGTTATGGGGGCACCAAGGCCAAGTAAATCCACACAGCTATTTTGACAAGAATTTTGGGCAGAGTGGACTCTTGGAGATAATGGATCTAGGTTGTGTGAGAGCATCCACCTGAGCACTGCCTGAAACCCAGCCAGGGGGTTTTGCTTGTGGCACAAAGGCTAGAAGAGCAGAAGCTGCAGTGAGTCATGATTCTGCATCTAGTTATGTAGGAAAAACCAACAACCCAACCATCCAAGGAGGAACGAGGCCTCCAGAGACCCCAAAGGGTCAGCATTGGATTCTGACTGGAATTTGTCTCCCAGATCAGGGGCAGCCAGGGTCACAGGAATGATATTTTCCAGGAGATGCTGCAGTGTGCAGGACCCCAGAGGGGTGGTGGGGACAGAACAGAGGGGAAGCATGGGCTGAGTGCTGGGGAATGGGCAGATCATTAAGGAAAGGATTTGAATGTGAGAAAGAAGGTAGCTGAATCCATTCATTCTGGCAGATCTGACAGATGGAGGTGCTGGATAAGAGAAGGGGCTTATAAGCAAGAGGTGCATGTGCCCATGTGAGAGGAGTGTCTAGAGGGCTATGCTCCCACAGTACCCCTAGCACACGGGTCCATGGGACATCTCACCAGCTTGGCTTTAGCAAAGGTGGGAGAGAGACACAGAAGGGACCTGAGTGTTCTTCTCCAGGCTAGGCTCACCTCCAAGGAACTCAATGGCAAAAAAGCCCCCACACAATGTGTGGGTATGAGCCCTAATAGGGAACAGCCTTGACACTGGTTTCCTGTGTTGACTTTACCAGAAGAAAGGTTTCCTCTCTGAATTTCTCATAGCCATGGCATCAGTGCCCTCAAAGCCAGAGAAAACTTGTGGAAAGAGGAAACACAGATAGATCTCAATGTGGATCTCCGGACACTGCTTTGCTGATGCTGGCTGAGCGGCTCATAAGCAGGTTTCCTTGCTCATCAATCACCCATGGTCAGGGTGGAAAGGAAAGGGCAGCCTGACAGGTAATGCCATCAACCTCTCACGCTCTCCTGAGAAATGCTGACAGCCCTTGAAAATGTCACCAGGAATTCCATGGGGGCCCTTCATAAAGGATCTTGTCCTGAGCATCAGAAGTAAACTGCTCTAATTGCAAATGCTGGTGGTCTTCAATCTAGCAGGATGATGAGGAGGCTATGAAAGTGATGCACATGCTTCCAGTGTGGGAAATTGAAGTGAGGGTGCAGCTTCTTTAAAATGCAATTGCCCTGTAGACTAAACCATTAAAGTCACCATTAGAAATCATGCCTGCAAGTTTGGTCCAAAACAGCAATAGTGTTACTGTCTGACAGGCTCCACATGCAGTGAGAACTTCATGAGACCCTGCAGACAGCAGGTTGGGTCACAGTGATGCAGCGAAACAGGACCCCAACCCTGCAAACACCTTTGAGTTTGTTGGGGTGGTGGTGCACAAGCATCTGTCAAAGTCCCATCACAGAGCAGTGGTGTGAGTATGGTTTGGCACCCGGGGGATCTGTCAGCCAGGAGAGCAGGGTGGGGTGGGAGGGCAGGTACTGGGTGTGTGTAGCTCAGGTGGTCCCTCTGACCAGAGTAGAGCACCCACATCAGTGCTCCTCTTCTAGCCTCTCCTTATGGTCAGAGAGGAACTGGCTCTTCCAGGCCCTGTGCCCAGAGTCCCCTGGGAAAAGCCCAAAAGGGGCAACCCCAGTGGGGCCCATTTTTCTCCCTTGACTCTAAAGAGCCTGGGTGGCTGCGCGTGTTTGACTGTGGAGATGCAGAATCTGGACGTAAAATTCTCACTGTGTGCTCCTTACGCAGCCCCAGCGCTACACTGCTTGCTTTTCAGAGCATGAAGATAGTGCTGTTCCCTCACTGATGCCTCTAAAGCACATGCATCCAGAGCAGGACAAGGCAAGGCATGAGGTTTTGTTGTATTTGTCACCTATAGAAGGAAGCAGCACAGACAAAACCACCAGCCACCTCCAAGCACGTATTTCACCTGCCGGGGAGGAACCACTAGAGGGAGTGGGATTACTGAAAAAGGGTGCTGCAGCTCGGGATGGTGATGTCCGGACAAGGAGGGTTGACACTGGCTGGGGAAAAGGGTCTGTGGCCTCTGGGATAGGGGCAGAGGCTGGACACAGCGCTGCGAGAGGGGATGGGTTGGAAGGGCTGTGACGGGATGCAAGATGCTGACCATCTTGTATGGAATGAGAATGATGCTCAGTGTGGTTTTACTCTGGGATTTGTGCTGGGTTTGGCCCACAGAGGTGCCTGGTGGAAGATGAGCTGCCCCTTAGCTTTGGCACTGGGACACAGGCTGTAGTCAGGAGTAGCACAGCAGATATCCTTGGCCATCCACCAACAACACTGGCTTACATGACCAAAAGTAGTTTTCATCTAAATACCAACTGTTCTAGTAAAACATCCCCTTCTGCCTACAAACTCTTGTCTTGCTTCTATCCACAGCTCCTTTATAGCTGTAATGTGCACACACTCTGTACAACAGACCCATTGCAAAACACTTGTCGGAAAAATTGTTGCGCCTGAGCTGGTGCTTCCCCGAGGGGTGCTCTGAGACTAGAGCTAAACTCTGGGTTTCTTGGGTACAGCTGTTTTTTTGAGGCCATAACTCAGGACTACTCTAGTTAGGGATAAATATCCCAACCTCTCCTCAGTGCTTATTAGGTTCATTTTTCACATGAGCACCAGAAGTAAGTTCAGAGCACCTTGAGTGTGCTATAATCACTTGCCTCAGCAAGGTAGAGTGAGGAGACAGAGATTTCTTTCCCCATGATGGAGATATGAGAATGTGTTTGGGATAGACCGTTAGGTTTTATCACCCGGAAGAACACGGTCTGTATGGACGGTTGGCTTTAAAAGGCAAATTTCAATCTTACAGCAAGCTCAGTGTGGGGCTGCCTGCCCCAGCTTGTGGTCTGGATCCAGCATCCTCGGGGAGCGCTGAAGGCATTTATTGGGACGCAGGTAATAAATCCTCATGGTGCTGTTTCCAGCCAGTTTCCCCTCCCAGGACAAAGACAGATGCTTCGCAGGGCTGTAGGATGTGTAGCAGCTCTCTGGATGCCAGCTCTATGTGGTCTTCTGTGGTCCGGAGGGAGATGTTGGGAGCTTGCTCAATCAGGAGCTGGGCAAGTGCTCCCTGGCACCACCAGCACTTCCTTAACAACCAGCCGAAAAACAGGGGCACTTATGGCTAAAAAGCAGATGAATCACTGGTTCTTTTCCAGACTACATTTCTTTTGGCCTCAGAATGGACCAGAATGAGCTTACTTTTCAGCCTTATTAGGATATGCTTCCCCTGGTGTTGTTGCTCCGATGCAGAGTTCAGATCACTGTTCACAACGATTTTGGGTTTCTGAACAGTAAAACAAGGCAGAGAGTTACAACAGTTAAAAAGTTGAAGATGTTTCAGCCTCAGGAGGCAGCACATGAGCAGTATTAATCTGTCAGCTCTGAAGGAGGCACTTTGGCCATACAGAAACCTCCTGGCCAGATGTCACACCTGCCAGAGAGCAGAGCTAAGTGTATGAAAGTTCAGGGATTTATTCTCCCCAGCCCTGTTGTAGGTAACGTCGTGTCTCAGAAACTGAGACAGCCGCTGTGTTGAGTGAGGAGTGCCTGTGTCTCAGGGAGGACCTGCAGAGGTGTGGTATTTCACTTTCCCAGGACATATTTTGCAGTGATTCTGCTGCCTAAGACTGCTGAAGTTGATGGAAAGACTCCCACCCCCCTTACTCCCAAGACAGCCCTTTAATGAGGGCCCTTTCAGGCAGGACTGGGATGTGTTCTGTCTCTGAATGGGATGGATAAAGCACAGAGCCTGCCCTCATCTTGCAGAAGCATCAGTCTGAATAAACTGCTTAGTAGAGAGGAACTAAATTCTGACTGAAATTGTACTTAGGATCACTTAAGCTGAGGATTCGGTTGCATTTTGCTGTAGGGTTCAGCTATTAGCACAGTTTTGTTCAGATCAACTTCATACAGGTTCTTGGGAAATAAACCTCATGTGATACACGAAGGAGCAGGGAATGCAGGTCCCATGCATACACACTGCTCATGTGGCTTACGCTGGGCTGATCTGGTATCTGGGAGGCCTCTGTTCCCAACTCTTGCAGTGCAGACCACAGCAATATAGTCTCACCACTGCTATCAGGACACTCCTTCCCCTGGCAAGGGGTGGCCAAGCCTGGCTTGCCCTGCCAGCCTCAGCGCAGGCAGTGGCTACAACCATGCTGGTACGTAGGAATTTTGACTATGGCCAACTGTGTGCCAAGCAGCTGCAGTCCACAACCAGCCTCTCTGTTCAGAAGTACTTCTATAAACCAGATTATCAACTTAGCAGTTGCACACTAGATAGGGTGTCTTGAACCCAAAATCTTGTGACATGGGTCTCACTCTTCTGGATCCAGCCAGCCCTTGTAAAAGGCATTGGGAAGCTCTGAAAGATACCTTTACTGACACGTCTACAATCCCTCATCTCTTTCCCAAAAGGCAACAAACATGCTGCAGTCTTAGCAAGAGTCTCAGCACGCACTGTATCACTGCAAGATCTTATTCTGGGAAGTCTCCTCACATCCCCATTAAACCACACGCAGCAAAACACTTCTATTTTGGCCTCAACTTGATAATAGTCCCTTTCTTGTAGGGAAAGTTTTGTTGCCACTACCAACCATCCTTGATTTCTACTCAAAGCATTACAGGAAGGCAGCATTGCTTGTGAATAAGTAAAAAAGAACTCCGAGGAAAGCTGAGAGACCAACTGTGATCTAAGGGCTGATTTCCACATCGAGAACTGGAGTCATTGCACAACTCTCTTTCTGACGTTTGAAATGCCACTGCCTTAATATGTGTGTGGCATCAGTATTTACTCATATTTTCCTCCTTTGGGACGCATGTATTCTGCAAGTATTCATTGGAGAATGATTGTCATCTACCAGAAATAGCTGTCAAAATTATTAGGATCACTGGAGATTCAGTACAAACTCCCTTTTCTTAAACAAGCTTGAGTTGAACTGAGGGCAATTACTGCTCACTTCTGAATTGTCAGTATCTTCTTGTTCCTAATATGTTAATGTGGTACTTCCCTAGTGTGCTGCAAATTAAAATAAGCCATACCAATTAGGTAAGTAACTCCCATATCAGCACAACTAGGAATTTGTGTAAGACTCCAGACAGCCTCCTCCGCTCCCAGTACTGCTCTGTACCAGGAGCTCATTCCCTGGAACAATATAGCTGGTGTAGGAAACCAGGAGATCCTGGGCAGGGAGTTGAGATACACCACATAGCACCCTCAAAACTTAGGTCCCCATTTTTGCACAAGTTATTTCTCCCCATTGATTTATTGCTATGCACAATTTTCAAATTTGTTTTCTGGTACAGAAATTTCCATGATTATCCCAGCACACTTCCAGGCTGGTGGGTACTTATCCTAAATAGTTTTAAAGGCTCTTCAATGGTAGGTGAAAAACCTATCATTTAAGGGGTTTATTTATGTAAGGTTGTTTTATGAACAAAATGGATTGAGAGAGGAACAGCCTCATGGTTTGGATGCCTATTTTAAATGCTTAATGAGAGATATAAGCAATGTGTAGCCTGAACTGGCTGTCTGCACCATTTCTCTGGGTGGGAAAGCTCTGTAGGACATTTAATATCATCTGACTATTTCTCTTTTTTGCATATCCCCACTGGCAAGGTGACCAAAATGCTGGCTGTTGTGGTGGTCCTCTTTGCCCTTCTGTGGATGCCTTACCGCACACTGGTGGTGGTGAACTCCTTCATGGACCCTCCGTACCTGAACATCTGGTTCCTTCTCTTCTGTCGCATGTGCATCTACCTGAACAGTGCCATCAACCCCATCATCTACAACCTCATGTCACAAAAGTTCAGGGCTGCCTTTAGGAAGTTATGCAAGTGCGAAGAGAAGAGTGCAGAGAACCCTATGCCCTACACCACTCCGGTGTACTGCAGCGTTATGAAGGACTATTCCCATGACAGCTCTGACCACAATGTCACCAGACAAGAAGATCTGGACAGTCTCCCTGCACCTGCAAGGAAGAACAAGCCTGCCAAATAAATCCTGGGACCCTGAAACAATGCAGGCAGTGGGAGCTATACTGCTGTATGCTCTGTGTTGGTAAAATGCCAACAGAAATTGCTTTGGCATTGCAGCAAGCTTAATTTAATACCTCTCCAAGGCATTTAACAAAACATATTCTTAGAGGCAAATTAATTTGCTTTTCCTTAATGCTAATTTATTCTTGTTTGGTGAAGCGTTAGGCACAGGTTAATGTTTAGCATCCTTAAAGCATCTGTAAATGTAACAGCGCAATGCCATTCTGTGTTACATGCAAGTGCAGCTGTTTGCTTAGTGGGGCCAGACATTGAAAGGAAATCCAGGGAGAGAAGGGCATTTAAGGGAAAAAAAAACCTTCCTTCTGCTGGACCAGTTTTCTTACAGGGTGAGATTCACCTACCCAAATTTACATGCCTGTAACACAGACACCCTACGGGAGCTGCTCCTTTAAAGTCCTTTTAGAGTTAATGGGAACAATCAGGCACTTCCAGGAAGCAGCTCCTCTCATCTCAGCATAGTCCTTCGAGGAAGACACATACCCCAGGAGAGAATTAGTGCCTTCTGAGGTGTGACTATTTCTGTCCATTGACTGTAAAGGGACTCTCTCAGGTGGAGACTCCTTTGTTAGGAAGGACTGAAGTTGGGTGTCACAAACCTCACCCCATGCTTCTGGAAATATTGCTGTGCTGGTAGCAGGTAAGCTCAAGGTCCAGACCAGTTGGGTTTGTTACAGAAAAATGAACAAACTGATAATGAGCATTTCCTAAAGTAATGGTAATACTTCCATCATTGTGGTCTAAGCTTCTTTTGGATAATTTTACCTTTTCTGTCTCAACTCCTCTAGTTGCTTCAGCTGGATACCATAGCCTTGTCCAGTAAGCCCTGGTGTGGTGTAGCTGTGTACTGTCAAGCAGCATTGTTCTCTGTCCCAGCTACAGTTGCATTTCAATGGCAGGTGAAGCAATTGTCTTATTTATTTCCTGAGAAGAATTTTTGAAAGTCCATCAAGTGGTTTGCGATAAGTGGCACACCAACTATAAGACATTAACAATACTCACTGCTGCTATCAACTCGTGAGCAAAGTGAATATTCATAACCTGAGGTGTCCAAGAAACCAGGCCAAGAACACTTGCCCCAGACTTGCAAGAGACTATCTGGACTAGGAGTAAAATCTAAAAGATTACACATGAGTCAAATGCCAAGGCTCTTGCCAAATACAACAAGGGTCGGGCACCAGAAACCCTGCCGTGACTGTAAAAAACTATTTGAACAGCTAATTCAGCCTCACTCTTCAACAGTATTTTTCACCTAACTATAGAGTTAAATAATCTTAGAATTTTGCATCCACTTTGGAAAAGATGGGGTGATATTTTTAAGAGCACAAGCTACTACGTAACCATTCTGTGTCTCTGGGAAATCACTTTCCTGGGCTAGTCAGAACACAACCTCACTGCCCACCCATGTGCCAGGATCTGTCTGGGATTGGTTTCATTTTTGTGTCAGGTGGCTTTGCATGTATGATTATTTTATAGTGAGTTATTAAACTATCTATTTTGCTCCCCAAATAACTGAAGGATGAGGAAAGTGTACACTGTTTTTTGTAATTATTTAAAACTGTGTGTTTGAAATTTAGGGATTCATGCCATTTTTGTGCTCTTTTGTGTATATTGGGAATTTAGGAACAAAGTTCCTCTTTGTTGTTGTTAAGGAAGTTCTGCACAGAGATTTAGGATTTGGTTTTTGAAGAAAATGGAAATGTTTTTGCTACAATGTGAGAAAATTGTTCCACTTAGCAAAAGAAACTAGGAAATGAAACAATTTGCTTGTAACAATCTTTTCTGTAGTACAGATTTTTTCCCCCCTTAGAACAAATTCTTCCTTAGCAGCTCAGAACCAGCTATTGATAAAAGCATTTGCAGACAAACCAGATCAGTAAGGACCAGGGTACCTTGAAGTAACACACCGGTAAGGTGTAAAAGGGGGAAGAGGAGCCCTGGGTGGCTGCTGGTCCCCTGGACAGGGGCACCAAGCACAGCCAGCATCACCTCGGGGACTGCCTGTCCTGCGTCCCCAGCCCTCCACCCTGTGGCTGCAGGTGCAGAGAGCAGCAATAAAGCCAGTTTTACGCTGAGGCCACATGGGAAGAGCTGGAAACCCACTGCCCGAGCTTGGAAACCCACCAGCATCCTGACTGACCCAAGGCATTTCTCAGGCATGTGCAATTTGTGCAGTTTGACAGACAGCCTTGATCTCTGCAAATCCAAGCCACTGCTCAACTCTGAAGCATCTCCAACAGGATCTTTTCCACTTTGCCATCACATTTCCAGACTTCACTGTTCCCCTTTATGCCTTTTTCCCCCAGACAGAGACATCCTAAAAACACTATTCTCTTCATTAAATTTCAGTCCCAGGCCAACAGATAATTGATGGTTCTGAAATTTTTGGTTCAACATACTTGGGATTCAATTAAAACCTAGCCCTCTTCTCCCCCTTCTGCCCTTATCCGCCAAGTGTTGCATGACCCTTTGTTATTTCTTAAGAAGTAATTGGCAGATAAATCCCCCCAGCACCACGAGATCTCCAGCAAATGCACCAGAGCATTAAACTGTGTAGATGAGAAATGAGTTTCTGCTCCTTCTGCTGGCACATATTTTGACACGTTAGGACGATTTGAGATAGTTTTAGGTGGAAGTGGAGGCAGAAGGTCAACACTCAGCTTGCTAAGGAGATGCTGGTTGAGAGGACAGGCAGCTGCATGCTGTCAGGATATAAATCATCAGCAGAAAGGAATTAAAGCAAGCAACTCATCACTGTAATTTCCTCTGGACATTCAGTGTCTGAATATAAAACTTAATTCCCCCAAATCAGGGGCACTTTCCCACCTATCACATGAGGGAGGGAACCTCTGTGTCATGGGTGCTGGGCACAAGTATTAAGGACAATCTGTGTTTTATAATTGCTGAATTTTCTTTAATAGCTGCCTGGTGAATTGTGCTCCAGATGTGTTATTTCTATAGAGACAGTTTAAGGGGTGAGTGCACCAGTGGCCACTCACTGCTCCTCCAAAATGGAATGCCTGAAGCCATGAGCTGGGGAGCCTTTAAAAGCTTTCCCCTCTCAAGAAACAGGTCCTGGGGTCGTTCTGGTGCTAACATGATTTTGAGATGATCAGCAAGGGCCCATTGTCCTCCCATGCTGGCTGATCCTGTCTGTCCTCATGGGCAGGGTGGGTGGCTGGGCAGAAGAAATATGATAAACCAAACTTTTCCCAGTCATGCAGCGCCAGTGTTTCTGGCAGAAGAAGACAGGATTGAGTGGCCACTGCAGGCTCCTTGCTGCCAGTCCCAAGCTGGGTATGGTGTGTCCTTGGCTTGGCCAGGTGGGAGGGGGAAGGCAGCACTTTCAGAGCCAGGGATGGGAATTTAGCCATGGACAGGCATGGGAAAATGTTTCTCTGGAGTCGCTCACAGCGGCTATTCCTCGATTCATTAATGCTCCTGGGACTTGCTTTGGCTTCCTCCAGGAAGGGTCCTGGAGCAAAGGTGATGGTGCAGAGCCAGCCTCATTCCTCGCTCCTGGGCCAGAAAGGAGCACAGTAACCCCTCTGTGCTTCCCAGCACCTACTCGCTGCCAGGGCCACTTTCACCTTGGCTCTGTCCCTTCCTCTTGCATGAAGACAAAGGCCAAGAGAGGGGGTTGTTCCCACGAGCCTCTATGCCCCACAAGGACGGTGGAAGACAGCATGGCCATCCCTGGGATGCCTCAGCAGGTCACTCTCAAAGGACACCAGGGCTCAGGTTGCACCTTCCCTCCCACCGGTGGAGGCTAAGGCTGCTGCCCTTCGGTCACAGGATCAGGCCAGTGCCTTTATCCTGCTTCTCATGTATCAGACACCTCCGTGCCCGCACCCAAGGACACTCAGCCAGGAGCAGTGTGGGGGACATTACCCCTGAAACCAGCAGCTCCTGAAGCAGAGACACAGCACCCTAGCCTGGGGAAGGGGCAGGCTTTTTGTTCTGCCTTTATTAATATTTTTGAAGCAATACGTCATGGCTTTAGCAGCAGACCCACCTCCATCCCTGCTCCTCTGCCACACATGGGCCAAAGATCTGCTCCATTCATCAGCCTGAGATTTATGAGGTGTGAAGGGCTCCGGTTACCCCGCTGCCCTCAGCCTCCTCCCAGAGACTGGATGAATGAGACGCTGCTGGTTCCTCCCATACCAGAAGCAAAACAAGCCCAGAAGAGAGTAAAGCCATCACTTCACTAAACACAGCTCCTTAAGTCTCTACCAGAACATGAAACCTTCTGCCTTGAGACCCCTCGTGTCCTGCAGAAGTCAGGGGAGCCCCTGCTGCCTGCAGAGACTGAGCCCGTGTCCCACCAGGCCCTCTGCACAGCCTGGCTTTGCTCATGTGAGACACTCCAGAAATAGAAAAGGGACTGAAGGTTTCGGCTACTCTGGATTCCTCGGGCCCCCGGGCCCCACTGCCCCTGGCTGTCTCTGGGCTCTGCTCTCCCACCCTGCCCCGTAAGGCACTCCTCCCCCAGCTGCCATTTCCCTGTCCCTCATGCCTGGCTTCCTCTCACTTTGGCCGTTCCAAGAGGTTGAGCAAGCAGACAGCCACGAGCAGAGAAGAATCACTCCTCTCCAAACCCAGGAGGACCGTGGTGCTGGAGGAGCAGGCAGCAACATGCAGCTTGGAAGAAACTTGGCAGCAGCCCTGGGGTTGGGAGGCAGCAAAGGGACCTGTCAGAGGCTGTCTGCATCGCCCAGGCAGGCTTTGGGCCAGCGAGTCACTTTTCCTCTCAGCCCCCTGCAACCTCTGCCAGAGGGCAGCACGATGGTGGCAGGCAGAGCTTGCTCAGAGAGCTGGGGGTGTCCTCAAACATGTGGCACCAAACACTGAAAAGCAGTAAGTGAAAATACCCCATCAACAAAAAATGCAAGATGTTGAAATAAATATTGGGGAAAAGCTAAAAACCATCCAGATGCCACCTGTGACTTTTGCATCACATGTTGATGAACTCTACTATCGGAGCGAACATGCCAACCTGGAAAGCAACCTGGAGCTTGCCCTACAAAGATCCACATGGATACAGTGAGCAAATAACTGTTTATTATTGCACGTAATCCAGCAGAACAACCGACAGAAAACTCTGGACAGTAGTACACAGATTATAGTAAACAGCTTGCAAAATCTGTGACGAAGGTATTTATGTGTGAGGAGTGAAACGTATCTGCATCTTCGTAAGACCTGAAAAGTATAACACAATATCCTAGTCAGTTTTGAAAGCATGCAGTTTGAGGTAAATCTGTTCTTTTTGCATCTAAGAAAACGAAATCCCTAAGGGGCTATATATATGTATATATACCCATATCTCAGCTCAATATGGGTATATTTATACGTCACATAAAAGCAAATCTACCTACTTTTCTCAGAAGGTTACTAGGAGGAAAGCACATTACTGAGTGCACATCACATGCATAAAAAATTAGGGCGGGGAGAGATTACCTTAGCACTGTTGCAAAAGATCCATTTTTGTGCTTAGTGATAAATAAAAGCCCCTCAGGTCTCTCAACGGAAATTGTCTTGGTGGTTAATAAAAGCAGTTGGCATATCAAAACTGCAGAGCTGGCAAGTGAGTGCCAGCAAACAGAGATAAAACGTCAAAGGCAGCAGAGCCTGGGGTTTGCAATACATTTATACTTAATTAAAAAAAAAAAAAGAAGCAAATTGCTACTAAACTATGCTCTGTGGAAGTGTAGATGATGCTGCACAGCTTTCTCAGGACTGGTACAGCCACATGGCTTTTAGGAAGGGATCACATTCACTTCTCCCACAGTTAACACCACGTATTTGCTACTGTGGCAACGTTCCTGAGCTGAATAAGGTTAAAAAATAAACTTGGTTCACAAAGAAATGTACTGAATTATTCTCACTCTCTTGTGCCATTATTAGAGCAGATAAATTAGGCAGGTTTTGCCCAGTGTCTCCAGTCAGTGTAAACCCCTGCCTGTCTGCCACCCTGTCTCTGAAATCCTCTCAGATTGACCTTTGAAGCAGACTGGGCATCTGTTTTTCTCCTTAATCATCATTTCCTCATTCTTTCCAGTCCCTCAGGTTTTCCCACCCAGTCCTGTGCTGTGGGACTTCAGAATACACAGAGGTGCACAACCGACTATAAATAACATCTCCGGTTATCTTAAAAAGGGGTAGAAAATACATATTGCTCTTAAAAGAAGGAAGAAACATGTCCAAGCACTCAGCCTCACACTAAACTGTAACTTCATCTGTGCTGACTTTCTAAGCTCGCACTGCTAAGGATCAGAGCAGATCATGGTGGAAACATCTCCTTCCAAAGGTCACTCTCTGTCGCAGCTTTGGGAATATTCAGTGCAAATCGCCCAGGCCTCTAAACCTCACACACAAGAACAACAGCTAGAATTGCCCCTCTGTACTCTACCACTGCTGAAAATCTGGCTGCTGCATATTTTTGAGCCTAATGCTCAAATACATTGGAGCCACTCAGGTATCTGCACCTTTTTCCTTTCGGGAATTACATAACCTCTCCCATGACAGCCATCGTGCATCCTCTGGCTGGAAAGCCTGTTTTACCCTGTTGCAATGGGAGAGCTCAGGAGCCCCCTTGCAGCCCAATGCACCAAGAGGGAGGAACCTGCGGGCGTACGGGGGGATTTTTCAGTAAGTCCTTTTCATTGTAACTCACACCATTTTCATAGAAAAAAATGGGTAAAGGGACAAATTCAGCACATCTGTTTCCTTTCCCGTTACAGTGGGAAGTCTCCCACTGCAAGATGCTTCCGTGCAGAGGATTTCTGGCGGCAAGAGAGTGCTTGGTTGGTGCCTGGTGTCAAAACAGGCACCATTTCCACCCACGGCACCCCCTGCATGCACAAACAGCCTCAGCTCAGCCAGTCCCTCACACCCCACCCCACGGCCCCCGTCTGTGGCACGTTGGCAGGCACGGGCAGGACTCTGATTACACTTCAACAAGCCCAATTTCAACTTGCTCCCCCTCTCAGTCCTCCATACATGGAAAATGACTCCAGGTGGTAGGGAAAGGAAAGACTTTTTGTTCGTCCCTTTGGATGACTTCTGAGCACGGAGGGGGATGTTGTCCACCCCCAGTGTGGCGTGGCTTTTATGAGTCATTTTGATTACTATGCATTGCTTCATCTCCATGCCATGGATGATATTCTTTGGGAAATCTCTGACACTGAGTCAACCAAGGGAGTTACAAAACACATCAGTGTGCATGGTTGAGAACTTATCACTCATTTTCTTACAGTTACAGATAAAACCCTCATCCCTGGCATGACAGGACAGTTGATGGCTTTGGTGAGAACAATTTAAGGCAACTGCTATTTTATACAAAGAAGAGAAGGAGGCTGAATTGCAGAAACCCTGGCTTTTCCTTGGTAGATTGCAGAGGCCAGCCACAGCCTGGGAGCAGGGAGACTGGACTGATCTTCAGGCGCTTTTATTTAAGGTTCACGTTTGCAGTGCAACCTCGGGATCTCAAGTCCTCCTCTTAGGTGTTTCTGGGTGGCTGAGGTTTAATCCCCACCAAGGTCTGTGGTCTCCATCAGCAGCAATGCCTGTCCCAGACAGAGATGAATGGGAGAGTCAAGGGGAAGCAAAACACATGACCAACACATAATCACGGCTGTCTGCAAGGCTTTCACGTGCACAGGCTGAGTGGGGACTAATGACATGACAGAAAGCAGTGCCCAGCAGAGCAGTTTTATTCTCCAGGAGGCCCCGGGAAAGCAGCCCCATACCCTCACAGGGGCTTGGCAAAGGCCTCTTACATTATGCTGATGGGAGGCCCAAGGGTCAGATTTAGCCTTGATGGGTTTTTCTGCAATATTTGGACCCAAGGCAATGGAAATTTGGACCAAACGACACATTCCTGTGTGCAGGATCCCCACAGGCACAAGAAACCTCACAAGGTTTTATTGCCACCAAATCCAAATGCAAACCCTCATCCTAATTCAAGTGGAAGACCTGAGTGAGCTCCAGTTTAACCTCACTCACACTTCTCAGCTCATATTTACCTTTAGTAACACAGCTACTTAACAACAGCAGCAGAACTAGCACTTGTGCAATTACAGCTGCAAATTTCAGTTTCACATTCTCTTTGTGTTCCTGCCTCTTGCCAGGCTGAGTTACCTGTCATGAGTTACCACAAATTACCTGGCAGCAGAAAATTGAAAGTGTTTCTTGCAGAAAACATTCTTGCACTGGAAGTCTCCATGAATCATGTCATGAAAAGACTTGAGAACTATCCACTGAAATTACTCCATAAATACTCTTGGAACAGACAAGAGGTAACTGAGAATCCCAACGCCCAATGCAAGGCAATAGCATCTATTGAATAAATGCCCATGCACTTCCATCGACAGGGCATCCATCGGTGAAGGATTTGTATGTGCTCTAAAGACAGTCAACCCTAAACGGTCCACAGTGAACTCTATAAATTGAGGATAAAATCTTATTGCTTGTCTTACCTTGTCCAATGGGCACATCATGTCAAAAAATGTACAAACAGGATGGCCAGACCAATGTTCAATAAGATGACCATGCAGATCACGATTGTGTTGGGTCCCTGAAGGAAAAATGCAAACCAGAGTATTATACACTGCAGTTCCAGGTGAGGAGACAGATACACCTTGATTCTGCTATTCAGAAACACCAGAATCAACCCCTCCCAATGCACATAAATCTGGCACTTAACAAGCTTGAATTTCAAACTAGTTGAAAATCCATCAATCCCTATTCTTATTTCTCCCCTGCAAACTCCTGCTAAGGAGGCTAAATCAGACTTCTTCTGAGCTTAAAGGAGACCCTGACCACAGACACACAAACTGCCAAGGCCATGTCAAGCCTCTCCCCCCACGTTTGTAAAGTCATCATTTTTAAGATGAACAAGCACATCCGTATGAGATTGCTCTAATTTCAGAGCAAAATATTTCCAAGCTGTGCTTTTCTAAAGTCCCATCAGAATCATTCATGTCCAAAGGGCTGCAAGATGAGAAGCAGCGGGCTCTTAAGACATCTAGTTTTACAGCTGCATTTGCTCACAGCAAAACTGAATTCCTGTGTTTTAAACCTGGGAAATCAGCTGGTGATTTGACACCACGGGTAGCTCATGAGGTGCCTTTACTGCTAAAGAGTCAAAGCAACAGGTAAAAAAGGAACCCCACTCAGCTTTTTTGTCCCCATCCTCCATTTTCCCCCAACTTTCTAGATCCATATTGGCTGGTAAAGGGGTGGGAGAAGAAGGGGAGAAAAGTGTAAATAAAATGAATCAGAAAATGTCTGTTTTTCTCAGATTTTGAAACAGGGACATGGCTGAAAGCGTATCTAGCCCAGCACGGAGAGGAAGTTAAAACAGCAGGGTTATGAACACCAGCCCCAGCAGCCAGGGCAGGGCGGGCTGGAAAGGTGGCACGAGGGGAAAACCAGACCCTCCTCCAGCAGGCTTTGGGATCCCGAAAGGAGCCTCTGGACCCTGCTCGGGGCCTGCTGCAGCCCTGAGGGGCCCACTGCAGCCCCGAGGCTGTGGGCTCTGCATCCCTCTGGGCTCTTTCTGACCTCCTGGGGGAAAATCAACCAAACACCCCAGCACAGATGGCTCCCAGGGTGCCTCCTGGGCTGCCCCCACATCACCTCTTCGCACTCCTCTGCCTCCCGCGCTGCCACCACTGCAGCCGGGGCTGGGCCCCGCTTGGCCCCCGCCTTGGGCTCCGTCCGCCCCGGCGCCTTGGCCTCAGTCTTCCTGTCGGGGGCTGGCTCAGCCCGGCCCAGGGCCCTGCGCTCGGGGCTGGAGCGCTGCTTCGGCTCCTTGGGCCGGGGCAGCTCGGCCTTGGCCTCCCCCCTGGCCGATGGCTTCTCCTCCCGCTCCTGCGGTGGGGTGGAGGTGCCCGCCCGGCGCTGGGGGTTCCCTCGGGGCTCAGGGGAGGGTGGCTCAGGCTCGGGGAGCGGCTCCTCCTCATAGTCCTCGGCAGGGGAGACCGGGGATGTCCGGACGGCGTAGCTGTGGTAGCCCTTGATGAGCTCGACGTCGGGCTCATGTGCCATCCTCTGCAGCGGCCCAATCTCCATCTGCTCGGCGGGACGGCCCCGGCCCCGCGAGCCTGGCCGGCCCTCACCCTCAGGGGGCACGGGGCTGCCACCGCCTGCCTGG
>VZRW01007582.1:819018-845713 GCA_013398125.1 Aegotheles bennettii | reverse complement strand
GAGCTGGGGGCTCTCGGGGGGTGTGGGGGGCGGCGGGGCCCCCTCGGGCCGTGGTGGCACAGCCTCCTCCATGTTGACAGCGTGCTCCGCGTTCTCCATGATCTCGTGCAGCAGCTTCCGCTTCTGGTACTCGGGGCCTGCAAAGAGAGCGGCTGGCATGAGGAGCTGCCCCTCGGCGGGACAGCCCGGCTCCACACCACCATCGTGCCTTTGGCAGCAGGTTTAGGGACATCTGCATCGTCCCCAGCAGGTTTAGGGACAACTACAAGGGGGTTGGGGTTGGAGCCACCAGGGCTGGGAGAGGAGGTGCTCCCAAACCAGAGCCTGCTTCCAGGAAGGATTTGCCCCAGGAGCCCCACCACGTGCTGCCCAGCCAGAGCTGAAGGAGCAGGCAGGGAGCTCCAGGTCAGGGTAAAGAAACAGTGGAAATCTGCATCCCGGCTTTCCGCAGTCACACAGACGAGTTATCGTGGGGCTAAGGAGGATCCAGCTCCCATTCAGCTTTGCTGGCTTTTTTTAATGGCTGGGAAACTCTTCTCTGTGTGTCTTTGGTGTCTAATAGAGCGGCAGCTTCACCAGTGATAAGGGGGGTGCCCTATCCCCTTGGGAAAGGCAGATATCCCCAAATGATGTACCTGTCAGCCCCCTCGATGGGAAGTGTGTTTCTCAAGCACAAAGCAGAGCTGGGAGTTTCACAGCCCCCCCTCTGCACTGAGCCCTGTAGCAGCAGCAAAATCACCTGGCACCATCACACAAGGTGATTCAGGGCTTCAGCCTTCATTCTGGCCTCATCTGCATCATGCTGTCTTCTCAGCTCTACATTGACCTTGCTTCAATTAGTCACTTGTCATTAAATCTTTACTTCTTATTAACCCTAGCCCATGTCTGCAAAGCAAACTGCAGCTCAGATAGGGTCTGGGGAAGTCAGCCAGAGCCTGACACTGAAGATATCATTGTGGCTCAGCAAAATCCACCACTGAAAAACTGGAAATATCTTTTGGAATAACAAACCTGTACAGTGCTCTGCATGCTGGGACCAGGGTCCCTGCATGTCATCACAGTGCTCATAACAAGTGAGAACACCAGGAGCATGCTCCTTATGGGCAGCACGAGGTCACAAAGCAGCTTGTTTGAAAGCAGAGCACCTGCTTGTGAAAGTGGCTTTGGTCTCATTCTGCTGAATCTAAGTGATGCTGAGGGGTGCAGATGTACAGGGCTTGCTCTGTCCTCCTGAACGGCACAGACCCTGGAGACACACCATCCCCAGCTACCTTGCAGTTTCTCCCCTCACCTCCTCCACCCCAAGGACCAACACAGACTTGAGCCCGGTCGGGAAGTTGGGATTGGTGCTCCTTTCACTCTAATAAATCAGTGGTGTGATCTGCACACTGCTCCCTCCTGCCCATGCAAAGCCTCCACTCGGAGGGGGTGGTGGGGAGAAAGAGGGCACTGATTTTAGCTGCTCTGCCCTGCCTGCACGCTCCTGTCAATCAGCAGGTGACCCATTCAGGGCCATTTATTTCTGGCTGCAAGTGGATTATTTGGAAGCTGTTTCAACAGTTGTTCAGACTCCCCAAAATAGGCTGCCTGCAGCTCCAGGCTCCTTGCTCTCTCCTGCTGCTTTCTTCTCCTCCTCAATAATTCACACCAGAAAAAACTGCCCGGAGGGCACTGCACAGCCCCGACCCTCTCACCTCTCCACCTTCACCTCCCAGCATGACATTTCAGCAAGGGCTTTGGCTTACATCCCTCTCCTCTAAGCTGTTAGGGTTGATATTCTAAATGAAACCCAGGGCTAAATACTTGTTAGAGAGGTGAGGCTTGCTGAGCAGGACTGCCCTGTGCCAAACTCAGGGATAGCAGGGGGAAGCACAGCTTCCAAACACTGCAATGTTCTCACTGTGTGACCGGCACCTCTGACTTCCAGCAAAATCCAAGGGTGGACTTTTGTCTGTTCCTGGACAGTGCTTGTTGTGCATTCAGGAATTATAGAGAATTGAAAGAGTCATAGAAGAAAAATAAGTGTCAGCAGCTTACCAGGCCATTGAAAGAGGCCAGGACCCAAGTGTAGTCCTGTGTAAAAGCAGCTAAAGGATTCAGCACCCAAGGAGCCAGGAGCAGAGGACAGGCTGCTTCAGGCATTTGCAGAGACCGTTTCAATTGTCTCATTCAATTGCCATGGGTGGAAAAAATAATCTAGCTAGATGTCAAAAACCTCCCATCAGGAATTCCAGTTTCCTTTGCCTCTGAGCTATAAATACCCCAGTGTGCAAAGGGTGAATGTGGAGCAGTGAGTGTCAGCTGGGGGGCTTATGTGAGGATGAAGGGGTGTTTAGCTATTGTTAAATGAAGTGCCACATGCTGGCTCATGCCAGTGCTGGGCATTGTGGTGCTTCCCCACTCAAAGCCAGACAGGCCTTGATGGGCTGCGGGGAGGAACAGGCAGCTCTCCAGGACAGCATCTCCCCAGATAATAGGGGCAGGGCAAGGTGGGAGCACAGGGAGTTTAGGCAAATCTGTCAGCACAACTCTCCTTGGCCAAGCACCCGGTTTGAGCCGTTTCCCTTCCCCTGTGCTGGGGTGCAGTACTGCAGACCTCGAGGTGCTGAAATCAGAGCAGAAGCAGGCAACAGGTTTTGCTGAGCAGGAGCCAACGTTTGGCTCCTACCTCCAGTTTTGCTGCTGTGATAGTCCCTTGTGATCTTGCCTCAGCAGCCACAGGGCACTTGTTCCAGGTAACTCAGATGAATAATAAGAAAGACAGGATGAAAACATAGGCACTTGGATTATTGCTTTCTGCTCTACTACCTTCCCTTTCTGGAAAGGAAACCTTTCCAGGAAGAACATATCTCTAGCTAACTTGGTCTAGGGAAAGGTAATGGCATTCACAATACTACTTCTAATATTACATTTCATATCTACTAATCCTTAGTGCTTGGTCTCACAGAAGGAACCTTCCAGGTGTTTTCCCAGCCAAATAATCAGCAGTGATGCTAACAAATAAATATGAATCAGGGAAGCAGTATTTTGCATTAGTAACTTTCTGATAGGACATTACAGCCCCTAATTAGCAGAGTCTAATCATACCCTGGTGCAGTGTGGGGCCCCACAAGATACGGGCTTGTGAGTCAATATGAAAAGCTGTTCCAAGAAAAAGCCATGAGGGATACATCTACAGGAGCACTGCAAATAGACCTGAGCTCGCTGTCTACTCTGCCTGATGCTGGGAGGGCTTCAGCACGTGGAGAAACACAAAGGTTGAGGGACTGTGGGCTTTTCCTCCAGGCTATGGTAATATATTCCAGCAGGTAAAACAGTGGTGTAAGGAAGACAGCAAATCATCCAGTGCAGGGGGCTGGCTGAACTTGTGCAAAAGAGGATTTAGTATAGACAAGAGGGCAAGTTCACCCATAAAATGGGTGAAGGATTTGAAGATTCCCCAAGAAAACTGCAAAATCCCTCAGAAGATGCCTCTGGTCTTACCTGGCTGGTAGAAGTCTGGGGAGAGCTCCCTGGCCATCATTCTGGCTATGCCCGATTCATTGTTAGCTGCCTGAGCTGCCTGCTCAGACCCTTCAGCCTTGGCTTTGGCATGAGCTGTCCTGAGGAGAGAAGGGACAACAGTGAGCACCATCCAAATCAAGATCAGCCCAGCTCGAGCAGCGGACCCTGTCCAGGAACAAAATCAAATCAGCCCATGTGGCATAACACAGCACTTGGAGCCTGCCCACTCGACCCTGAAATCCCACACTCAAGGAGAAAAGACCAGGTTTTCAACAAGTAAGGGGCACAGATGCTCAAGGCTAAGGTGTGAAAGTTGCACTTAGCCACACAAGGAAACAGGACAGGTGTATTTGCAAACACAAGCATGTTCATATGTTGCAGCGAGGCAGCACGTGCTGCAAAATGTGCTTGCTGCCGTGCTGCGAAGCACTGAAAACCCAGCTCAGAGGAATGCCTAAAGCATTGTCACAGGCACCTTTGGAGCATAAAGGGACAATAACGTGATGGTTGGACAGTGCTCTGCTGTCACCAGCCCTGAGCTGTTGCACCTCACCAGTGACACCGTGCCCCTGCCCAGCACACTGGACATGTTTTACCCCAAGTTACTCTCTACAGAAAACAGCACAGCTTGCCCAAGGGGCTCCTTTACTTACTGCAACCCAGGGGGCAGCTCTCAGTGGCTCTAGGAGGGGCAGAACTATTGCCTCCCTCGAATCTTGGCTCCCTGAGTCCTTTCCACTCCTTCCCAGCATATCTCCTCCTTGCTCCACAAGCCTATGGGGCTATCAGAGGTATTTTGCTGGCTGGCTGTTGTATTCCTCGCATGCCTCAAGCTCAGGGCCCTGTGATCTTTATGTTAAAGCAGGGCTGGCTTTACAGCCCAGCTGCTCGCAGTCTGGGAAGGAGCTGACTTCAAACACCAAAATTGCACCTTAAAAATAAGGGAGAGTGAAGCACTGTGTGTTCAGCTGCTTTGTTCCACCCGGGGCTAACAGAGGGCTGCTTTCCCCGTGCCCTCACTACCACACTTGCCAAGGCTCCCCAGATCTCCCCTGCTGCATGTAATGGAGCCTACACTGGATTCACATGCAAAACCACTTATTTTTGTGTGCACAGTTAGATAAAGCATCTAGCAGCCCTCAGACATCAATTCACTGTGATTTACAATCTTTAATGTGGTCTTATGGTGTCTAAGAAGCACTTCTAAGGCTCAGGTTCATTTACGGTCATGTTTTAGGACAAAATATGAGGAAAGATGCAGTTCTCATCCCTGCAGTGAAAATGCTTCAGAGGAATTTTGGTCTGTTAGTCATGAAATCAGGATTAATTATTTTCCCTTAAACTGAGATGCAGGTTGTGTGCAGACAAGACTAGCTTTAGTCTGAATACTCTACAAGTGCAATGAAAAGGTGATAGAAATGCTGTTCTGAGATCCTTAGAAGGTAGAAGTTATAAATATATATACACATACATATATACACACACTCCATCATGAGTGTGTGCGGGGAAAGAATTAAACATAAGGCATTAATCCCAACTGATACAGGCAACAGTGTGACTTGGTGGGGAGCTGAAAACACTGTTCAGGGCCCTGTGATAGAGAAGAGGGTGCAGAGCTGCTGTGGCTCAGCCTGGCTCTCCCTGGGATGACATCCCTCTGCGCTGGAGCCATGATTCACCTCCCTGCCCATACTCACACTTTATCTCCAAGCTTTCTCCACAGGCTGAGCTGCCTGGGATTGCTGCCATTCTTGGTCTTTTTAACCAAAATTATTACAGCTCCTGAAAAACCCAGAGACAAGACACGATGAGGCAGAAGACATCAATTTTAAGCTGCTGCTTTCAAGCAGGAGGTCTGAGGCAGCTCTGAACAGAGAAAGCACCTCCTTTTTTGGTAGCATATAATCAGCATGATTAATTCCACTATAATCTGGCAGGGGCCAAGGGGGATGTTTCTGTGCTTTCCATGCCTGGGGGATCAGAGTGGGATGGGCGCTCTGTGCCTGGGGCACACAGCCTGCCTGGAGCCGGCCCTGAGAAGAAACTTGCAAAGTGAGGATCCAGCTCTTCACCCCAGCAGGACGTGCTCTAACCCCTAGCTTTGTCCTGCTGCTCTCAGAGGATGGGATTCACCATACAGAGATAAAATCCTCCCTTTCAGCCACTTGCTGAGGCAGGCAGAGGCTATCCCGGCCACTTCCCAGCCAGCTGGCTGCAGCTGGGGGAGCAGAGGAAGCTCCTGGCAAGTGGGTGGATGCTTCCAAAAAAGTAGTCTGGAAGTGAACTGGATGTGGGACCTGCTTCCTCTGTTAGTAGAGGCATAGCCCTGGGGATGCAACCTGCACAGCAGCTTCGCCTGGCTCCCTTGCTCAGCAGGACATGCCCAACCTCTGCCTCTGTCCCCCTGCTTACAAAGTCATCCAGAAGCGCTTGGTTTGGGGGGACTGAGATCAACACAGCTGCAGCTTCAAATCTCACACCTCCAGCAAACCACATGCTGGCCCTGCTGGCATCCCAGGAAAGCCGTGGCCAAGGGTTAGAGCGTTGCTCTCCCCCAGCCAGCAGCCTGGCCCCCAGCGGGGATGCTGATGCCCTGTACTGGGTCCCACCATTGCCAAGATCACTTATTACAGCAGTCAAGTGATGAACATCTGGCTTTTGGAGACTCAACACAGTGTTTTTAAGTAGGTCTTCCCCAGCTCCCCTGGCTGTGCTGTGCATCCCTTGGGCACAAAGGGAAGGCACTGCTGCTCGCAGCCCTCCAAAAAGCTGTGGGGAGAGTGTAGTAATGCCATGGCAAAACATAGCCTGGAAGAAAGGGCCCAGCCATAACAATAGCACCTAATTTGCCTAGACTATTTCTGAATTAATTATTCATCCGTAGGGCTGGCAGTGCCTGGGAGCTCAACACAGCAAAAAACTTGGCTCCAGCTGCAAAGCTGAGACAAATACCAGCTGCCCTGGGAGAGCTCAGCGTACACAACCAGCAGCACAAAAGCCTCTCCCAGCCCATGGCCTGGGGTCTGTTGGGTGGAGTGGTGAAAAATAAGCTCAGGAGGTTTGAGGGAAGCAGGAAGGTGACCTTTGAACCTCAGACATGAAATATATAAGGGGAAAAATTTCTTCCAAAGTTAAGATCTGCTTAAAAAACAGAATCAGCTTTTGCAAAAAGGAAAAATGCTGGCCTTTTATTATATGCATATAAATTTGATACTTTTCAGGCAGCACTGGAATCGGGACCACACTTTATTTACTGCTTGTTGTGCTGTCAGCTTCCAGCCCCCCTGCAGAAAGCAGCCTGTGCAAAAACCAGCAGAGGAGAAAGGTCAGCTGGAGGAGGTCAAGATGAAACCAAAACAGAGCCCCATAGATTTTACAGCACCCAGCAGCAAAATTCAAAAGCCCCTTTTAAAAGTAGTGCTGGAAAACAAACCCTGAACATTAAACATGTCCAACTGGGGGCAATAAACAAAGAGGGGCCTCTACAAACCAACATCCCAAGCAAGGCAGTACCGCCCTGGGATGAGCACTTCCCAGTTTCACTCAGCCATCTCCCCAGGCAGCGCTGTTAAAAATAGCTCCAAAGAATTCTTTACAAGGAGGAGCAGCAGCCCCGTGCCGAGCCAAGGGGAGGTATGTGGGCAATGCCTGCAGCCCCTGTCCCAGTCCCACTGCTGCTGCCTCCCAGCAGCCCCGGCTGGGTCATGGTGGCTGGGTCACGGTGGCTGCTCCAGGGCCACCTCAGGCAGGGAGGTCTCGTACCCCACATGGGACAGGGAGGGTTAAATGCATCTGCTGTTTTATTTGCTCCTCTGGCAGGGCTCTAATGCTCTAATTGTTTTTTAGTGCAGGACAGAGCACCACTCCTGTCCTTCCTGGCAGTCACCCAGAAACACTGCTCAAATAATTCCTCTGACTGCTACTAAAATCCCCTGGGGATACTCGAGCCGCAGCTGAGCACCGTGCTAACAGGTGAGACCCAAAGCCAAGCCAGCATGCTCTCTCTTTGGATGGTTTGTACGGTTTTGCACATCCACATTGGATTAGACTGTAAATGAGATTGGAATTAGCAGAGAATACTGCAAATACCAGACGGGGCTGGGGTGCCTGCAGGTGCAGCAATGACCTTGTGGCTGGAAATAGGGAAAGAGCTCAGATCTCTGCCCAAGCTATCGCACATTTGCTTATTAAGGGAAAGACAGACTTGTCCAGCACCATCCTTCCTTCTCCTCATCCCATTGGTTCAGCAAACCCTGAGGAAGGACCAACTGAACACCCTTTTCTTGCCATTCTCAATATAATAAGCTGCAAAAAAAAAAAAGTCATTAAACAAATGAAATTAATCAGTCAGCTCTCAGAAGGAAGACTTCTTCTAAACTCCCCTCTCCTGGAAACTGGCTTTTCCATCCCCAGACAAATTCCTGCTCCAGTATCTAGCAGGAATCATTTTGTCCTTCTGGAGAAACTTGAGATAATGGTTTGTCTTGGCAGGAATGTTTGCAGCACTCAGAAGGGTTATACGGAAAGCTGCAGAAGTGCTTTTGCTGATGGCAACATGGTCCCTTCTGCATTTACATTGCAAGGACACACAGACCTGACCAACGCAGACCTGTGTTGGGGGTTGGACGAAATGACCTTTAAAGGTCCATTCCAACTGAAAGCATCCTATAATTCTAAGACCTGAGCAGGACAGACACTTTCTGGCTTCTCCATTTTCCACACTGACTTAGAGGCATCCTTTTCTCCCTTCACAGTCCACATCTATCTCCTTTGTCCCTCTGCCTCCATGCACATGCAGATACCAGCAAAGCTCTGCTATACTCATTTGCCTGTAACCAGCCCATGGGACTGAACATCCGTTTTCAATTCATTGCTCATGCCACTTTTCTTGCCCACATTCAAGCCCGTCTGTGTGTCTCACACCACGGGCGTCCTGCCCTGAGAGCCAGGCATATCTTTTACCCTCCTTTACAATTTTTGCTCCATCACTTGTGTGCACGTACCAATTCCGTTTAGACTCTGGCATCCTTGGGGTGTGTGAGTCTTTGTTGCTTTATATGATGAACTCTGTACTGCAGCAAGGTGTGATCTAAATTGTGAATCAAGTATAAATCAACACAAACCACCTCCTAAACGAAACAGCCCCATACCACTGTAAAAGAAATCCAAAAGAGAAGCCATCCTGGCCTTGCAGAGCAGCTCTGCCCTCCACTCTCCCTTCCCTTGCAGCCAGCTGATGAGAGCCCCAGGCGTTTTGCTCATGGTACCAGCACTTACACAGAAGTGGTGGCATTACGTACATGCCCAGGCTACTCAGCTGGATAAATTGGACCTTTTCTACTTCCTTGCACAGAAAGGGCACAAACAGGCCATTCAGCTGGGAGCAAAGCATCCTTTTCTGTGCAGTCCTTAGGAGCACAGGCCTGGCAGAGCTCCCTGCCACCTAACGAGTTCAGCAAGCATTAGCCTTTATGATTACTTGGTGAATTTCTAAAATACCGAAATGTTATCCTCAGCTCTAAATAGCTCAGAGTCACTTGCATCTTTCACCAAGGGATACTTCCCCTCAGAACAGTTAAAGTGATATTAATCTTACAGCAGACAGATCTGCAGCTGTCTTCAATAAAACAACAACCTACGCACCCCAGCCTTACGTACGGGAGATTTGCTCAATTAATCTCCACCACCCTGATTGCCTGCGAGCCGAGCAGGGCTGGGTGGCAGCTAGCTGGTGGGGCTTGGCCATGCCAGCCTGCACAGGAGCCCGTGGGCTGTGACAAGCCAGCAGGGCCAGCATAGACAGCAGCTGCTCTGCGTTTTCCCCACAGCCCTCAGATGCCAGCCAGCAGCTGCCCAGAGCCAGCTTGAAGGGCCACTGGCCCGGCAGCACGGCCGCGTGGCTGCCACATTGTCCCGAAGCAGGCAGGAGAGGCAGCTCCTTGCCCTGCTGGATCCCATTCTGCAGCACAGACAGGCTGGGAGTGGCTCATGAAAGCATCCACAGAGATATCTTTGGAGGGAATAAAAAAGGACAATTTGCAGCTGCCCACTGGACTCCCTCCTCCTTCCCCTGCATTTCAGGTCTGCTCTCCTCCATGCTGCCCTGGGTGCAGATCAAGCAGAGCTGGGGTGAGTGAATGTCCCAGAGCAGCACAGCCTTGGGACCAAACACAAACACCACTGATTTATTCCAGCTTCTGCTACACCATTACCAAGGGGGCTCAGCTAATGCTCTGGGAACCCTTATTTAATTTAGGTACCACAGCAAGTTCAAAGCAGCCAGGTTATCCCACTGGTAAGTGCATCAAAATTTCTTTACAGCACACATGCAATCAAGGTCTTCCAGCCTTTCATCACCCATATGCTCCTGCCTCCTTGCCCGTACCTGCACTGAGGCAGGGGCTGCTCTCTGTCCTGCCCAGGGAAATGAATTCCCACTTCCAAGAAAACCCCAGGGCTTGCAGCAGTTATTTGTTTTGAAGGAGCCCAGCCTGACCCAGGTGCTCCTGTCCAGCTCCAAGCTCTGCCAGATGGACAGCATTCACAATCCAAGCGTGTTTTACCTGATTGCCAGCCCTGCCGGCACTAAAATGGGTCAGAAAGTATGTTTTCCCTCCAAGATTGTTGGTTTTTTTTTCCAATTAAAAGTTTTAGCAGCTTCTAACTCAAATATTTTTCAGATTTCAGCCATCCAAACCAAAAAAGTGAAGATCTCCAGTATCTGTTCTGTGATCTTTTCCCCAGTCATAAAAGAAAAGCAGGATATTATTTTTTTTTAGGAAATGAAGCAGGCAAATTTCTTAAAATATTGCATTTGGTCAGAAGCCAAATTATTCATCAAAATTTAAGGCAGGAGCATTTTTCTCCCAGCCACACAGATCTCTTGAGTTCACATTCACAGATCTGAGGTCCAGGAGAAACAAGAGGGAGGTGTGGGGTCTGCAGCACCCACCTCCTCTGCGCCTGTACCCATGGCTGTTGGGACACCAGGTCCCTCCTAGCACTCTCTGAAGTCTCAGCAGACCTCGCAGGAGCAAAATGACAAAAACTTGAACTCAGAAAGCCAAAGGGTTCTGGCTTGGCACCAGGATAAACTGAAAAAAATGCACCTCCTCCAGGAGGAGGGAGGGTTTCTGTATCTCAGGCTTTATATTTAAATTGGACATTTTACTTAAATACTTTTTCTTTTTCAAGATAAGCCTATTTCACATTCCACTGAAATGACGATAACCTCGGAGCAAAGCCTGATGGAATCAGATGATTTTAAAGCCTGGCTCCCTGCCGCCTGATTTCAAGCATTTGGATGGGAGTCAAAACCTTCCTGCTCCACACAGCAGCAGATCAATTGAACGAGAAACTATCATTTTCCAGAGTCACTTTTGCAGATTAAAGTAACACTTAATTTTTCCTTTTCTGTGTTTGTAAGCTGTTGAGATAAGGATTTCCCACAAAGTCAGAATGAACAGCCCATTAATTCTACTTTCCCTGCCTGGCTGAGTCATACCCATGGCTGGGACTGGTGTCCTGCTGTCCCAACTCTGCTCCTCTTGAGGGATCCCTGCAAGCCACAGCCCCACTTCCTTCAACCCCAAAGACTTAAGAAGCCCTGGAGAAAGCAGTTTGCTGCCCCAACAGATGCTTTCTCCTTGGAGCTACTGAAAGTGCATGCTCCCTCTTACCCTAATAGGGCATGAAAGTGCCTAAGGAAATTCATGTGAGGCGGGTGGAAAACAGATAAAGCCGTGTGCACTCTTCTCTGGAGTCAGAACGCATCTCAGCGTAACAAGAACAGTGGGCCAAAAATGTGTCAGTGCTGGAGCTGCAGCCAGCCTGGGCTGGAGATGAGGTCATTCCAGGAAAAGGCTGAAGGAAAGGGGTGAAGGCACCATGCCACCATTCATTCCATGGCACCAAACCCCTCCAGTCCACAAAGCCCCACACACAGGCGGGACACACTGTAGGGGTCCCTGAGACCCAAACCCTGGGGCTCGCTGTCCCCATGGTGATGCAGGGCCAGGAACAGAGAGGGGCTCACCCAAATCCTACAGCCCACTCCCTGCCCAGCATGGCAAGGGTGAGCCAGAAGCAGAGGCGAGCCCAAAGGTCTTCAGGGTAGGACGAGTAGGGCGATACAAAGGTCAGACATTGGTTTGAAACAGGAGCTGGAGACTGCTGCTCTGGGCAGCAAAACCCAAAAAAACCCAGCTCAACCAAGGCCACATCAGCCCTGTTCAGTCCCAGTCATGAGGCTGTAAAGACCAAGCCCTGGCTCTGGGACAGGAGCTAGGTGTACCCCATCTCCAAGACACAATTGACACAAAGGCCCCGAGCTCCCAATTCATGGCATAGAGTGGCTCGGGTGGAAGTATTCCTCCTACCCAAACCATGTGTGGTGACATCGCGATGCCATGGCACAAGGTAGCTGGGGATGTTCTTGCTCGAAGAGCTTTGAGGGAAACCCGAGCTGAAGCGGTCTTGGCTGCGGTGGCATAGGCCAGGCAGGTTCCCCCTCACTGACCCCACAGATGGTTATCCTGGACACTGACCTCAGGTTGTGCTGATAAGCCATGTGGAGGAGGTCACGCCTGCTCAGGAGCTGCAAGAGGAAAAGGTCTTTATTCACCTGGTTTCATGGGAAGGAGGGCACCAGTGCTGCGCAGAAAGCAGGAGAGTCCCAGCCCAGGCTTCGGTTGGTGTGGAAGTAGGCGCCAGCGACTGGGTTTCTATTAGCCAAGAGTGAATGAAACAAGATTATCCTCTTTATAAACACAGAGCTCGGTGAGAAATGTCTTTGCTGGGAGGACAGAACCAAGGAGGTTCCCCTCACCACTGTGTCCTGACACCCAACTATGGCAGGAGCCATGTAGCTGCCCTCATTTCTCCCTGCCCATGTGCATACCGGCTCGTTCCTGCCCGTGGAAGCAGCGAGATGCTCATTCCCACCGTGGGGCAGGCAGAATACCTGGCTATCAAGGACCTGCCCCCAGCTCCTGCCACACAACCACCTCCAGGTGTGGCGGGCACCTTGCTCAGCATGAGTCCCGCTGGAGACACGGCACCCTCCTATTACAAATGCAGGGCATTTTAACAAAGCCAGGGCAGTCGTGCCCGCTCCTCCACCTGCCTCTCCTATCCTTTAAGCTTTGTGAGAGGTCAGGCTGCAGCATCTTCAGTGTCTGAACTTACAGCTGTAGAAATGCTGCTCCCAACTCCTATGTCTCTCCCTGGCAGCTCCCGCTCGGAGGCGAATTGCAGCCAATATCCCACCCGGGGCCAGGACATTGGACGAAATGCTCCTGCCTCCCATCTCCTGCCTCCTCGTTACACACCCATCCATCAGCCAGCAGTGTGCAGTCCTGGAGCAAAGAGAGTGAAGCTGGGACAGCAGAGGAGGATCAGCTGCTCTCCCAGGAGTGGAGCCTGCCTGGCAGGGACTGCTTCAAACCACCACTGCCCGCTCTCACCAGTGGCTGTGAGCATCCTGCCCTCCGGCCTCAGACCTAAAGGTCTGGGAACACACTGGACTCCTGATGTGTCTCACACCCATTCCCCTGGCTAAAAGCCTGAGCAAAGCAGAAAGCAAAGGATAATTTTGAAAAAATCCTAACACTCTTCCAGAGCAAACCCTGGGTCTGATCGGACAGACCTGAAAATCCCAGGTCCGACCTCTGTGGCCTTGGGGAAGCTGAGCCACACCATCAGTCCCGGGACAGCCAAGGCCACCACAGCCATCAGGCCAGCTCCATGCTGGACGTACCTGTGCCTCACCAAAGAGCTGCACTAGGAAGACACTGCTTTGGCTGCCCACCTTCCCCATGGGCAGCACAGACCCGAGAGCACGGGGCAGGGAGGGCAGGGCAGAGCTGTGCCAAATCAAGCCCCTTATCGGTGGGAGCACACGGCCCAGGTCCAGCGGCGTGGGCTGCCGCCGGCCTGGGCTCTCAGCTGTTGCGCTGGGGCAGCGCTGATAAAGCCCTGCTCTGCCTGCCCTTATTTAGTCAGGAGGCTCTGCTGACTCCAGTGATTTTGGGACGTCATTTGCACCACACACGCGCGTTCCCCAAGGAGCCGCTGGCTGGAAATGCTGAGCACAGGGAGACAGCGGCTGCGCTGCCGGGAACGCAGCCGGGCAGGGGACGTTTGGAAAGCGACACCGGAGCCATCAAGCAATCTTGTTATGTGAAGGAACAGCTAAGACATGCCCCAGAGACACGGGCATGGACAGAGGAACAGCTTAGGCTTCAAAATCAGGCAACAACTCTCACTGTGAACGACACCCACACATCGATGTGATTCCTGATGCCAAACGCTCCCCGCAGCAATGCAGTCCTTCCACTCAGCCCAGGCTCACCGTGATGAGTACACCCTACCTCAACAGGAATTAATGCCTAACATTCCAGAAGGCAGTTCAGAAATTCTTACAGGTATCTATCCAAGCAGCAGCATTGCAGGACCTCAGTAGATATTAAATTAAAACCAAAAATAAATTTAAAATGTATTCATTTTTCATTGCACCCTCCAGGCACAAGACATCCAGCTGCACAGAGGCTGCAGGGTCACAAGAGTGGAGACAAAGAGGTGAAGCACAGCAGCCATTCTTGCCTCTTACACCTTCCTTTCCTATTGACCCCATGACATCGGGCAGATATCTCCGAGGTGTTATTAGCAGGACATACACCCCCAAATGACCTCAGAACACAGCCAGGTCTGTGCCTTGCAGGATGCACAGCCAAACCCCTCCATTGATTTGGGTCCAAGTCACTGGGAAGCACAACCCCATGCAGAAACAATGACAGACACTGCTGCAGTGGGAGGGAGGTGGGATTTGCTGTATCTACACTTATTTTGTCCCCTAAAAGAACCAGTGAGAAGGAAGTCCCCTGTCCAAGCTGCCCAGCTACTGAATGCACAGCTTTCAAAAAAGTCAAAGGTTCGCCCTGCAGCCAGTCCTGCCCTTCCTCCTGCTTTTTATTATAATCTAGGCAGAAGACATGGAAGCTGACCACTTCCACACACCTTCTCCATGCTTTCAGTAGGGTCACCCCTGCCCCCAAGACAGGCAGGCACATACTGCACAGGCTCCCCAAGCAGCCAGGGGGACAGAGCACCCTGTTCGGCACCAACCCATGTGCCCAGAAAACTCCAGGGCAGCCACTGCACACCTTGGGATGGCTTTCAACTGCCTCCCTCATGGCTTGCTGGTGGCTGTCCCCTCCTCATGGGGGTTGGCAGGGGACAGACCTGCTGGCTGTCCTTGAGCCAACTTCTCTACTTAAGCATCAGGGAGATGACATCCCAGCTGTGATCCCAGGACCTCACTGCCTTTCCTATCCACCCTGACATCTTTTTCAAAGGAGCCCATAGACAGGGTGAAGGGTGGGAAAGGGAAGGCTGGAGGGACACAGCAGATGGCTTCACCTGGCACTGCAGGAACAGCCACATTCCAGCTCTGATGGGAATGGCTTGGGATAACAGGGCTTAACCCAGGCTTGATGACATGGCAGCTGGAAAAGTCTTGGGACACCAGCAGCACAGGGCACTGCTAACAGACATCACACAGCACCTGGTAACCCCCACGCCCATCTGCAGTTACCCCTGGGCAGGAGTAAAGCCATCTCTGCTGGCTGCCACAGAGGCTGCGCTTCAGGATGAGTCTCCTCCCGAGGGACAGCAGCCTGGGGGGGATTCCTCACACTTCAGCTCCCATGAGCTCCATCCCCTTAGCTGACCCCCAGTGCTGCTTGGGGTTTCTGCCCGACATCTGAGCAGCACCAAAGGGGCTTTGCCTGAGGTGAGAGGGCAGCTGGCTGAGCTGGGCTGGGCTGTCCAGTGCAGCGTGACCCCATGCCAAATTTTCACTAAAATAATGAAAAAAAGAATTAAAAGAATCGCTGTTCCCTCAGCCAGCAGTGAGGTGATGCCAGCTCTGAGCTCAGCCTCTTGCACAATGGGGACAGCAGCTGGATTGCTGACCCGGGAGGGAGCCGAGGAGGCCAGGGCAGCGCTGCTTGGGCAGGACAGGCAGTGGGGCAGGCAACAGCTGGCACTGCCTGTGGCACTGCCCAGAACACCCAAACCCAGCAGACAGGAGCTTTGCAGAGCAGAGAGCAGGCAGAGGAAGGCTTGCTGACCATCACTCCTGACCATCACTGCTCTCCCTTGGGTCTCTGCAGTGCATGTCATGGGCAGGCACCCATGGGCACTGCCAGCAGCCTCCTGCCCGCACCCCCCAGACCTCAGGCACGTGCTTGGGATTCCTGCCGTGCAACTGGCTGAGGCAGCTCCCAGCACTTCGCCTTGTTTTCCTCAGGATTTCTACACCCTAAAGAGCCTTTTATGGTGCAAAAGAGTCAAATCTGGTCTGCTCTTGATGTTTCACGGTGGCAGGCTGGATATGGTGATAGTTTAGCTCTGCAAGGGGCTCTCCCAAGTGCCAGAAGCAAATGAAGCTCAAACACCCGTAACACAACAGCACAGGTACACAGAGTTAGTTGGGCAGCTGAACAGCCTGGCTGCTGTCCTGCTAATCAGCTCCTAGCGATAATCTCAGACAGATGTGTGTCATCTTCCCCCAAAAAAGGGTTAGTGTAGCCTCAAAGACATTTTTTGGGTAAGGTCCACACTGCCATCCAAGGAGAAATATAAATGCTCCAGCTAGAAAACTCCACCTTACAGTTACGAGCTAGGGCGATGCTAATGATAGTACAGCCCTTTTACAAACCATAGTAATCAATTTGCACAATCTGTCTGCAATTACTCTGCTCTGCATGTGGAAACTGAAGCAAGGTTCAAGGCCAAAGAGAAAGTCGGCAGCAGAGCTGGGATTTAACCTAAGGACCCTCCCGAGGCAAAATTATCTATATTTACTCTCAACTGCAAAACAGAGGTGAAAGGAGCGAGGAGAGCATGAGTCGGATTTTCAAAAGGCAGCAGGTGGAGGGAGTGGCTCTGCCCAGAATGCCAGGAATAAACGCTGATGGAAACGGTGAGTTGTAGTTTAAAGGATGGAGAAGCCCAAATTCTCCTGGTCCAGCTCAGCTGCAGGCAGAGCCACAGGGACAGGGGCACTGCACCGTGGGGAAAGTGTCCTCTTCCCCTACTGCGTCTATCGCAGGGTCTGCGAGGGGAGGACACCCTGGAGGAAACCGTCTTTAACTTCTTATTTCCTCCAGCTCCAAGGTTTCCTTAATAGGAAATTATTCCCCAGCCACGCCGGGGAGGGATGCAGTGCCCCGTCAGGGCAGCGGGCGCATTCCAGCCCCGATGGAAAACACTGCAGAGCGCTTTTGATCCAAAGTGTAAATAGTGTATAATAAAAAGAGGTTTGTGTAAACCGCTGAGCTCTCAGGGAGCAGCTTTCACAGCTCTACCCTCCTTATTTACAGGCACCCATCACCGCAGCCACACGCTTTTCCCGGGCACGGCGAAGCTGAGCCTGCCCTGCTGGGAGGATCCAGCGGGCCCCACGCCACCCCAGCCTGTTATTTTTATCCTAACTGGCCCTGCACGGTGTTTCACTTGCAATCCCGCCAGTATTTCTCTGCTGGTCTCTGAGGCAACTGGGTTTTGCTAAAAAGCCAATCACACTCCCTGCAAAACTTTGGAACAGGAACGGCCACCAGCAGAGCAGAGCCAGGGTTTCTCGGAGGGGAGGGATGGGGCTTGGGAACAGGCACCCTCCCCACTGCCATTATTTCCCATCACTGCTCGGTAATGAAGAAACTTGGATAATTAAACAGCACTTTGATAATTAAACAAGGACAGTCCTGAGTCCCAGCCACTGTGCAGCAGCTGAGCAAAGCCTGCGTGGAACGAGGTCTCAATGGAGAGGCAAGGTGAAACCTTGAGGTCTCTCATAACCACGTTTTCCCGAGGAAGAGGAGAGGAGCAAAGGCTCCAGCTGCCTGACAAGCTCTGGGCTCTGCCAGGCTGGCTCCAAGGCTGGCAGGAATGCTGCAGGAGGAGGAGCATGCTGCCAGCACGGTTTGGATGCAGGCAGGGACACAAGCAGAAGAAAGTTTTTCCTGCCCTCCCTGGCAGAGCCTGGAGCCCCTCTTTTATCTCATCCCTCCTCCATCCCAGGAGGGATGATGGAGCAGTTAGCGCTTTCCTTTCCCACTGATTTTCAACATAGTTCCTTCTGAGCAGAGCCCACTGGTCTGGTCCCAACGTACCAGGTGGTGTAGACGCAACATGGTGCCCACATGTCTGTTGGTGTAAGGGACACCATGAGGGACTGCTGTGTGCCCTCAGCAGCCCCTCGCACGCTCCTCCCTTGCACACATCCCCAGGCACGCTGCTGCTCACTCCCTGCTGGCTGCTGCAGCCCTCTTCCCACCCCCAGGGTCTGGCAAGGACAAACTGGGGGGACAAAAAGGGGCAGACCTAGCTGATCCCTCCCCAATTCCCCCTTTCCCAGCATCCTAGAGCATCGCAGGCTGAGGGATGTGGCTGTGTGCCACAGGATCAGGTTCAGTCATCCAGTGTGGGCTCAGCCATGCACCACCACCCCTTCCTTGTGGCAGGAGCACCCGCTCAAAAACCTGACCACAGGCAGCTGGGTCCTGGGGGGCAGACAGGACTTCCCAGGGCAGCCTCCTCCTCAGTTTGGTATCTGCCATAGGTCCTGCCTCCCAGTCCACAGCACCTCAGCACAGCAGTGCTTGTCCCACAGAATCTATTATACCAAGCCACTAAATTTAAGTGGCACCCTAATGTGCCCCATAAACTCCCCACAGAGCCACACTGGGGCCGAGCCACACTGTGCTGCAGACCCGATTCATCTGGGATGTGTCCTGCTGGCTGCTCATGAGCCTGTTGGATTTACCACAGCCAAACCCCACTATTTCTCATCCTGCCCCACCAATGACACCCAGCAGATCCAGCAGCCTGGCACAGCATCAGGGTCCTCCTCATCCCACTGAGTTCCATGGCCAGCATCAGTCCCTGTGTCCAGCAGCTCCTTCCAGACCAGGGCTGCAGGGAGACAGGAGAAGGGACAAGAAAGAGGACAGATCCTGAATACCCCCCAAGCTACCACCAGGACCATCAGCCCTATTTCGCCAGCATTTAGTACAAAAAAAATAAATAGAAGTTTCAGAGGACCATGTTTGACCCCGCTGCTGGTGCGCAGCAAGGAGGTAGCAGCACAGCTCCAGAGGGACACGTGGGATGGGGATGATCACCACTGGGAGGGAGACCTGTGCATTGGACCCTGAGTGCCTACCTGGATGCCGCAATCTCCGACTTCTGCCGCGCAATGGCCGCGGCCCTCTGAGCTCCCTCCACACTTCTGTCCACCTTCTGCCGGATCTTGGCGCTCTTGAGGGGTATCACGCGCTTCTTCATGCCCTTGACAAGGACATTGTGGCGGTACTTGCCCTCTTCCTTCTTGCCATCGGGCAGCGTGGTGCAGCCGTAGCCGTGCCGCAGGTTGTCCAGCCACTCGCCCTCGTACTTGAGCCCGCTGGAGCGCTCGCTGACGCCGAAGCCAGCACGTTTGTCATTCTTCCACTCGCCCATGTAGGTCTCTGTGGTGGTCGCATCAATGTCGGACTCAAAGGGGGGGTACTCCTCACCCTCGGCGCCCTCGCCCAGGCTGACGGTGGAGGTGGCATCGCTGGCGGCCGAGCTGATCCCGCTCTCACTCTTGAGGAAGCTGACGCGGCTTTTCTGGCTGGCCAGGGATGTCTTGGACTCTGACTTCTTCAGCTTGCCCAGCAAGGAGCCCCTGCGGAAGAGCCCCCCCTTCTTGGGCTTGCCGGCCTCTGCCTCGGCGTAGAGGCTGAGCGCGAAGCCCCCGCGGGTGATGGTGGGCGAGAGGGGCAGGCTCTCGGGGTTGGCGGCGGGGGAGTCCTGCTGGGGCAGGGTGCCGTTGCTGTGCTCGCTGCGCAGGGAGGACAGGGATGTGCGCAGGGGGGAGCGCACCACCGAGGCCATGCCATAGGGCACGCTCTGCCGCACGCCGTAGCCGTGCCGCATGCCGTTGGTGAACTGGCCCTGGTACGTGCCTGCGGAGAGAAGAGGGATGGGGTGAAAGGGCAGCTCGCTTCGGGGGCAGCCAGTGAAGGAAGGGGGGCTGTGGGGTAGCAGACATGCCCATCTTCCCTCAGAGAGGAGCCCCAGCTCTGCTAGTCCTCACCAACACGCCAAAGCAGCCATGCCCAGGGAGCCCAAGTGGCACTGCTGGCAGGTGACAACTCATGGGAAGGGCACTGGGGCACCAGAGCACACTGGTCCAAACCCAAAGCCACTTAATGGATGGTATCTGGATTTGCATCTGGAGCAGGGAGTGAGAGGCAACCCCATGGGGCTGGATTCTGGGCTGTGCCGAGGGTGGCAGCAGCCCCAGCAGAGACACAGGCTGTGGTGGCACAGCTCTCCTTGACTCTGTGACAGTGCCTTTCAGCCTGTTCTGCAGTTTGTCACTCACAGGCTGCCAGGACCAGCTCTAGACCCCCGAGAGGGGTGCCTGGCCATAGCACAGGCTGCCCCTGTACCTGCAGCCATATCTGCTTGACCCTGACGTACAGCTTGTCCATGGTGCCAAGCCCGAGGCTTGTGCCACACTGCACAAAGCAAGAAATGGGCAAAAAAGGGAGGAGAGGAGCAGAGCAGCTCTGTGAGGGATTCCTCCAGCTCTGCCCTACCACACTCCTCCAGACACAGCTCAAGAGAGCACATGGTGTCATATGATGAAAGGATACAAGAGAACCATGCTTACCATGGCAGGGCTGCACCCTTGGGCATGGGCACCCATGGGAGTAAGAACACCCTTGGAAAGGTCACCCCACTCCTTTATTCTCCTGGGTGCTGCTTCATGCAAGCCGAGGGCCAGTCGTGCCGGGGACATTTTCACATCCTAAACGTGGTTTTCATTAAGCAGTGACCTAGCAGGAGGTACCAAATTTTGGGAGAGCAAGCACTCCCAGGGTCCTGGGGAGCCTCAGCAGGGCCACCTTGAGACAGAAGGGAGTGACCTATCTTCAAGGCATTCACCTCCTCACTCAGACACCGTTACTGAGACCAGCGATAACCCCGTTCCCGGGGAGCAACTCCAGTTCCTTCTTTGGTGATTGTGGGAGTGCATATTTTACAGTCTCCCAGGCCACTTCTGCAGCATAATCTCTGCTCCCAAGCTTCAGGTTTCGTTGAAATCCTCTTTGGACCCGCCTGTGGGGTGTTAACTTACAGTGCTGGGGGCCAGGAAAGACAAGAAGCGCCTGAGCAGGCAGCAGCTGCTGCCCCGGGGAGAGCCACCCCCTGCCAGCACATGGGGTGTCGGGCTCCCCACAAACACTTGGTCTCTCCTACAAAAAGTAGGGTTCAGGTAGTGCAGAGCATCTGTGGGCTGTGGCCAGCCATGGGGAAGCTCCATTAAGGAAGATAAGGTGGGTTAGGGGTTCAGGTGTAGGCAGGGAGCCAAGGACCATCGCTGGGGATACCCAGGCATCTGGGTCTGTTCCTCACCGTGCTCCCAAATCCCTCTCCATAAAATGGTGACAAGTCTTCCTAGCACAAAATGAAGTTATGGAGACTCCTGTCCTGCCCCCACATCTCTCCACACCTGGAGCTGGTGAAGCTGGTGCCCCATTCCCACCCACCCAGCCAGCAAGCAGGGCTGACACACGATCAGGGTGACATTGGAGACCTGCTTCTAGGGCAGGACAACCTTGCACATGGCAGGCTGCAGCTGATAGTGCTGCTGTGTTAACCCCCTGGAAGAGGAACTCTGGAAAAGTGCCACAGGTTTAGGGGAGCTCAGCTGTTCTTCAGTCCCCGGCTCCCTCCATGCCCTGAGTGGCACCAGGGCCACCTGGGCAGGAAAAGCCACACGGCACAGTGAGTGTTCAGGGAGCAGAGATTTGGCTGCCACTTCTCTGGGGCACACGTGCCTACTCTCAACATGAGGTTTCATGCCAACACTTCAGGCTGGCCTTGGCTGCCTGATTTCAGCCCATACAGGACAAGCAACATTGTCCCTCCAGTGCGTGGTGTGACCAAACCTGCCAACCACATCCAGCTTGGAGGGCACCGACACACCACACTTGCCGCGGCTGCCCAGCCAGCAGGGGGGCAAGCAGGCACTGCCGTGTCCCTGTCATGCTGCCATTCAGCACCCAGCTGAGGCTTCGTGCCAGGGCAGAGCCATAAACCACCCTGGAGCAGAGCCAGAGGCTGCTGGAGCAGCTGCAGGCGCCGGGGGCCGTGCATCGGGGCACGCAAGATCTGAGCGGAGCCAAGCCCTGGCTCACCAGTGCCACCAGTTCAAGAGAGAAATGGGGTGTGCAAACCCCCTCTGCACCGTGGGCTCAGCAGGGCTGCACGTCCCTGAGCCACTGCTACCCCCTCGATAGCAAAGCAGCCTGGCCGCGGGGGCTCGGGCAAGATGCACAACTGCCAGCCAGGCAGCCACACACTCACACACATCCGAGGCTCTGGAAAATATAAAAAAAACCCCAGTGGATGCGAAAAAAACCCTTGTTAGGGTGAAAATGGGTCAGAGTCCCACTTCCCTGCCTCCCCAGCACTGCCTGATTCAGCAGAGGGACAGAGCCACCTATTATTGTGGGACAGGACCCCAGTAACCCTGTAGTGCCTGCATTTTTTCTTGTCATAGTGACAAAACCCACCAGTTCTCTGTGACTCCCAGGTACGTGGTTCATCACCTCTGCCCACCCCCAACCCAAACAGGGGGTGACCCTGCCTGAGTATCTTCATAGGGTGGGAAGGATTAAATTGTGGGATTGAGGAAAATTGTATCCCCGCAGTCTTCACCTCCAGACACACCTTTGCTTCACCCTGGCAGCAGGATGGGACTGTGTCTGGATCCACCAAAGGCTTCAGCTCCTGTGCACGCCCAGCCCGGCAGTGAGAGCCTGCTGCCAGCAGCATCACATCCCCTCAGCCCACCTCTAAGCCCTAGTGTAATTAGTGATGAATGTAAATAATACAGACTACAAGGTAAATAATGCAAACAACTCAAATCCTGTAGCTGCTCTGTGATCCCCTGCTGTTACACAGATACTGTGATGATGGATGTGTTAGAAGAACTCAGCATAAAAAGCCAGGGACATTCAATCAGTGCACAGCACCACAGACAGGCCAACAACACACCAGTGCTTCTTTATGGTGCCAACAGCACTATCTGACTGTTCCTGTTGGAAAAGAAAGGCAGGAAAAACAAAGAGAGAGGGGAAATAAACTCACAGCATTGATTTATGGTTCAAATCCAGCTACACGGGATCTCTGCTACGGAGGCAGCAGGCACAAGCCTGCACCACTTTGGCTCACCCAGAGCCTGTTCCTGCTTCTGCAGCCGCAGCCCCATGGGTGCTGCTCCTTCTGCCCCATCCCAGGCCTCTTCCCACTGTGCTTTTCCTGCCCCTGTCCCCCGAAGAACCAGGCTCATCACCCCATTTCATCTCTCCCACTACAGCACACTTCTGCATTTCTTTTCCCCTTTCTTGTGGTCTTGGGATCACTGAATGGTCTGATTGTTTCCGCATGCAGTTGATGGACACCACTGTTTTCTCTTAGAGCCCTAGAGACCACATTGCAGCATCAAAAATAGGTTGGTTTTAGGCTGCTTTGATTGCACGTGAGGNTCCCCCCCCCCCCCAAGTTATTTGTGTAGCAAAGCCCAGCTCTGAGCCCAGACCCTGCACACACAGTACAATTCTGCATTAGCAGTGAGATTTTGTTTTCTGCAGTGAGATTTGGAGTCAAAACCACAAAAGTATCCCCAAAATGAGGCCTTCCTCACAGCGGAGACAAAACTTGCAGGTGGCAGCCAAATAGCGAGGTGTTTACTCATAGCTTAGGTTGCAGAATGATGAGTTCCTTCATGCTGTGCCTTCCACAACCTGGAGCACCACCTGCTTTAGCTGGCACATCCTGCCCCTCTGAAGGCTCCGAGCCCTTTGCTGGTAGCCACAGCAGACACACACTTATCCAGCCTAAATACCCAAAGAAATGGATCAGTGTTACTGTCTTTGCCTGGCCACACCAGGAGCTCTGAACCCCTTGGCTGTTTTCAATCAATATTACAGAAGGCGAGCTCTTTAAGCCATCAGTCTCCCATAGCTTTCACAAAAATGGGTACTTAGTAGCTGAGAGAAAAAGAAATGACCCATGCAGTGCCTCGGCTAAACCATACCTTGAGTTCACTTCTTACTAGACACCAAATCTATACAGGATTCAAAAAGCTTCACTCCAGATTTGGGTTTTATTTAACCACCAACCTCAGCTAGCCATGAGAAAATATACTTGTAGGGTTGTTCGTGATTTGTAAGTGTATTTCAAAGTATAAAGTTTCTATGTGTATGTTTATCTATATAAAGTGTACATATAAAGTTAAAATCTGTTTTAAAGCATGAGAAACAGCTACATTCCCCAAAATCTACAGGCAGCCCAACCATGACCTAGAGTTTGTAACGACCTGGCAAGAGCCGAGTGTTCCCAGAGCCCTCTTCCTCCTGTGGCTGGCTTCCAGGGGGTTTGGGAATCATGTCCCCTACTCCAGGGACAGCAGATTTCCAAAGCCTTTCCAGATGTTTATCTTGGCAACCTCAACTTCAAATAGTAACAGGGCAGATTAGCAGCCTGGTCACATGTGGAACTTGGTTATTGGGTACAGGTGAGGAGACAAAACAGGAGTGGGTCCTGTAAGTCCTACACATGTGATGCTGGCTGATGATTACCACTTTGGCTTCAGATGCAGCCTGCTACACATTCCCATACCATCAGAGAAGAGCACGTGTTGAATGAATGGCCCAACACAAGGAGCAGCTGCTGGGCACCACAGTCCTGGCACCACCACCTTGTGAGCCAGGTCTGTCTGGATCTGGGGGTGCTCAGCTCAATGCTGCCTGGGGTGGCTTTGGCCAGCCACGTCTTCACACATCAGGGCTAAACTGCCAACCTCAGGTGGCACCAGGGATGACGCAGATGGCACATTCTCGGGTGCAGGACAACACCCCAGGGAGCACTATGCTGACTGAAGCAGTATCTTATATATCCTTACAGGAGAAAAACTTGACTCATCTTTCCCCCTCTTCTGTCCCAAGCTTTCAGCCCATGATCTAATCAAAGTCCTATATCAAGTTTTGCCTCTCAAAATTATCCTCTACAACATTAACTTGAAATCCAGTCACCCTGCACCCTTAGAAGATGCTTTTGAGGAAGCAACCATGCAGTTTCATAGCAGATCTTGACATCTCCAGAATGGAAGTCCCAACGGCAGCTGCTGCTGGCAGTTACCTGATCACTGCTTGTTACTCCTCAGAGCACACCTTACACACAACCTACACGTCTTCCAGCCACACGTGAAGCTTCTGCGATGTACAAGTGCACACATATGCATTAACCTGAACTCTCACTGCTGCCATGCAACCTGCACAGCTCAGCATTTAACCATTCCATGGCCATGGGACAGAGAGGGGAAAAAAATTAATGAGCTGGAGGGGTGCATCAGTTCATATCTGTACCTACAATCTCCAAGGGCAAAGAAAATGAGTCAGCTTCAAGACCATATTCCCAGGCTTAATGTTAACCACGTACCTAGGCAACTGATTGAGAAATTTATGCAAAAGCATAACCCTGACAGCCAGCCTTGAATTAATCCATTTTTCTAATCTCTATAAATATGATGCTTTTCATTCTGAAGAGTTATACCATTACTGCTATTTTTCTTTACAAAGTAACTCCATTGCTTGTCCCAGATAAATATAGATGCAATTTTGATCCATATTTTGAAGGGTATTTCTTCCAAATCACCCTCTCTATTTAGCTATACTAAATATGGCAGCCTGGAACATTACAGTACCGAAGAGCTACAGAATGACTTGCAGAGATTCTTGCAATGTTTCTAACCCCAAAATTGCCACTAATGCAAGAACACAATTAGACTGAGCATTTACAGAGCACAACAAATATCTGACTACGTGGTACATTTGTGTCCTAGTGGGGGCTGAGAACTTCCAAGTAGTGGAAGTGATTTATTTTAGGGGAAGATGTACGACTACGTATTCTCAACAGCTTAGATAAACTCAACCAAAATGGTTCAACACAGCAGACGTCCAAGCAGCTCATCAGAGGTGTGCTATGATGCCGTGGGTGGCTTATATCCGATGTGAAAACATTTACAACTTGCTGCCCAGGGAGCAAGTGAAGGGCTCATGGTGGTCCCACACTCGTGAGGAGTTTCTGGTTTGGTTTGGTGGTGGATCGCAATAACCAGTCCTCGGGGAGCCAGGAGTCACAGACTAAAGAAATCAAATCGGGTTGGTTGGTTGGTGTTAACTATTGATATGGACACCAGAGAGCAGCTCCTGAGGGACAGTGGGGGCAATGATTGCTGCTCCCCCCTCGTGTCCGCAGAGCCCTGCTTCTTCACTGAAGCACCCGAACGGCTCATTGGAAACCACTGTGCCTGTCTGGATCTCATCAGCAGGGACAGGATCAGGTCACCCCTTCACAGGAACAACACACAACCTCTGCCATTGTGGGCTGGGTATCTTTGTCACCCTCCCAGCCCCTCTGGAGCCACCCTTACCTCCGTCAGCGTACGTCTCTGTGCCATAGCCATCCTGCAGGCCGTTATTCCAGGTACCTTCATACTTGGCTCCGCTGCTCATGCTCTGCCTCGCGCCATACCGTCCCTTAAAGCCATGGGTCCACTCGCCTCTGTAAACCCACCGTCCTTTGGTCTCGATTCCCAGGCCGTGCCTCTTGCCCTGGGACCAGTAGCCTTCGTAGGTGTTGCCACTGGGCCATGTGTATATGCCCACCACTTCGAAGCCGTAGTTCCAGGAGCCCGAGTACTCGCCCTGGCCCTTGGGGCCGGTGCAGATGCCGTGCCCGTGGGCTTTGCCCCCTTCCCAGCCCCCGCAATAGGCACCTCCATCATCGAAATCGAACCTGCCGCCGCTCATAGCGCCCCCGGTGCCCCCGCAGCCGGGCAGCTCTCCCTGGGGCAGCGCTCCGGGGGCGGCTGCCTCATCCCCGGAGGAGCCGGGCTGGGCGCCGGGAGCTGCCGCTCCTGCCTGGCCTCGCCCGGCCGAGGGGCCGGGGAGCGGGTGGAAGGAGGAATTGGAGGGAGGGGAGGGGAGAGGGGCGGGCCGGGCCCGAGCCCCCCCGGGAGGGGCAGCCGAGCCCCGCCGCTACCTGCCCCGCGGCCGAGGAAGGGGGT
>VZRW01007582.1:799440-809478 GCA_013398125.1 Aegotheles bennettii | reverse complement strand
TGGCAGGGAGCGGGGGGACGGGGGGAGATGGAGATGGGGTGGGAGGGAGAAATTCTTTGCTGTGAGGGTGGGGAGACCCTGGCCCAGGGTGCCCAGAGAAGCTGTGGCTGCCCCTGCCTGGCAGTGTTCAAGGTTGGGTGGGGCTTGGAGCAACCTGGGCTGGTGGGAGGTGTCCCTGCCCATGGCAGGGGTGGCACTGGGTGAGCTTTGAGGTCCCTTCCAACCCAAACCAGCCCAGGATTCTGTGATTCTGGTAGAGACTGTCTGTTCACCCAGTGAAAAAAAACCAAACAATCTGTGATTTTTGACACAGGCTGTGCCTGTTGTGAGAAACACAGAGAAACGCAGAGTGTGGGGCTCACAGTGAGAAGTCCCAGAGGGGTGTGGTATGGTGAGACTGCCTGCAGAGCACCCGTGAGCCTTCCCATTGCATTGTGTGCATCAAACCCTGTGCACTGTCTGCATTTCAGCCTATGCTGCATGGCACGGCGGGTGACACACTGAGAGCCCATCAATGGACTTGGAAGCTAAAGATGAAGAGGAAGAGAGTCTGCAAACAGCTTTCAAAAAGCTGAGGGTGGATGCAGCAGGGTGAGTTGGGCAGCCGAAAGGACCATGTAATGTGTTGGTTTCTTATTGGGTGTTTGTGTTTGTTCTCTGTTATTCTGAATCTCAAAACAAATGTCCTCTGGTGAAAGGTTCTTTACTAATTTTGCCATAATATCCAACTGAAATTACACAGTGTCTGTATGGAAACATGAAGTGACTTACCCAAAGCAATGATCCCACTCCTAACAGCTGTAACCAAAGTCACCCTGTGTGACATGGAACTTGTCTGTCCGTTTGTGTAAACACTGGTGTCTTCATCCTTTACCACAGTGCATGAAGATGTGCTCAGAAAGCACCCAAAGGCCAGCACCACTGCTTCATGGTGTGCTGCAGAGCCTGGGCTCCCTGGAAAACGCCAGGCTAAACAGGAACACCGATCGTTCCTGAATTCACAGGGGTTTGTAGAGTAAAATAGCTGCAGGAGCAGATATTCTTATACTAAAAACTTATTCCATAACACACTGGGTACACTGGTAATACGTAGTATAAGTGTCTTCCTTAAAAGTAGGAGTTAATAAAATTTCGTGGTCTAAGACTTTGTAAGACTTCACTCAAAGTCTTTTGGGAGTTCACAGGAGAAAGCTTTTTACTGATAATTAATGTTACCCTGTGAATTCATCCCCACGGCCATCAATACTGCAAACTCATGACTTCCTCTGCATATTCATACATATTTTGCTTTGCTGCTCATTTCCTCTACTTCAGGAGGTTTTCTGTTAAATGTGGGGAAAACAGCTGTTCTCTAGCAAGGAGCTATGCATGTGAAGTGTACCACTTGTGATGAATTACCAGTGGCAGACTGTGGAATTCTGGTTGATTCCTGATGGTATCTTCTTAGGCATGAAAAGATCTTGTTTTGCAGGCATGTGTTTTGAGAACAGCTCAAGTCTAATGACTAATCCCTTAAGATCAACTTTGGGCAGAGTACATGGGCTTGCCTGCTAGAATCTCAGCCTCCTTTCTTATGATTTCCTATCCCGTGTTGCAAATCACACACAGCCAAATCATATACAGCCATCATCGATACAGATTCACGTGCTGAGACATCTGTGTTTGTTGTCTGGACCTCCAGGGGCAGATGTTCTTTTCATTCCATGTTTATCCGTGATATTTAATGAGAAATAAATTAGTAGTCAGTCCTTGTCCATTGTACCTCGTCCACCTCTCCACTGACAACGACTCAGCCTGCTGCTGTGGGTTCCTGACTTCTAGACAAGTAGGAGTCTGTCTTTAACTACTATTGTCTACAAGAGCATTTGGAACCTGAGTTTACATTCCTTTAATGCTTCATTTTGGTACAAATAGGGCATGACATCAGCCTCTGGGCATTTTGGCTTCCTTTCATTTCATCTCACCTATCTTTAGACACTTGACTGAGGTCAGCATAGTAAGAGTGGTTAGATAAATCTCTGTAATATCCTGTCTCTAACCACTGACTTCAGAGAAAGTCAAGGGTGCAAGATGTTTTAGCTGAACATCTAAAGCAAACAGGCTGAGTCTAGACCTCGGCAGCAGCATGTTCAGGCACCGGTGTAACGGGCATTTCCCTTTTCACTCAGATGTGTTGCAGCTCTGTCTGTGGGTGATGGGACGATTCTCAGAACACCGACGAGAGCAGCGGTGGATGGAGCCAAGACACAGACTGCCTGCTCAAAGGACACATGGCATGGGTAAAACACAGCATTCACTGCACCGTGGGTGTCTGCTCTGAGACACTGAACACTTGCATGCTGTTTTCAGTGAAACTTGGTGTTAATTAGTTGTTACAGCATATCTTTTCTCTCCTCTCCATTACAAAACTTTACCATAACTCTTTGATATGATGGCTTTTAAAGGGATTTAATCAAAGACTTTAAACATTGCCTCTTTTCTTAGAGAAGATGCTTAAAATTTTCTTTTCTCTCAGCCCTTCCTTGGGTTATTTTATTTCTATATTGAAGTACCTGGACATTCAGTGTGATTCTGCCAACAGCTCCAACCAATACCCAGGTTCTGCTCTGCACTTCAGTTTGGGATGACAAAATATCATTTGCTTAACACAGAAGATTGGGGGGGAAGTACCTTTAAAATAGGGCTGTTTGTGTCTTTGCTTTGGGGAAGCCCAAATTTATTTGGACTCCTCCACTGTTCCTGTCAGAGATTGTAAGTGACTAGTCACCTGATTTTACTAAGCAGAAAAAAAATAATCTCATAACACATTTTTAGCCACATTTTAGAGCTTATTGAGCTATGGTGTAGATTCTAGAGTCACTTACTTGGTCACCTGTTGTAACCCTGCAGGTGTGTGAGAAAACCTTCCAGAGGATCAGCGAGAGTCCCACGTCGCAGACGCTCCAAGTCTCCTGTCCTCCATCCTCCCAAGTTCACGTACTGCAATATGAAAGCCAACAGCCAGCTGAAACACAAACCCCAGGCAGACACGTCGAAGGGCACTATGGGTTCAGACATGTTTGCTGCAGCAGAACACGGTACGAAGGACAGGCACGATTCTCATCTTGAGGCAGATGACAGAACTGAACCTTTGGAAGCTTTCACCACCGAAGAGCCTTTGGAGAAGTCAAGAGAGAACTACCCTGCTCTCTCCTCATCCTTTGAAACCAGCTTGCATTCTAGCCAAACCTCCGATTTCCAGTCCTTATCCATGCTTAGTAACGACAAGCAGTGCCCTTGTACGGACAAGAAATGCCAGTGCAAACAGTGGCGAGCCATGGAAGTGTACTCGTTCTCCGGCTTACGGAGCGTCCTGTCGGAATGCGAGAAGGCGGTCCTGGGGGTCCATGCCCAGTCCCTTCAGCATAGATCCCCCTGTGGGACAGCCTCGGCAGGTTCTCCTAGATCTTGTTCTGAGCAAGCTCGAGCCTTTGTGGATGACGTGACTATTGAAGATCTCTCTGGATACATGGAATACTACTTATATATTCCCAAGAAAATGTCTCACATGGCAGAAATGATGTACACCTGACTGAAAGCAATAGAGAATCACGAATCTGAGCTTGTGATAATGGTTGGGTTAAAAGCCTTGTCAGTGCCATGTTTTCACTGTTGTGTGTTTGATCAAATGTTTCTTTGCCTCATACAGTTTAGTTTTCTAATAAAATGAAAAATGGAATATAGTTTCCGAGCTTAGTTCTAAAAAGAATGCACTAAAGTCTCTGAATACCTTAACACAAGCACTGTAGATCAAATGAGCTCCCTTTACTTCTCGGTTTGTGCTGTGGATATTCAAGCTCTGTATGCTGTTCTCACTATGTTTTGGGGGAAAAAAAAGCAAGCCTTTTAGGTTTTGTGCTGAAATTTTGCAGTGTTTGGAAGGTTCATTCTTAATGTGTCCCAGTACTTAAAGAAATGTTTCATAGCTACAGCTCTATCCTCATCCTGCTCCAGAGAGGAGAATGAGGTGGCGCTCAGTATTTTGGATGGGATGGATCTCCTTTCCTGGAACACTATCTGGCTCCTTTTTAGTTGGATCAAATTGTGAATGCTTCCTCCTCACGAATTTGTTGAGAGGTGCATAACGTGTGGCGTGTGTGCTTGAACCCTTTCATAATTTAACTAGCTCACTCTTAAGCAGTTCTATTTTTCTGCAGATAAGTGAAGCTCTTAGAAGCAAAAATATATTTTGTTATTTGTGCTTTACAGAGGGAATACCTTAGGGGGAGTGAAGCAGGCTGTTTCTTTTGGGCCGTGCTGTCTCAAGTGGAGATAGTGGAGCCATCTATAAAGATTGTTTCTGAGGTTGTTTAACACACAAAGCAGCGTGGAAATAAGGTAAATGAGAAGTGTGTATCATAGAGGCTTTGTGGTGTAGAGCTATAATATTCCTTCTGGTTGAAAATATGGAAATAATAAATTTTGTTGCTGAGACTTGCATTAATAAATGTTTGTAAAAACCCAGCAAATTAAAGCCTGAATAATCTGACTATTTGACTTACACTCATCTTCCCTCACAGCCTTTTTTTTTAAAAAAAAACAACATTCCAAAGTCTGCTTTCAGTGTCAGCACATGCTAAACAACCACATTTGAGTAAAATACTGCGATTTTTACTTATACACTTATAAATTAGTGGTCAACAAGCTAAGGAGTCACAAGCAGTTGTATAAAAACAGATTACGGCAGATGTAGCCAGTTGGCCTTACATTCTGTGCTAGAGAGGTGTCAGATATTTTAGATTATAATTGCTGACCATAGATTTTATTCTAATCATCCCAAAAATTTACACTACGGATCTAGGAAGTTCAGATTTAAAGTTCAAAGGATTCCAAATAAGATAAGAATACAACCAAAACTTTGCTCCCAGGTGTCGTGCAGTTATTTAGCACACAATACTAACTCATACTTTCAAATTAAATTTAACTAATTTCTAAATCTTATGTCACTTCAGACGTCCACTGTACCTCTATATTAGAAGGGATATTTGAGTCCTTCAGTTACAGATTGATAAAAAGCCTGTTGGACATAAGTTGTTAAGTTATTCAGCGGGGTTTTTTTGATGTTCAGATACTTGTTTATTAGTAATGAGAACAGCTAGGTCATTATTTCACCTGTAACCAATTACATTTAACTTCTTACCTGTGAATTGCCTTGTTTAAATATTCAGCATTGCACACGTGAACATGATTTTCCCTTTAGGGTTAGTACTTCTCTGTCCCCTTCATCTTCTTCCAGCACTATCTTTCGTACCCCCACACACAGAGGAAAAAGGAAGCACAACCATAACTTTCTCCTTCAGTAAATCTAGTAGAACACATACTTTGCATTTAAACATACTTAGCACTAATTATATTTGCTGCTGCTGCTTTTCAGAGGATATTTCTGCCTCAGCAGAGGATGTCTGCTCATGTTTCTGTTCATGCTTTGGTTTGGTGCCCTCTTTAAAATAGTTTGAAGGTATTTTTGCTAGATGCAGTATTTCTCCCTTTTCAAGTCTAACCATTGCCCTGCCTCTCAGCAAGTATTGACCTGGAGCCCACATGTATGAAGCTGGGGCACAGATCCTTAATGTGCACAAATACCATTCTTTAAAGCTGGTATTGGTTGTCTGAGAGGAACAAAAACCACCCCTGCGAAGCAGCACAGAAATGTGGTGTGGGTGGCTGGCTCAAGGTCACTTTGATGCAGCTGTTTGGTGTGTGCTGCTCCTCTTCCATAAATCGTGCACAAACCCCTGGAAGTGTCCAGGCCTTTGAGCTGGTGTTACACACAACTAGCAGGGACTGGTAGTGCTGGAAGGGCACTGTCAGCTGTGGAGCCTGACAGCGCGCAGCAGGTCTGCTCTGTCCAAGGACAGAACCAGGGAAACGAGTCCAAGGTATGCCCTGAAGTTTAGGGCTGAGAAGTGAATTTGAATTGCCAGAAGGCTGGACAAGAGGGAAGAGACTGAGAGCAGGTTCTTCAGACACATTTCCATAGTGTCCTGGGCAGGACAGAAGCAGCTGGTAGCGAGAGGGGAAGAAAATGGAAAAGAGGAGACAAAAACTCAGCAGTTTGATATCCTGCCTGCATTACTGTTTGTGCTCATGTTTAGGCATGCCCAGTGCTGCCTGCGGCAGAGGAAGGGCAGCTGGTTTGGGTTCTTGACTGCAACAGTCAGGCTTGTAGGCAAACGTACCAAAACATTGCTGCTGACATTCACGCTGCTCAAACTGTCTCATTTTAGCAAAATTATGAGCTCTAAGGGAGGACCCAATCCAAAATTTTCAATTTACTTCAATGCCTTCCCAGTTCAGCTCACCCACTTCACTCCTCTGATAACTCAGTGACTCCTGTTTGCTGCCTGCCTGAAACCTCAGGTGTTCCCAGCAAACAGCATCTTCCCCAGGAATGTCTGCCCAGCACAATTAGCTTGACTGATGAGCATCAGTGCTCAGCCACGGAGATGGCCGGTAGGAGCAGTGCTGGGCACAGCCATGCCCACCTTATTGCTCCCAGTCTGCTGCTCTACCTGCCCCAATGAGCCTGGGGATTTTTTTATATCCAGGGATGCTCTAGGAGATGTCCCCAGTCACTCTACAACAGAATATGTCTAAAATTTTCTGAGAAAGCTCTGGTGGGCTTGCAGTGCTCCCAGGGCTTTCCTCAGAGTGAATCCCAGCTTTCTACTTCCTATCTCAGCAGATCCAGCCTTATTTATTTTTTTCAGTGGCTTCCCCCCACCCCAGCACTTCACAAGTCACTTGCCTGTCTAGTTTCAGGACTAGTTCAACCAAAGCAAGATGCAGAAGGGCACCCTGGATCAATGAAATTTATTTCTTTTCTTACAGAAGCCAAACCAAGACCTAGCTAAGCTTCACATTGGCAGATGCTGAATCAGGCCACCCAGAAAAAAAAATCAATGGAGCTGATCCCACAGCCTGATTTCCACACCCTCCCTCTAAAACAGGGAAGGTGCTTCAGTGCCTGCTAAATGCTGTGACCGACTCTGGCCACCTGATCTCTCCCCTCTGTAACGTTTGCATCAGCTCCGAGACAAGACCCCCTGGATTGTGTATTCCCAAACTGCCGGCACCCGCAATCCCGCCCCGATGGCACCTTCTGCCAGGGCTCTGCCGATGGCACCGGGTCGGGCTGCACAGCATCCCGTGGGGCAGCCCAGCATCGGCCCCTTTCCGGGCAGGAAGGCTGGGGATGAGAGCTGGGGGATGATCTCAAGGTCACACAAGGTCAGGGCACCCCTAAAGGGGTCTGGCACCCATCCTGCACCTCTAGCCTCGCTCAGTTTAGGGAGCCAAATCTCAGCTAAAGCAATAAGCGCCTCCAGAGGCGCCGCGTACCGGCAGGACCCTTAGGGACAAAGCCACTTGTCGTCCGTGTTCTCAGCAGCGCAGCGCTCATCCATCACAGAACATGCCACTAGATGGGGCCTTCTGGGCAGTGAGCCGCAGGAGAGAACCGCTTCTGCCTGGGCAAGCTGCTCCGTTCCTTTTCTAAACCCAGAGGTGTCTCCTTCCAGTGAAAGGAGCCCCAGGAGATGCTTCTGGGGCAGCAAGGGCTCCCCTGCACAGAGCAGGCGGGAGGGGAGGCTGCAGAGCAGAGGGCAGGGTAGTCCTGCACGGTGGGGCCAGCTCTTTAAAGCTCAGGTTTTCTCTGAGTTTGCAGAGCCCTGTCCTCGCTCTGCAGCCCCAAAGCAGAAGCCAAGTAAGAGCCTTTCCCTGTGGGTGTCTCCAAGCCCAACGGGGGTCTTTAGCAGCATTTGGGGAAACTCTGGACTGGGGAATGAGGACGGTTTTGGGGGCTGCTGCCTATGGGGGAGAGGTCAGGGTGGGGGCAGAGCAGGGCATAGGGCTTCCCAGCCTCCCCCCTCCAGCACACCCTCAGGAGCAGGGCATCATGACACCGACATTCATTTTCACCTCCCAACTCTCAGAAAACTGCTCCTTTCACTCTGCTCGTAGGGCTGAGTACCAGTTTGGCCCCTCTCCCCCTCAGTGCTCTTTGGCAAAGTGTCCCTCAACTCCCTTACTTGAACTGGCTCTACCCAACCCTCCCATTTCCCTCCACACCTGGGGCAACCTCACCAGCTCCAGCATGGGTGAAGATGGAAGCAATACACGGAGGAGCTGCATTCACACCCAGAGCCCTCACGCAGTCCTGAGACACAAGCTGGCTCCCTGTGACTCCTCCATCCTCTCCAGTACCTGCCCCTGTGACCCCCATAACCGGGCTGGTTTTACCCCCCGGCACTGGCAGCTGGTCCCATGTGTGGGAAATGATCTCCAGGCTGCCAGATTGCCGGAGATGGTGCGTGACAAAGCCTAGTGTCATAAAACACAGGCCCAGATGGCTGGGTTGCTGTGTCCAGAAAAGTGTCAGCTGCCTACACACGTTTGCAAACCTCTGGGTGATGCTCGTAGCACCCGGAGAGCAGCAGCAGCAGCTCCAGAAGTGCCCGCACTCACCGAGCAGAGGAATTCTGGCTGGTTTGCCATTGCCACACACCTTGCTAATTCTGGCAATGCCCCCCAGCCGTGCCTGCTTGGGTGTAGGACAGTGTCTGGTTTGGCCGGGCACCCTGGGGCTCTGGTACACACTGAGAGCTCCTGGGCTCTACGCTGATACAGGCTACACAACACCCATCAGGCAGGAATTAATCTGTACTCTCCAAAAATCACTGAATACATTGCTGCTTGTTTCCATGAAGACTGCAAGGCAGGCAAGACAACTGCTAGACATTTCAAAGCCAGTGTCCATCAATGTAGCTATTTATTGTGTATCTGCCACGTCTAAATCAGTCACAAAAAAAGAAAAATAAATCTTAATCTCTGCTGTGGAATATTCCCGAGGATCCGCAGGGGCCGGAGCTGCCCTGGATTGCCGAGCTGGCAGGCAGGCAGGCAGCAGGAGCCTCCGCCGCTGACACTCGCCTATCGAAGCGATGCCCGCACGTTTCCGTGGGAGCCCCGCCACGAGCGGGGACGGGCTGCGGGCTCCCCCCCGCCGCCGCCGCCATCCTCTGCCGTGACCCCGGCGCCCACCGCCCCGCGCTGCCCGCCCCGGCCGGGTTGCTGGAGCTGCCCCGGGAGTGATGCTGCCGCAGGGCGCCCATGTGATGCTGGGCTAGCGCCGCTCGCTCCTCGTCCCTCTCCCCGCTCGCTCGCAGGCTGTCATGGCGACTCCCAATAATGTTACTCCCACCAACTGCAGCTGGTGGCCCATCTCGGCGCTGGAGAACGACACGGGGAAAGCCACGGAAGGGGAGGAAAACCAGGACCCGATAGACCCCGCTCTCAAATCCCAGGACAGACTGGTTTTGTACCACTGGACCCAGTCCTTCAGCTCACAAAAGGTAAGAAAAATAACCGCTGGGCCGGGTTCCCCGGGAAGAATCCCCTCCACTCCCCAGGGCATCTCCTTGCCTAGGGAGGGTGGATGCACTCGCGGGGACAACCAGGGGCTTGTCCCCAGGGCTGGCAGGGCAGAGGCGTGCGGCCGGCGGCTCTTTTGTACCCCCGGTTCTGCATTTTGACAGCATCTGCCCGGGAGGGGACGGGCATGGGGGGGGGGCCTCGGCCAAATCCTGCTTTTCTTTGGGATCGCAGCTTGCACCAGGAGCCGCCTCGGCTTTGTGCTCGCTCGCAGCCCCGTTCCGGCGTGGCCGGGAGCGCAGACAAAGGCTGCGTTGGGCCCCGGGACCACCCTGCTGCCGGGAGGGGGGGGCGGGCAGCCCCCGAGCTGGGCTCCTCCCGGGGGCCTGACCCCGGCACGCAGCGGCGATTCACTCCGGACACTGCAGCAGCGCCCTCAGATCCCGCTCCCGGGGTGCCCAACAGGCAGAAATCCCATTGCCCAGGCGATAGGAACTGCTCATTCTGCAGCACAGCAGCTGTGGAGTAAATCCGACCTTCTCCTCCCAGCCCCAGCTCCCACGCCACGGACACGAAATGGGCAATGGGCTATTCGGAGGGGTGGGGGGGACACAAAGTTCCCCCGGT
>VZRW01007582.1:774501-799420 GCA_013398125.1 Aegotheles bennettii | reverse complement strand
CCCCCCAGCGCGGTGGGGAAGCCAAGGGCAGAGCCGTGCGTGCCCGCTGGCGGGCACAGGGAACGGGAGGATGGAGGATGGAGGATGCTCGCTGCAGCAGGGTGGCTGCACATGGTCGGCTCCGCTGGGGGCGGGTGACTAACGGGCTCCTGATCCGCACCGGCGAGCGATGCTCACGCCCAGCTCCCCCACCTTACGCTGGGTTTTGTCTTGCTCGCTCGGCCACCGGCGGCGGGGGGGCAGCAGTTACGGCACTTTCTGTGCGGGGTTTCCTACAACCGGCATCACCTCCGTGGAGATGGGCATGGGCATACTGGGCATGGGCATGCTGGGCACACCACAGGCCCAGCACCCGCTGGCACTGCTTCGAGCTTCAGTTTTGGGGTCACTTGCAAGGAAAGAGCGTGTGCTGGGAGGTGGACCAGCACAAGCCGGCGTGCTGGAGGCAGCAGGGCGGGGAGCAGCGGTGGCTGCATGGGAACCCCTGGAAGAGGAGTTTGCTCAGAGCCTGCTACGGGCAAAGTGTGTCCTGCTCTGCCCCGGGAGATGCTTGCACACACCCCCCCCCCTCGGTGCTGGGGCCATTTGTGGGGAGGATTCTGAGCCCCCACCAGGATCTGCCCCTGCCTGCAAAGAGATTGTTGGAGTTTTGTGACCAGCATTGGGGTTTTCACACAAGATGCCTCATGGCAGCTGTGCCAATGCTGCAGGGACCAGCTGGGGGGGTCTGGGTGTGTTTCATCCCACCCGCTGGGACCCCTCCTCGGGGAACTGGCAGGGGCTCCCCTTGCCTGCAGACACCAGGGTTACCCCAGGAGCTGAGCCCTCCTGCCTGCACTGCCCTATGCTCCTCAGCTGCCTCCTGCCAGGCCTTCAGCCTTGGCTCCCGATGGCAGAACAGCAAAGCACAGGGAGTTTGGGGACAGATGCCCTGAGTGGTTCTGGCCAGGGTTTATCCATCAGCTGGGAGGAGAAAGCCAAGAGCAAGTTGCAGTTGAGGGACCTAGGCTTTTCCTTGTTTGATTTTAAAAGAAAAAAATTAGTTTGCCAGCCCTGTAAATAATTAATGACTAATTCCCCAGGAACTCTGAAGTACTCATAGAAATGCTTATTTTTGTTAAGTTGTATTTTTAGCTGCTGCTAGCTGGAAGAAAACAAGTGCTTTTCCCCTCATTCAGTGGTTCTGTAAAACGTGGCCGTCTCACATCCCCCGAGGTTTTTTTTTGCCTGTTTGACATACTTAGATCATAACAGTCAGGGTTTTATAACCCAGAAGCCCAAAATGCCATCCCTGAGTGCATGTTCAGCACCATCTCAAGCACAGATTAAAGCAGCAGGGTCAGCCTTGATGGTTGTCTGTAGGTGATGGGGAGAGTGGTCTGCACCCAGCCCCTCTCCTGCCCCCCTGGACTCAGCTTTCCCACCCCCAAGAGCAGGACATACCTGAATTGGCATCCAGACCTCCTTCAGCCAGGCAGCAGCACCTCCTGAGTGCAAAGAGTAGCACTGCTGCAGCCTCTGCTTCCTCTTCCTCCTCCTCCTCAGGTATATGCTGGGCTGTGCTGGGACCCAGAGCAGCAGAACTGATCCCCCCCAGCTGGGGAGCCACTGCCTCACTCCACCTGCTGCTGAGGGGTGGGCTCTCAGCCCCACCAGCCCCTCCGCCTGTTGCATGGGCCACCAGTGACCAGAGGGCGGGTGGTCCATCATCCCACTAAGCTAGGATGGGTTTGGGTCTCCACTGTTTTCTGGGAAGGGAAATGCTTGCTCAGCTGCCTGGATTTTGCAGCTGCCCATGCCAAGAGCTGCTTGGCTTCTTGCAGGACAAGGTGTGTCCCAGCACATATTTGTGCTGAAGCAGTAGGGGAGGACCAGGGGTGCAATGGGGTGGTGGTGGGACTTTTGTGGTGCCTGGAGGGCTCTCAGAACTGGCCTGGTGCATGGGACTGAGCCCTTTCTCCCTGGCATCTCACCCCAGGTGCGGCTGGTGATCGCGGAGAAGGGGCTGCCCTGCGAGGAGCGGGATGTCAGCATGCCCCTGATGGAGCACAAGGAGCCCTGGTTCATGCGGCTCAACCTGGGCGAGGAGGTGCCTGTCATCATCCACAGGGACAACATCATCAGCGACTACAACCAGATCATCGACTACATGGAGAAGAACTTCACAGGAGGTAAAGATGGGGTGGGCTGTGTCTTGGGGGAAACTCGGGTCTAGCCCAGATGCTGTTCACCAAATGCACCCACTCCGTCCTTTAAATTTTCAGCTTTGTCCCAGAAGAGCAGCAACCTACCAGCCCTCCCCAGACTTTTATATTTTTCTCATGAAAAGGAAGGATTTCCAGCAGAAATCCCCAGATGTCCCTTGGAAGTGCTGCTGGGGGTCTCTGGGGAGGGCGTAGCTGGGTCCCCTCTTTTTCTGCCATGGAGGCCATGCTCCCAAACCGGGTTGTTTACCCCTGTCCCCGTGGTGCATGGTGGCATCTCACCAGAGCCATAACTGGGGCAGAGCCTGTAGAAACACTTCTGTGTTTGGCCACCTTTGTACGTTGGCCTCAGGTAATGGTATAAAATCCCCAGTAACTCCCCATATGTGGCCCCAGTGGGAGAAGGTGGGTTTGTGCTGCTGCCCCTCTCCCCTTGCTCCATGAGCCCTGTGCCACCACCTGTGGGCAGGGGACCCTGCTGTCCCCCATGCCAATGTCCTTCAGAGAAAACTGCTTCTTTAAAGTCAAAGGAAGCAATGATGCTAAGGACTGTGGGAGGATGATGTGACACAAACCCAGAGGATGGGACAGCCAGGAGAGAGAAGCTGTGCCCAACATGGAGCAGGGCTGGAGCAGGGCTGGAGCCAGCGACTGGCTGAGCCCAGCACACTGGGATGCTGAGAGGGTGCTCGAAGGTGGCTGTTTGCATGGCCACTGCAGCAAACCCTGGCACCTCATGTCCCTTCGCCCTCATTTCCCCAACCCTGCGAGCTGTCAGGCTGGGACGCTCTGCCGGGGAGGCTTCAAAGCTGAGCAAGGGAGCTCAGGCTGTGCCATCACGATGTTCGCCCCAGCATCCTTCCCCCTTGCAACAGAGACATCAAAAACATCTCAAAATAGCTCCCGAAGCAAGGGCGTCTTGCCAGCTCAGCTGCTGTCCTCTCCCAGCCCCACCACAGTGGAGCTGCTTGGCAGAGGCATGATGGTCGCTCGCCAGCGGGGCAGCAGGGATGGGATGGGTCAGGAGGAGCCACTTCCCTGCCTGGTGGCACCCCTGGGGCTGAGGGACACAGCACCGATCCATGGGGCTGCGGTCCCCGCCCCGCTTCGCCCGGGCTCTGTGAAGGGCAGGTGGTCTGGCATATGTGACAACAGTCTGTCCCCAGCAGGAGGGGGACACAGCGCTGCCCATGAGCTGGGAAACTCCCGACATTGAGATTTTCCAGCCAGGTGCCATTCCTTACCTTTTCACTGGGAAATGGAAAGGGAAGCTCTGGGGCAGAGGGAGGGGGGCCCAGAGCATCCCCCCCTGCTGCACGCTCTGCCCCGAGCCATCACCCCAGTGCTGGCTGGCAAAAGCTGTACCAGGGTGCTGCAGTGCTGGTCTGAGGGGGAATTACCCACCTGGCAGAAACATGCAGGGCTTGAAAATGCTTCAATAAGAAGGTGTATTCACGGAATTTTGTGTTCCCCTGGGCTGGGACCATGGACTGTTTCAGCTGCTCACACACACCCTGAGGGTCAGCTATCAGTAAAGGGTGCTGTGACAAAGAGTCATTCTCCTTCCCCAGAAAAGCAGGGCACAGTGCCAATAAGCCACCTTTGAGGGTGCTTCTCACCATGGCATGTCCCAGCAGTGCCAAGAAACCACTGTTGTGTTGGCTGGCGACAATGTCTCTGAGAGTCTGGGCAAGGAGGCTGCTCCAAGAGCTGCAGCCCCCCGCCCTGTCCTTCTGAGCCTCCCCTATCCCACCTTAGCACAACTATATGTGCCAGCAGCCCATACATGCAGGTCTGCGGTGGCGTGCAAAGGCAGAGCGAGTGCCACCCCAGTGAGAAACCTCCCTGGGAGGTGCTGAAGGACGTGGACTGGCAGCCAGCACGCTGCTATTTCATTGTGGTTGCTCCGTCCGGCAGCAAGGTGGATCACCCTGGATCAATCACCCTGGATGTGCTGGTTTCCAGCTTTGGCACCAGCCAGTTGGGTGCTGGCCAGGAGCCCCGTGGAAGGAGCACACTGGCTATAGGTTGGTTATTATTGTTATTTCACTCAGCCAGTTGCTTTTCTCAGATGGAAAATCCCCACCTGGAGAGCTGGAGTCCGGGCAGCACAGACAGGAGCAGCCCGCGGGCAGGGAGGAGCCACCAAAACCTCCCCTCACTCAGGGGACAGTGACACTGATGCTCATCGGTCAGAACAACTTTACGGAGCCTACCAGGAGAGACAGCCCTGGATCAGAGCTGCTGGGAGCTTTGCAATGCAGGAGCTGCCAAAATTTCCCTGGCTCCTGCCCAGCTGTAGGTGCTGGCCAGTGTGACACTGCCTGGCCCCGGGCAGGGTGAGCTGTGTCTCTGCTGGGTGGGCAGCATCAGGCTGTGCCCGCAGCCTTCCTCCTGCTGCTGGCAGCGGAGCCAGGCACAACTGTCATTTCAGGCTCTTAATTAAGGAGCTGTGTTGGCCATGTCTGCCCAAGTCCTTCTGCTGATGTGCCCTAGCTCACCCCAAACCCAGCAAGCCCTGCACTGCGGACAGCACGTGGGCAACCAGCTGTACCAAGTCCCAGTGGTAAATTTACTCACTACCTCTTAACTACTATCTGCAAACGCCATAAACATTTATGATCCCATAAAAAAAATAGACCTGATATTCCCGGGACAGAGAACAGCAACATTTTGCTCCTTGTGGTGTCATCTGCCTGGTATTTTGAGCTGAAAGTGTAATAAAAAGAGCAGGATACAAACTGCCATCCGCAAAAGATTCATAAAACCCAACAAGGCGAGGAGGAGCAGAGCTGGCCAGGTTAGGGATGCTCCTGAGCCAAGGGAAGATGTGCTGGGCTCCTCCTTTGGTCATCAGCTCCGATTGCCCATTTTGAATGGGATTTCTAAAGAAGCTCATGAGAATTAGGTGCCTCATTGCCACTGGTGTAATGAGTGCTTAAGTCAGGAAATCCCAAAGCCAAATCCTGCTTTTTAGCTCTTTTCTGCAGAAGGGGAAGATTTTGTTCTCCTTCCGAGAGAGGTGAAACCACAGTGTGCCCAGGGGCTGTAGAGGCGGAGGGGCTCGCTGTGCTGAGCTCCTGGGCATGCAGGGGCTGTGGGTGAGGACACACACACACATCCCTGTGTCCTGTGGGTTTGTCCGTCTTGACATGGGCTGGATGCTGGGATGGGTGGTGGGGAGAAGGCAGAGCCAAGCCTGGGGTTGAGTTGATGCACGGCCATGGCCAGACCTGCTCGGAGGTAGCTCAAGCCAGGGCCACACGCTGGTGCCCCACACAGGCTAAGGAGCCCCTGACAAGAGTCCCACAACACCTTTGCCTCTGCCCCCACAGAGAACGTCACGCAGCTGATCCCGGAGCCGGGCAGCCTGCTGCACTCCCGGGTGCTGCAGTACCGGGAGCTGCTGGACTCACTCCCCATGGACGCCTACACACACGGCTGCATCCTGCACCCTGAGCTCACCACCGACTCCATGATCCCAAAGTACGCCACTGCCGAGATCCGCAGTAAGTCGCCTCTCCCACGGGGCTGCCCGGGGCCGGTGCCAGCGGGACGGCTCCCCCAGCCCTTCCTCTGGGCTCAGCTGGGCTCCACAGGCCGGCCAGCCACCCTGCTCTTGCTCATGTCCCCTCTCCACAACACAGACAAGTGGGACAGAGCTGGGAAATGGCAAAGCACAGCTCATCTGGGAGCTGCAGGCACCTTGGAGGGCCTTCCTAACCCTGGAGTGTCCCAGCTCCCATGCACACTTCTCACCTAACTCTTTCTGGGGCACGTGAATTTATTTGCTCCCTCTCCCACACATCCCCTCCCTCCAATAGCTCTAAGGACAAAGGTGGGAGGGTACGACCAGATGGAGCTGCAGACAGTGGATGAATCGGCACAAGGCTGTGTACCTGACCTTCAAGCACTCATGAAACATTGACGATGCTTAATATAACCCAACAGCCAGGATCCCTCCTGGAGAGAGTCCCTTGCCAAAAAAGTGACCTTGTTAGGAGGGCACTGGCGTGCCCCACGTCTCTTCCCTCCTTTAGGCTCTGGACCAAAACAGCACCCATAGCAAACACTGTGTCCCACCCACCCTCACCCTCCTCCACCCAGTCCCTTCAGCTGTCTGGGTCATGGATGGACCCTCTGAAATGGGATGCACTCATGCACAAAGAGAAATTGGCTGTTCCTGAGGTGTATCTCAGGGTCTGCCCTGCCTCTGCTGGCACCCTGCGTGGGTCACTTTCCCTGTGTCACCAAGTGTCACCTTCACCCCCAGGCCTTGGGCAGATGCAGGGTGCAGAGCCCATCCCCTCCCCAAAGGGTGCTGCTGTGATGGCTTCAGACCCCATCTGCCTCACATCCCCTCCTCTGCACTCTGCCGAGGTCCTCAGAAATATCTCCCCACCCAAACGCCCTTGCTGGTGGCATTTTTCCCAAGCCATTGCAACAGAGGGGCTGTGGGCAGGTCCGTGGGATGCCCCAGTGCCGGTGGGGCACTTCCCCACACCCAGGTGATGGCTTGGCTGCCCCATTGCAGTGGGTGCCAAGGCAAATCCATGCAGTTGTGTCCCAAGGAGAGGGTGAACCAAGGGCCAGGCTCTCCCAAGGGGAACAGGGGAACAACACCAGGGTGATATCCAGGCTTCCCTCCAAGTCACAGCCCCAGGAGAGCTAGCTGGCAGCCTTAGCAAACATGAGCTGGGGGGTGGAAAACAGGGAGTGTCACCATTTTGTGGCAGTGAACAGCCCTCTGCTGGCTGCTGCCCCAGCCAGCCCTGGCACATCCCACACCCACACATCGATGGAGCCAAACCCTTGTTGGAGGGAACAAGGAGGGAGAGACAGATGGTCCGTGGCAGGAAGACGATTAGCCCAGCTTCAGGTAATTTTTGTTGTCCCTAAGGTGTTACTCTGCATCTTGTATTCTCTTCTTCAATTTCCTCTGCTCCTTTCCCTCCGTCAGCTCCATTGCACAAAGCCCTTCTCACCCTCCTCATGTCCTGGGAGGGAGGGAGGGAGGTGGACATCTCTCCTGTGCTTGCAGTGGGCTCCACACTACCAAACTGCATCCCTGGACAATAAACCCGGGTGGGACAGCTTCATTCCAGAGGGAGCATTCCCTCCTGTGTTGCTCCACATGCACACCCACGTGTGGGCAGCCAGCTTGGACATCCCAAGGATGGACCTGCTGGGGATGGAGCTGCAGGAGCCAGGTTATGGGAAAGCTCAGGGATGTTCTTAAAGCAGCCAGAGATGGAGATCTGCTGGCAGCTCTAATATGAAACCAGCAGAGGAAACGAAGAGCTGAACCCACCCCGAAACCTGCAGAGCTGGGACTCACCATGGCCAGGGAAGAGGATCTGCCGTACCCCGCAGCTAATGCTGCCCTGCCAGCCATGGATGGGAGGGCTGGAGAAGCCACATGCCCTCAAGATGGTGTGCAATGCCCCAGCCACCCACTTGTATGGCAGCAGCAAGCCAGGAATTTGGCCCATTTTAGCTCTCTGAGGTGTTTTTCTGGGTACCACAACAATATTTCACATGAAGGACAAGGTGCTTTGCTACCAGACATAAGGTCATCCCTATCCCTGCCAGACACAGCCCCCCCAGCCCCTCTCTCTGTCTCCCTCCAGGACATTTAGCTAACGCCAGCACAGACCTGATGAAGCTCGACCATGAAGAGGAGCCACAGCTGTCAGAGCCCTACCTCTCCAAGCAGAAGAAGCTCATGGTGAGTGGGTAAAAGCTGCACACATCTCTTTGGTAGTGGGGGGACATGACCCATGGAGCCTCCATGGGCACTCTGTGCCTTATGTCCCTGCACAGTTGCAAGGCTGCGTGTCTGTCCGTCCATCCATCCATCCATCCATCCATCCATCCATCCATCCATCCTAACCCTGTTCTCCACTCAGGCCAAGATCCTGGAGCACGACAATGTGAACTACTTGAAGAAGATCCTTGGTGAACTGGGGATGGTGCTAGACCAGATTGAGGCCGAGCTGGAGAAGAGGAAACTGGAGTACCAAGGTAGGTGCTGGGCTGCATTTATGGGGTGTTTTTCCACACAAGGCCAAGGTGCAACACCAGGAATCACTGATGGCTTGGCACCTGATGCCTCCACAGGGCAACCACCAGTGGGGCTGGAGCTGCTGCTGGGTTCTCCTGTTTTGGGGAGCACTGATGTCATTGTAGCCATGGTCTTGCTCACCAGCACATCCCAGCAGAGCGCGGGCAGGGAAACCCAACAGGAATTTGAGGGGCCCTGGAGGGGTGGGAGCCTTTACAGGACCTGCGTCAGAGGCCAGCGGGTGTGAGAGAGCAACACCAGCCATCCCCAACATCAACTGCACACTGCTGGGTGCCTGCCCAGAGCCACCCCGGCACCCGGCCAGCCCGGGATGCATGGGCACAGCTGGGCACCGCTGGCCCCACCGTCACCCCAGGGTCAGGCCGTCATCCTCTCGTCCCTGCTGCCAGCAGGGCTCAAAACCCAGCCCCAGGAGGGCCGGCAGCTGCCAGCACCACGGTGCCAGGTCCAGAGCAGAGCCCAGACGCAGATAACCAGGGCATGGCCCCAGAGCTGCCCCTGCCCTCGGGGCTGGCCATGGGGAGCCGTGCGTCAGCTCGGGGTGCCGAAGGGCCCTCGGAGGTGCCAGGGTCGGGCCCTGCAATGTGCTGGGTCGGGGATTTGCCAAGAGCCCTGATGCATTCCCAGCAGCACCCTGCCTCACCCTAATTGCCTCCAACGAACCCCCTCATTAACTGAGCCCAGAGCTGGGGCAGCTCAGCAGCACTCGGCCTAATGAGGTGCCCTGGGAGGACACCTTGGGTGGCTGGAGCAGAGGGGTGGCTGTGCCAGCACCCGGGCACTCTGTGGCCTTTGGCCCTCGCGTGCTGCTCCTGCCCTCTGCTCCAGGCCCCTGAACTCCCCCTGCCGTGCCCGTGGCCAGGTCGGGATCTCAGCAGCAGGCACAGGCACCAGCCCTTTGGCAGCTTCCCAGGAGCTGCAGTGCAGCAGCTGCCCTCCCACGCAGCCGGCGCTGCGGGCAGCGGGAGGGTGGGAGATGCTGCAGGAGCACAGGGTGACCCTCTGCCACAGGCACCCTGCCCGGCTGGGACAGGCTGGCCTGAGCTGGGACCAGCATGGGTGCAAAGGGGATGAGGTACCCTTACCTGTGCTTCTGCCCTGGGGCACCCACAGCCAGGTCCAGACCTCAGCAGCGGGTACAAGCCCAGAGCCAGGAGTGGCAGGGCTGGATCACAGCTCTCTCCTGAAACCACCATCCCCACATGTGCTTTCCCTTTGCCTGGGAGCCAGGCAAGCCCCTCAGCCTCAACTTCCCTTACCTCTGAGCTGGAGCACCTGCAGGGTCCCCATATCACCCAGGAAACTCCAGCTGTGGCACCCCCACAATTCATTAGGCACTGAAAACATTTATTGACTAATTAGGCACAGGCAATCTGTCCATTTGGGCTGTGCCTCTAGCAGGATTAGGCAGACTGCCAAGCTGCTACAAATGAGGGCTGCTAATTATCAGTAATTCTCCTGGCCTGGCCCTGCAGCAGCCCAGCAGCACCAGCGCCTGCACAGGGGTGCAATAAAGGTGCCTCTTTCTTTCCCTGATATAACAGCCACTGGGCAGTGGAGGAGCCCCAGAATTAAAGATGTGGTGCATAGCTGGAGGCTTAGGCTGGATGGGGTCAGGTTTGCTGCCCCTTCTGCTGTTCTTCCTTACCCACACCTCCCTCTGTCCCCCTTAGCTCCATCCCAACCCTGCTCCTCAGTATTGAAAGGGCACTGGGGGAGTGTTTACTCTATCCTGGCCTGAGCCCACTTCCTCCAGCCTAACAACAGCTTGGTTTATCCCTGGATGTCTCTCTGCTGAGGTTTTTCCCAGGGTCACCCATTATCAAGGGCCATCAATGCTTTAGTGCCTTCCTTTATGGCCAGCATTCACACCAAGCCCTGCCTCCCCCAAAACCTGGCTCTCGGCACAGGCTGTTGCCCGTTTTGGTATCGTGGAGCAGGGTCCCCACTGCTGGAGAGGGCACAGAGGCAGGACATCCCTGACAATGCACAGGGAGAGCAGCCGGGCCGGGCAGCGAATGGTTTAAATCCCAAGGATTTCTTACATCCCGAAAATAGGACAAGTTAACATGACACCCCTGAAACAGCTCCTGGTGCAGCCAAGGACTAAAGCTGCTGCTCTCCCTGAACACCAGCACAGTAGGAGGGGTCACTGCACTGCATCTCTGTTCAAGGAGGGGTGAGGACTCTTTTCCAGGGACCTCCTGGGTACAGGAGGATGTCACCTTCTCCTGCTCTTGACTTGGGAGAGAAGCCACAGACCCATTTTGCAGATATCAATTTGTATGTTCATGTGGGCTATAAATGATCATCTCATATGTTTTGTGTCCCCATGTACCCTCCATTGTGTAGCATGGTAGATGGGGACTGATCTCTTGGGACATCAGAGAGCTGAGAAAAAGCATCCCAGGTCCAAAACGAGTGCTCTTGCCATCATGGAGCAAACCTTTAGGTGCTCACCCAAGGGATTCTTCTTACCCTACCTGCTCTGTCCCTTCTCTCCCCAGGGCAGAAGTGTGAACTCTGGCTCTGCGGATGCATCTTTACTTTGGCTGATGTCTTGTTAGGAGCCACCCTGCACCGCCTCAAGTTTCTGGGACTCTCTAAGAAATACTGGGAAGATGGCAGCAGACCTAACCTACAGTCCTTCTTCGACAGGATACAAAAACGCTTTGCCTTCAGGAAAGTTCTGGGAGATATACACACCACGCTCCTCTCCGCAGTGGTACCCAATGCCTTCAGGCTGGTCAAGCGGAAACCTCCCTCCTTCTTCGGAGCCTCCTTCCTCATGGGATCTCTGGGGGGAATGGGGTATTTTGCTTATTGGTACTTAAAGAAAAAATACATCTAGTGCTGGCTGCTCGGTGTTTAGTTCGGTGTCTCTGTGCTGTGTGAAATTATGATGAAGCCTCAGTAACTGTAATGAAATTTGAAGCAAGGTAATGAATAATTATATTGTTTAATGTAACATTCCATAGTCTAGAAGTAGAAACGTATACTGCAAGGAAATAAGACAACAACAACAAAAAAATTTGCGTCAACTTGTAAATGCCTTTTTTAGATTTAAGTATTCAACCCCAGCGAGAGGCTCAGGGGTTCACGGGCTCAGCTGTGCCCACCGGGAAGTGATGCCACCTCCGGCACCCGTCAGCTCCAGGGGCAGAGACGGGAACCCCGGGAAGTTTCCCCGACGCCCAGGTTCAATAAAGGGACGTGGATACTCGGTCCTGTACGTTTGTGTTTCCCAATTGTTCACTGGCCACATTTCACACATGCAAGTAGTGGGGACTTTCTCCTCCCAGAAGGCGTGGTGCCGTCGTGCTCAGAGGCTCTCCTGGGAGCAGGGTGCAGTAGCTGGTCACAGCCAAGGTGGATTTGCGTTCTTCGATTACTCATTTTAAAAATTATTTTCATGAAAAGGAATATTTTTTATTGAGCTGCTCTTAGAATGTATCCACTTTCTATGTCTGGTTTTGGTGGGCTTTTTTTAAAAGAATTTAATGTCTGTCTTTAACTGCCACACTTTTTTCCTGAGAAAAACCATTTTGACTTCCATCCTGAATGTTGGCACATGGAGGAGATTATTGTTTTAAGCCTTTTGGCTCTGTCACTTGAGTTTTCCTTCACGGATTTGCAAAGCATCTTTCAGCGACTGAGCATATCTGGACTCTGAAAGACCATTTTCAGAACTTTTCAGGACCTTCCTGAAGGCACTTTGGCTTTCTCTTCCATCGGGGGCTCTTTTCTGTCATTGCCTCGCTACGCGTTTTCTTAGAGACACTTTGCACAGAATCACATTGATGACTTTCTTGTGCCTTTTGCATGTTGGAAAGAATAACGGGCCTCACTGCTACTCATGCTTTGAAAACTGAGATCCTCAATAAACCATATGGGAGGAGTAATGGCTTCACATTTCTAAATGTGTTCAACATCCCTCTAGTCTTATGTCAAAGCATGTCCGTGGGCAGAGGGACGTGCAGGTGGTTTGTGCTTTTTCTTAGGTCCTGCGCCGGTATAAAACTTGCATGGAAATCAAATGTATTCCTCTTCCAAAGCACTCATTTCTGAAAGCACTCAGCCTGCTTGGACCTCCTCTGGCTGGTTTTCCAGGTGCTTCAGTGATCCCAGGCCAGCCATGCTGCATCGCTAGGCTTGGGAACGTACGCCAAGCCTGGCTGAAGCAATACGAACTGCATTTGCCTCCAACTCAAAAATTATCTTTATGTATTTGAAAGCAGCAGGATTTCCCAGGAGCTTTGGTTCTCGCTACAACCTGGCAGTCGGGGAATTGTGAGGGTTTAGCAGGAATGACAAGGGATGAGCACACAGAGATTAGACAATGCACAGATTTATGCAGTGCTTGTCACAGTTGTGTAGGATGGTCTGACGTAGTTCTGCAATACTGCAATACCTCTGTAGCTGCAAAGGTGCTGTGTTAGCCGTGTTACACCCAGTGATCAGGGCCACCCTTCAAACCGGTGTGTGAGAACCCAAATTCACCACCTGCCCATCCAGACCAGGCACCCACTGCTGAGTGAAACACTACAGGCACACACTCCCCCAAATACAGCTGCACGGTATCAATGACTTTGGAAGAAATAATGATTTTGCTTCTTTTTGAAGAGGGAGGCAGAAGGGTCCCCTGAGGTCATCCCTTTTGCTGAATCTGAAAGATATAAGCACATAGATGATGAGTCAGGGTCCATCTGGTCCATCAGCTGATACCAAAATCCCCAAAAGAATTTATAAAGACACACAGACACAGAACCCTTACTGAGATTTCATCCTTTTACCTTTGTCCATTGTCCTACTCGCATTCCCTGGTGATCTCCAAAGGCTGATGAGATGCACACACTGGGTGTAGAAATCACTATTGATGGGGGTACAAAGCCAGGAAACCCAGAGAGAATGAGAACAGATACTGAGTGCCCAGGATTTCAGATGGAGGAGGCAGAAGGAAGCTGCTTAGCAAGACTGCTGCTGGTCACTTTGCTCCTGGTTTTGTTGTTGGTTTTTGTTTGATTCGTTGTGTTGTTTGTTTTTGTTTTAACCAAAGAATAAACTTAAAATTGTGGAGCAAATCAGAATGCTGAACACTGGAGAAAATAGGTGTTTGGTTTTTTTTGGAGCACACTGGTACAATGCAACCACTATAAGGAAGCTCAGAGCTGTCAGTCTTGTCACTTCATAGGCTGCTGGGAGGCCACAGATGCTGTAGGGATGCGTTCTGTGCAGGTTCTCAGCTGGGACTATTCACTAGCAAGCCTTTGTTTGGAGCTAAATTGAAAAAAAGCAAAAATCAGTGCAGACAGTGCCACTCCCTGTCACTGAGCCTTGTTTCCGTGCTGCGGTCATGAACAAATACCAGGACTGTGCTCCAGGGAAAAGCAATCTGTGAGAGTGATAAAAGACAATTACTGAGAGAGGCAGAGACTGGATTGATGTTCAAGACCAGGCTGAACTGAACCAGGAGATAAATGTCACCACTCCAATCGATCCAGATCAGCGCGTTACTGTAAGCACCCCGCGGTGGTTACAGGCTGTCATCGGACCAAGCTGCTCCTGCTCCAGCTGATCTGAGCCCCATCAGACTTTTTCTGCTCTGGTTCCATTTAAAAGGGGTGACCACCACACTACCCAGCCATAAGCCAGGCACAGGCCCCATGGTCACTGCCCAAGGTACTCTCTGTACACAGGAATATGAAAACACCAGCAATGACCTGTTTTCTCTCCCCAGGACTCACGCCTTGCTCTCAGCAAGGTGTGGGGTAACAGCAGCAACCAAGGGGTAAGGCTAGAAGGTGAGGAACCTCAGAGATGCTATTGGGAGCAAATGTCTGCTCCAAGACATCTTACCATTCACCACCCAGCAATTCTGTATCAACCACTGGCTTGGCTGCAGTAGGCAACAGGGGGGATGGCTTGTGCTGTATCTTACACCAGATGCTGCTGTGTACCTGACCCGACTCCACTGAGGGGACCTATTTAGGATATAGGCTTTATATCCTATAGCCTATATATATCCAATATAGCCTTTATATCCTGTATCCTAAAGCATATAGGCTTTACCCTATATGCACTTACCTACTCAAGCACATTTTTATCCTTCAAAATCTCTGTGTTTTAGAGGTAAATGTGCTTTTAGGCACTCCAGGGCCTTAAAATCTGTATCTGTGCTGAAAAGTGGAACTTTTACTTATCAGAGGGAAGAAAATCAGGGACTACTTGCCAGATCCATTCTCTTCCAAGCACCCCTGGGATGGAGCTTCATGACACTGAGCAAGCTCACAGGGAGCAGTCACTCCCTCCTCCCTCCTGTTTAACAGTCTCCCAGCGGTCAGATTTGTAGCACTACAGATTCTGACATCTTTTTACTCCTACGGGTTTTGCTCAAAAGACTCAATGAAGAAAATTGAAAACGCATGTGTCAGTCTTGCAGCTGGCTGGCAGCCTTCTCCTTTGCTTGTCGAGGGATGGAGAAGACCTCTCCATGCAGAATAAAGCCAAGCTTGCCAGAGGACAGGGAACACACCAGAGCCTGTCTGTCACAGGCTGCCAAAGAAATCAAGGTCAAGGGCTGCCCAAAAATACCTAGTGACTATCTTGTGGCCCTCTTAGAAATCGCTGAGCCTTGCTCTGTTTCTGAATGAAGAAAACATCCTTACCACCCAGGTGCAATTTCAGTATCCTGTCTGAGGAGGAAAGGGGACGGTGCAAGAGCTGCTCCTTCAAGCAAGGGGAAACTCTCTTTCTGCTGTGAAAAAAAAATTAAGGACCTCCCCACCTGAGAACAGCAAACAGAAAACATTAAAGCTTGTGAAAATATTTAACATCAGGTTGCATTTTGTGGCATTCACTGCCACCATTGAGATCGAAGCCAAGCACCCAGACTGGATCCACAACGCAGACAATGGCAGCAACTAAACCTCCCAGGTTCCTAAGAGATATGTGGGATTAAACTTATATGGGATAACATGATAATAGTATTTTGAGAGGACCTTGGATAGAACAAAATATGGTAATATGGGATTAAAAACTAAATAACCAAAGAACCAGGAAACAATGTACAACCTAAGAGCTAACTGCTCTGCAGTTGACACCACTGCAGTTACCCGTGGCACAGCAGAGGCAACCTCACATCTGTGCACGCCATCAGCAAACGTGGACTGCAGCATTCCAACTGCATCGGGTGCTGGAGTTTTGGACTCTTTTCTTCCCATCGGCTTTGCAGTGAAGGACCTTTCAGCAGCCTGCATCGCCGGTCATCTGAGCTCGGGTTGTATATATTTGTATATATATATGCATTTTCCTTTTCTCCCCACCTGTTACTATTTCTCCCTGTGCCATTAAATTTGTTATTAGTTTTCAATTTCCAACCTAAGCCTGTTCTTCCTTACTCCCCTTCTAAATTTTCAGGGGGGAGTGACAGAAACAAAACTCTGTCTGGTTTGTGGCTTGCCCTGGCCGTTTGCAAACCAGCACAGAAAGCTATTTCTGCCTTGGTGGGACAGAATGAAGCCCCCAGCCCATGTTCAGCAGGCTGCACCCACATAAAAGTTCAAACCCATGGATACAAATGGGAATGAAAACATCTGCGTAAGTGTGTTGTGACTAGGGATGGATTTTAGATCCTAAAGCACTTCCTAAATCTGAGAGGTTTCAGACCAAGGTGTTTCTAATACTGAATCTAAGGTTTTAGGAAGAAGTGAAAAAACCACTGGAACTTGTGTTCTCAGATAAACCACATTCACAACAAATTCCCTATTTTTTTCCCCTCATGCTGATTTCCAAATGTGCCCAAATGACACATTTACTACCAGTGCCTTTCACTCTCTATTTTACATGCTTTCCTCTGAAGGATTAAACAGAGAGAAAACAGCCTGATTTAAATGCCTCACAGTGAAAGAAAGAATGCCACACATGCCATAAATAATTCAGCTGTACAATTGCTCTGTCAGGACACAGATGTCTGTCACTGCAGCGGAGGCAGGCAGAGCCTGTGGACTGCAGTAACCTGGCTGCTGCAGCCCAGGGCTCTACCTGCAGACAGCAGCTGCCCTTGCCAAAGCAGATCATTTCTATTTCCATGCGACTTTGATGCTGAAGAGCATCAATGAACCAAGTGTCAACCCCCACCCACTCCTTGAGAGCTCACAATAGGGTTTTTTTTACTTTTTTTTTTGTCTATCTCATCTGCACAATGATCTACTTTCAGCTCTTTTCCTTACCCCTCTACCACCCTACCCCTTTCCTCTCTCCCAGACTCCCCTGATTTCACCCTCCTGCTGCAGACAGCTGGGGACACATGACCATTTCCAGCAGCGTTTCTGTTGTCAGGAGCCCACAGGTTGTGAAGCTCTGCATCAGTGGACACAGCACCCCCCATTTCCACCCTCTGAGAAAGCAAATTAAGAAATTACGGAAATATATAGTCTTGCTAAAAATCTCTTAACAGCACAGACCAACGACAACTTCGGAAGCCTTTCCTTAAAAATAGCACCGTCCAACCCCCTACTTTCATTGCCTCTTGTCTCAGCCCTTTCCTACCAGCACCTCGTCTCTCCTGCAACCTAAATCCTTTTTTAGCTCCCAGGAGAGTGAGCCAAATAAAGCTACTTTGCAACCAGAACAGAGTGCAACCAGGTTTGAGGGCACTTTATAATGCTGCAGGCACTTCTTGACACAGAACTAAGCATTCTGCAGTTCAGTGCTGTTTTGCCCATGCTCTTTACATCACAAGGTCACGTCACTCCACCGGAAGGCTCTTGGAACACTCTTCTGGTTTTGCTTAGCCAAAGCAATTTCTTTCCATTTCATGCCCTGGGAGCCAACCACCAGAAAACAGCAATAGGGAAGATTCTTGGCCACAAGCAAAAACAAACCAAAACCACCCCAGAAAACAAAATAAAACAAAAGAACACCCTGGCATAATTTTTTGTTTTAACTTTCAAATCATAACAATCAACGGGAAAAAAAAATGCCTTAAAATCTCAAACCTCTGTTGCTGTGGTCTAAAATGACACTGTACCGTGCACATATTAAACCAGTGCTCACTTCCATCACCTACAAAACACAGGGGGCAGACCCTGAGTGCCATTCCGAACCAGCACAGTGCAGCTGGGTTTGGGTGCAACAACGCCACATTTGGATACAAGGTTTTGTGGGTTTAGCAGCATCTTTGTTTTCGATTAATTTTGCCCATCTTTCTCCATCACAGTCAGCTATTTTTAGCCACAATCTTTTCAGCTGCACTTTCCCCAGCACTGAGTCATGCTGCTAAGCCTGTCACCGATACAGTCACACCACGTGTAACCTCTCTGCACTGCTCTCCTCCCCAGTCCCCACGAGACGGGGAGGCTCCGCAGAACAGAGGCAGCACAGGATCAAGGGAAGAGATTTTAGAAGAGAGCTGACATTTACACTAAGGATATGCCTATTTATTGCTCTGACATCAACGCCTCCCACAGATTAAATGCATTAAATTGCATGACTGAGGGGAATCATGACCTAAAACTGCAAAATTATTCTAGAATGGACATGGGAAAAGGTTTCAGAGACACGAGACAACAAAGAATCATCGTTTCTATTTACTTTTGTTCCATGTTCTTCTTTCTTCTGCCTTACACCACTGGGGAGACACAGAGTGCAGCTGCAGATCTCCTACCCCTGGATGCGCTGTCAGGAAAAGCCATGACTGAGAAAGGGCATTTTTCCCAGTACTTCTTTCCCTTGATATTCAGCTCACCCAAAACACTGGTAAAGCTCTTCACCTACTTATTTTCCTTGCCATATTATATTTCCAAAGCTTTACAGAAAAGCTGCTCAGCTTGCTTGTAGTTTGTCACAGGATAGTTTAAAAATAAACAAATTCCAGACTAAATGTTACTACATAATGGCCTGAAACTTCAGGGACTGCAGCCAATCCTCAGTCATTTCCATTGCTGCTTTTTGAACTCATAACCTCTATGGTCTCATCATACACTTTGTTTCAGCACTAAGGTACCCTTCTCACACTCAAAGGAATTAATGATTTCCTACTAGACACCTGGGTGAAACCGCTCTTAGAGAAACACAGTGCTTGCTCCCTGGGAGAAGAACAACACTAACTCTGCTGGTGCACAAAGTGGCACTGTCACCTTACCTTCCCTTTCCTTCCATGCGTCCACGCACATCAGGTGTAGCTCTGCTTCAATAAATTGTGTTTTTTTCCAGGTAAACACCATTACAGTGACAGACCAACTCTGTTTAATAACAGTTAATTGTGAGTTCAGTCACAGCAGCCTTTTTGCTACTGTTAATCACTTTCACCTTAAGCTTTGGCAAAACACTTAAAGGAAGGGGAAACAAAAAGAGAAAGCACGAATCTAGCAGGGGGAAGGAGCATTTATTACTAATCTGCGCTCCAGGAGGCGAGATGAAGCTATGAAAAGGAATAATCCCAGGAAACAGGTTTCTGAGTGAACGGAGATAAATGCAGGTTGATCAAAGGGACAGAGCTGGAAAAGGCTGATTGCAGAGGAGCTGCAGGGATCTGCTTTAAACTACAATGGTAAAAACAGGTACTATTCCACTATGGAAAGCGACTAACGACTTGTGCTCACAGGCAAAGTCTGATTTTCCAAAACTTCATGTGTGGGAAACCTCGGCTGGTCCGAGGGATCGGAATGTAAGTTTGATATCGACCCTGAGCAGATAACCGTGTACCCTTGAAGAGCCGGGGGAGTCTTGAGAAGAGCCCAGGGAGTCTTGAGAAGAGTGGAGAAAACGGGATTAGGGAGCTGGCAGACCACCAGAAGAAGAAGCTTATCGAAGTTGCAGCTGAAAAAGAAAATTATCCAATTATGATCTTTTGTTGAACCAATTATACCTGTGCACATATCCCTTACTTAAAGGTATATAAGAGCTTGTTAGAACAATAAAAGGAGCAGTTAGCTGTTAGCTGTTTTGGATCACTATTCTTTGTATGTCCCGTCCGTCCTGAACGACGCCATTCATGGATCACAGCAGCCCCTGTAGTTTTTCCATTAAAGTGCACCAATAGGATTCTTTTTTTTTGCAGTCACTCCACAAGCTACATTCCAGTACACACAAATTAACCCTCAGGCCAACACCATTTAGCACCAGCAAAGCATTCATGGAACAAGTTTGCTTTGAAGACTTTGAGGAAGAATCAAACCTGTTTCAGGTATGTTCCAAGTCTGAACTGTTGGGATGGCTCTTACGAAAGATCTAAACTTTCCTGTTTGCCTGATCTTGCCTCCAGTGACGCAAACATTTGAAAGAGTCCCAGCTAAGTGAAGAGTGAAATGAATCCTAATCCAGTTAATCTTCTCCTGGGGTTGTAGCTGAGACTCCTTTCCTTGCTGGCCCGAGTAGAAAATGTTTAAGGCACCAAGACCTGCGTCATCCTCATCAGTGAGGCCAAGCGCTGCTTCTGTAAAAGTGCCATGACACAGAGCCCCCAAAGCAGGCTGGACAAACACAGGCAAGGAAAAATTAGCAAACATATGCTGAAATAATTAATATGCCATTAAGATGCTGGAGACAAAAATTCCCTGAATAATTCCAGACATGGAAGGCAGCTCTGCGGGAACAAGAGGAATACTTCAAAGCAGAAAAGCAAAATAAAAAGACCAAGTGTTTCTTGTGATTATAGCTGCTGTCCCTTAGAAATCACTACAAAATGTGAACACTTATCTTTAAAATGTTACATTTTTAAAAAAACTTGAAACAAATTTGTGCCTTTTGCAGAGGACATCAAATTCAGCTACTCACAACACTTTCTCTTGGGCTGCAAGTATGTCAGAGGCCACTTTTTTAATGATAGAAGCGTATTTGGGGAGGGGAAGAAGTCAGATAAAGGTGATGGCAAACCTGTGAACAGAAAATTTGCAGCCTTTCCAGTTGAAGTACAAGGAAGCAAAGACTTACTCTGAAATAGAGCCAAAAGGTGCAAAGAAAAGGTCTGGAGCACATGGGAACCTTCTAAGCCGAGAGCTGGCACGTGGTCTCTGGGCACTGAGAGACATGTCCGCCTGGATTTCCAAACTCATCAGTGCTATTACAGCCCACGTGAACCTTTCCCTATATTCCAATGGATTAGGTTTTCACTTTGCTGCAATAAGCACCTGCCCACGTCTACAAAATCATCTGTCTGGTGTAACAGGCACACGCTAGGAAACTTGCTTTGTCAGGCACAGCTTTGTTTCTCTTTACACCCCGTACTTTTGAGAATCTGTGCTACATCAACCCATTCGAATACCACAGGATTATCAACGTCAGTCTGATCGTGTATCAACTGGTCACAAAAACACCTTGAGGATGGATCATTCAGGGAAATGAAGAGCAGCAGCAGTAACTTTACAGACATCAGAGACAGATTCTCAAAGACACAAACACAGATAAAGGTTTCCAAGTGTTTTTCTTTCATTAAATAAAGTTTAGGATATCCCACATTAATTACATAATAAAAAGTGTGTATGACACTGGTTAGAAGTGGACAGAAACATCCATATACTGATTGCACAAAACATTCCTGAAACTGAAGATAATTTCAGCAAGTCAGTTGGTTTAAATAAGCTGCATTTCTTGTTCCAAGGCCTTGTCTATCTATACAGCAAAGTTACATAAAGACAACCTAAAATAGAAACTTTAATGAAATTAATCAGAACACTTTCTGGGCATATAATCCTTTTTCATGGTGAAAGTGGCTTGTGGTCTAGCTTAACTCTATTTGGAGCAGGCTTACATAACATCAAAAGAACATCTGCAAACGAATTTGCATCATTTAAACAAATTTAGTTAAACCCAATATGAGTTTATCAGTGCAAATTTTTCAAAGAGTCAGCTTAAAAGGCAATTCAACGCAAAAACAAAAGGAGCTTGATGGAAAATACACAACCTTCTTAAACAGCTTCTTTCTGTGAGGTGACTTGTACTTTTTAAGGACACACAACAGCTCCCACTTGCCACTGAATTCAGTGGAAAGTCAGGTGAATTCAGCTCTCTGCAGAAGCAGACCACAGTGTGCAATTAACACTGCTGTATTTACTGCAAATACTATTGCTCTCTTGCTGGAAGAGAGCCCTTGAGATGGCCAAAAGAAATGTGCTGAGATTAGACTGTAGTGCATCATATCCTGTATTCAGCAAAATATTCACCTTGGAGTCAAACACTACAGACTGACCCAGCCCGCTCTGGGATGAGCAGCCTCTACCTACAGCCTTGCCCACAGACCTTTTTGGCTGTCTTCCTCATCACCACAACTACCCAGCAGATTTTGTGCAACTGCAACATGAATAAGACTTCACAAAATAATGACAAGCTTGTCAAGATAAAAACTATGCTAAATATCTAATTGAGAAGTAAACCCATCCCACCTCACACCTATTCAGTATCTAACAGTAGTGTTTTATTCAGCAGTGGGTTTCCAGCCACATCAAAAGTGGCCACAGCTTTATGCGCAATCAAATTAAGTAGCTTATTGATATTGCTGGATAAGCAAGAATAAATATTGCTTCAAGCACGCTGCTTTGCAGCTCTCAGGATAAAAACCACGTGCTCTGTTCATTACCAAGCAGACTACTGGGGAAACAGCAGGTTAAGCCAACTTGTTTGCAACACCAGAATGTCATTGTTCTCCTAGAAGAAATGTATTACAGAGTACTCGTTGTTGCAAAGTGCGCAACTCTCAAGATTTTAAAAAAATTAAAACCCCAATTTTCATACTAAACTATCTAGGAAAATTGGAAGGCGTTTGTTTTTTGTGTCCAGAACAAAATGACAAAATATTACTACAGATAACTTCACATACGGAGAAAGTTAAGGCTTGTTTTTCAAGAGTTTCTTTTTCAAAGGCAGGCATAGATTTCAAGTCACAGTCTGCTTAGGATACTACAGCTCACATTTACTCTTTGTTGCAGAAGGTGCAGGCAGCTAAGAAACATTTGTGGCAAATTAGTGTATTTAACACTTGAACATGAGATGTTCTAGCACAACAGAGCTATACACTGCTTTTGTACTGATATTTTTGCAACATTTAGCACTGTCATTATCAGAGCTTTCCTGTAAGGCAGTACAAATAGGAGTATTGAAGAACATTGAACTATGAGGTTTGAATCATCCATGGTATTTTGACATAAATAAATCTAAAAGAGAGAGAATTCGTTTGAGATCAGTCAAGCTCTTAAAGAGCAAAGGCCTCTGTCAGCCTTGGATCTGCTCCTCTGTATATCAGCAAGAGAAACCGATCCAACTTCTGATTTCTTTGCTGAGAACACCAGTCAGCAGATCCCAAACAACAGCAGATCTCTTCCCACATAAATTCTTATTTCCTAACCCCAAGGAAGAAGCTCGTTACCACCTGCCATCCATCAGTTAGTACAGATTTGGTTTCCTCCTGCCCATAGCTTTGTTCCTTACAATGGAAATACCGTAACCGTACCCTACATTCATCTAATGAAACTTTCAGTGCTGAAAGCAAAATCCAAACATTTTAAAACATTTTATCTGCTATAACTGTATTTCTTTGAACTCAAAGGTAAATTTGGCAGAGGTAGTCCTGGAGAAAAGGGTTTCAAGTACCAAAATCTGTATGTCCCATACCAAGCTGACAGACCTATCAGCACACCGAGAAGCTTTTGACTGAAGTCATGGAAATAGATGGCAGTGCAGAGAAACATGAACATCCAGACCATGGTGAGAAAACACAAGGAAACAAACAGGCTGTTGATCACAACATGCAGCTTAGAGTTCTGGTCTATGGACAAGCCTTCCAGCACAGCTACTTCCTCCACAATCATCAGAGCACAGTACGAGAGCAGAAAACAGTGCCCTGAGATATCAAAACCATTCCAGATGCCGTTGTCCTGGTGGCACTCCTGCTTGGTGGCATACAGCCGGCGAGGCTCGCCGAGTTTACCCGAGGTAGAGCACGTGCCAGTGAGATTCTCGATGTAGATAAAGAGTCCAGTGCAGAGGTACCAGATGGCAGTGCCCACGAGCAGTGCACTGAGACGCCGCAGCACCATCAAAATGCTCTTCGTGGGACCATAGAGGAACTTGCTCCTGGCAAACTGGTAGGTCGTGAGTGCGATGAAGGGCAGCAGGAGCCAGAACGTCCATGCCCAGGCCAACTTGACAAAGTATCTGCCAGAGAAGAGTCAAAAGAGACACATGGATATGTGAAACTTCACAGGAGCTGGGGTAAGGTCTGGTGCTTCAAGCAGGTTTTCAGGGTCAGTGTTTAGAGCCATCTAAATCAGACACTTGTGCCCTTCCCTCAAAGAAAGCACAGCTAAAATCATAACCCTCTCCTCACTATTCCTCTTGGGCCCCACACCTGAATACTCCCTCAACCAGGTACTTCCAACTGTTTCCCAGCAGCGTTCCCTTGGACCTAGAGCCCTCATCCAGGCTTACAGCACACTTGCTGTTCAGTTTTGCAATCACTTTTGCCCTACAAACCCGCTCAACTCTGCCCTACTCAGAATGCAGCTGCAAAGGACGTATTTTTAGCTTGCCACCCTGCCCACAGTAACTCTTTCTTCCACTCTCCTCCTCCATCTCAATTAATCTTTGCTTCACAACCTCACCCTCTTAACACTGAGTAAGACAGCCAGGAGAAGGGCTGGCTTTTCTCTACTCAGCCCATGAAACTTTTTCTCCAGTATCACCTTGCAAAATAAATGAAGCAGCACGATGTGTTCCTTCTTTTGCTGTTCCTCCAGTTGATGAGAGCTTTCCCTTGGCAAACACAAAAATCCTTTCACCTCTAAATTCACCTTCTACCTTCAAAATTTTTGCTGTGATGCCTATAAAACCTTGAACCTGATATCCTGTTTCTCAGGACACAGTATTGCTCAACTAGTCCTCATTTCTAATCTTAACGTGGAACAGGTAGAAGTGAACTTACTAACGAGTTAGAGAGATCATAGTCTATGATTTTCTTTCTCCCCTTAGTGTAGCCTGTTTCCTATCAGCTGGTGGGACAGGGGAACTGTGCAGCCCCCTCTTGACCCACATTCCAGTTTGAAAAACAGAGACAGCAGAATTCTGGTCTGTGGCTGAGCTACAGACGCACACAGTCACCATATAATCATCACCTAAGACAAAACCAAGCAGGAACAGAGTTCTTCAACTTCATTAAGACCTTAAAAAAAACTGTCAGGGCCTTGCCCAGCTCCTCAAAGAGCTCTACCTCCTTTATTCCTCATTTTACAGTGGAAGGGGCATCTGTGTGGCAACTACAGCTGCCATCACGGAACAGAAATTGAAACCAGAACTGTCATTTTCTTGAGACAGTTAACAGCCAAAAAGTAATATCTCTTACTGTAAGTTTCACTCTCCAAGTGCTCCTGCCCATCCCCTTCAATCCCATCCAAAGCAGCTCCTCTCCCACACGCCTCCAAACGGCAGATTCAAAGCAATGAAGTGCAAAATTCCCCCAGGCACGTGAGAAAGCAGCGATTTTCGCTTTCCTTTCTGGTCTGGAGCAGGTAAAACACATCCATGCTGCCCCAGCTCATGCCCCGTGCCCTTCGGGAGGTCCAGACGGAGTTTTAGGGAATGACTGAGCCAGTTAAACCAGCGCCTGAGTACCAGGGGGGGACCGCAGCAGCTCTGACTTTAA
>VZRW01007582.1:707887-773984 GCA_013398125.1 Aegotheles bennettii | reverse complement strand
CGCGGAGCAGCGCTACCTGGCGGGGGGGGCAGGATCCATAGGGACACATAAGGATCCATAGGGATCTATACGGATCCATAGGGATCTATACGGATCCATAGGGATCCACAGCACAGCCGTGCTCCGAAACGGCCATTTCCCGCTCTCAGCTGTCCAAATAATACCAAAGATGAGGTTGTGCACCCGTCGGCAGGGGACTTCCAGGGCAGAGCATCCCAGGAGACCCCCCCCCGAGGGGCTCGCGCAGGGTCTGACCCATACNGTAGGGTCTGACCCATACAAACAGAATCGTTTCGGTTGGGAAGGACCTTTAAGATCATCGAATCCGACTGTTAGCACAGCCAAGTCCCCGCTAAACCGTGTCCCAGGCACCACATCTACACATCCTCCAAATCCCTCCAGGGATGGGGACTGCACCCCTCCCCGTGCCAGGGCAGAAGTGTTTCCCAATACCCAAACTAAACCTCCCCTGGTGCAACTTCAGCCTGGTTTATCTCATCCTGTAAATGAGCATTCACTACTGCAGAGCAAGGTGCCAGCTTCTCTGTAGGAAAGCATCTCACCACAGTATTCAAGAGAAAATTTGAGAATTTCCTTGCTCAGTAGAAATCTTTTACTTTTTTTTCCTGGGGCTTTATCTAGAGGGAGAAAGTATTTCTGGGGCTCTTTTCACTGTCCAGGTTTGCAAGCACTGGCCATCACTGTGGTGTTTGAGACCCATTTCACCTATTGAACTGCTACAGCTGCCATTTCAACTTCACTTATAAAAAAAAGGAGCATCAGCAAGCAGAGAAATGGCCAGATGAACAAAGAGCCTTTATTCATCCCAATGCCTCAATAAGAAAAATGTGAGAGGGGGGGAAAAAAAGCAGACCCTATCTGAGACAGGGTGGGAAAGTATTTCTTGCCAGAGCTCGTTTCAAAGCCGGTTTGAAGTCATCGTCAGCGAATCTCTGACAACATCTGGGCTGAAAGAGCAGAAGGAGACATCAAAGCAGCCCCAGTAGATACGGAGAGTTTCAGCTGAGGAGGTTATCCAGGGTAAATGGCATTTGGCAATTTATCATATGTTGTTTTTAATAGAACTGCCACGGCCATGTCTAGCACTTCCAGCCACAGCATTGTACCCCTGAATTAGAAAAGACAGGCAGCTGCGTTCACTCAAACGAGGGAGGATGAGAGGGGCTGGGAGCAGGTTTCACAGAGTCCGGCATTGTCTGCCTAAATCCCCCTCTGCCTTTGAAACCTTGCCTCCTTTGCTTCCCAGGTTTGGGGCTCTGATCTCCAGACTGTTTGCAATGCCTGCGAGCTGGAGGTGGCGAGCTGCTCGGCTGGTTGCTAATGAAGCATGCTGTGGAGTCTGCCACAAGGCAGGAGAATTTCATAAGCCTGGCACCTGTTCCAGATGAATGGAGTTGATGGCATGGGCTGGAAATTTATCTCTCTTCAGCCCAGCTTGAAATGTCTGAGGATTATCTCTGTAAATCACAGATTCTTGCAAATGCAGTGAACAAAGCTCAGCCGTGTCCAGGTGTCCTGCAGATTTAGAGTAAATCTCTACTTTCGGGCTGTGTGCTTGCTGCCATGTGCACCAGCCAAGGCCAATAGTCCTGAGGAGCTCATCACCATTCCTCTGTGAAGAAACAGAGAAGCAAAGGTTGGGTCTTTTAAAAATACAGAAAAAGCTTTTATTCATAAAGACGGACTAAGGTTTGTTCTAGGGGGATTGCAGAAGGTTCCCAAAGAGCTCTCACAGACACCTGGATGAGCTGTGACAGGTATAAACCATACTAAACCAAATTAATTTGTCAGGTATAGCAGATGTGGCTGTCCTTCCCTTTCTTCCTATCTTTTTCTTAACCTCCCCAAATGAGCCTGACTCAAGCTGAAATCTTCCAGACTATCTGATTAAAAAAATTGGTTGTGGGGCTTTGGGTTCTTTTTTTCTCATTTAATTTGAACCAAAGCTCCCAGCAAATTGTTTTACTTTCATTGAGAAATCACATTTTGCTTCTAAAGTATGCAGGGATAGATTTATTAGGGGCTGTAGAACTGAAGAGTGGTTGGTAAGCCCTCTCCCTGCATGCCCAGTCACCCAGAGCTTAGGGCACCTATTAGGACAGGCGATGTGGAGATCCCAGCTGCCCGAGTAAGATCCAACATGCTGGGAAGAGCATCCTTACTCCAGATCTTTCCTGGTCATAGAGTTCATGTTGCATTGGGTATTTTACTATTAATTGGAGCAAGAACAATGACACTCTTGAGTTGTTAATTACTTTAAATAATCAAGTTTCTTAGAGATTTCTCTCATTTTGGTGATTCTGTTAATCGCCTGTTAATCACCTCGATTGTGAAGAAGTCTGTCTTGCTGGTGTGAAGCTATGGTATGGATGCCTGCTGGAGAACTGGGGATCCTCATCTGGAAACAGCCTCAGTATGCAGTCAGTGGAAAGGCAACCTTCACAAACCTTGCCAGGAGCCGAGGGCAACTCTACAGCTCATTTGGGTGCTTAAAATTAGCTGTGCAGAAATTCAGACCTTCTTGCAAGAGAGTGGCATTTTGCTCAGGCTCATGGCACTGCACTGTGTCCTGCTGTCACTTAGATGCTGGGAAGATGATGTTGTATCCAAATATGCTGCAGCAGCATCACAGCCTCATGGAGAAGAGTCATGATGCCCCAATGCACCAAGTTCTTTCTGCTGAATGCGCTCAGAAATATTGCACGTTAGAAGAAGACAAGATCATTACTGAAAAGTTGATTGTGCCTTAAAGCCATTTGCAAGGGAGTATCCTGACACTGAAGAATAAATTAGGAGGGGTTTGGAGGTTACCTATGGAGCGAGACCAAGAAATTTGAACCAAATTCTCAGCTCAAACAGTCAAGCTGAGGCTCTTGACTATGCTAAATGGGAACCTTTGTTTTGGTGGATTTCTGGGTCCACTGTTCTCTGTTGCCATCAAGGAAGGGGGTCTGGAAGAGCAGAGAAAATCTCAATTGCTTTTACAAATCACAAGCAATGGTTCTTTTCTGACCCGAGCTTGAGTTAAGGGTGGTTCTTGAGACCCCTTCTTTTCCCAGCTTGTCCTCCTGCCTCACAGCGATTCCCACACTCTGCTGGCATCTGCTCACGCCCCATCGCCCACCCGAGAGCCCTCCCCAGCCCCCAGCCCTTCCCTGCAGAAGGCAGGTGCTCACAGTGGCCGTGCCTCTCATTCTTGCCTAGCCTCCCCTGCTCTCTGTTTTCCTTGGCAAACGCTGCTCACATCTCCATGATTGATTGTGTTTGAGTTTGATTGTGGAGAGTCCTGGGATGCTCGCATGAGAGGTGCTACATAAGCATAATTTGTGCTGTATTTTCTTTGCCTAATAGAAGCTTAAGCTTGGAGTTTAAGATAGTTTTTGGCCCTTTGCTGAAACACTGTCCATCAACCCCAGTGCTTTCAGCTCTGCAGCCTTCTCTATTCACTCTCAGCTTAAAAAAAATTATATAAAAAAATAATATTGTGCTTTGTTCCTTTGTGTTGGTGATGCCTTTGAAATGCAGCCTGGGGCAGAGGCATAGCAGCCTTCTCCTCACACTGGCCTAGGTCTTTGCTGCCCATCTCTGATGAGGGGTATGCTCTTCCCATGAGCCCCAGTTTTGTCATCAGTCTGGGCAGAACCAGGGTTGAGTCTTGCTCCTGTGAGCCAGTTCTGCATTATTTACAGCAGAATCAAGAGACAGAAGAGAGATGATGGTAACTCACCACCTGTGGGGCTGCTCAAACAAATGGGAAAGGTCTTTCCCAGTCCTGAAACCCCAAGAATTTTGGAAAAAGGTGTGGAAATTAATCCCAGGGAGTTTCTAGAGATTGTACCATCACTGGACCCAGCATGAAAACCTCTGCAAGTCACACATTTCCCCCTCCAACTCTCCTCAAATGAATAGGAGGGGTATGATCTGAGCTGCAGGGAATTTTCAGCATATTTGGTGGTTATATCCAAAGATCAAAATATTTTGGGATAGCAGGCAAAGCGTAATAAAGAATCAATTCAGTTTTCAGCGGTGCAAACTTTACTAATGCTACAAATTAATACCTACTGCTACAAAATATTGACATTCCTTGTTCCGCACAGCCAGGCTGCAGCAGAGCAGACTAATGACAGGTTTTAATTTACAAGAGAGAACGGTCTTGTGATGAGCATGGACTCTGAAGAACTGGCTTTAATTTATGGCTCTGACAAACTCTCCAGCCATAGACAAATCCATTAACCCCTGTATCCCCATACCCCGAGTGGGATACAAGAGAGGTTCTGTTCTCCTCCTTCCTAAATTTCTTTTAGAGATAATGGTGAGGTTGTAGAGGGCTACAATAATGATAAAAATAACCAGAGTCCACAAAGATGTAAAATAGCTACTCTTCCTATGATACAAATGAAACAGCCCATTAGCAGATGAAGTGGGGATGAGATCACACATGAAAAAATACATAATTCATGTGATTAAATGTACATGCACTCGGGCCTGAAATGGTGTCAATTAGTCATGTTTATCTATCATGACCTGGGTTCTGTGAGCAGCTGTGGTGGCTGCATGTGCAGCTCCTTGCTGAAATACTTCCCTTTTTCTGCACAGCATATAATGCCCCCTTTCTGTGGTAGCCAAAGAAAATCCTCACCCCCCAGCACCTGTGTGTTTGGATTGATTTGATTCTCACTGTGTTGTCTTTCAGGGGTAGCTGCTGGGCACGTTTTTCTCTGCAGGCTGAGCCAGGCAGTGCTCTCCCAGCAGCACAGGCACTGGGAAGTAATTCCTGCCCGGTCCATTTAACCTCTGTTAGCCATGTGCTGAAGGCATTGTTTGTTGTTTCCATTTATTTCCTTTGCATAACGATTACCAATCACAGATGAAGCATCATGCAAAACTCACAATGATGATTTCTACAAAGCCCTTTGCTGGGTGGCCTTGTGCTGCTGGACAAATTTGGGAAGGAGATGGTCTGTACTTATTCATTCAAATTCAGAAATATGAATTTTTCAGACTTTACTGATGCATTTTTAGCTTGTATGGTTGCAGTAAAGAGTCAGTCACGTGCTCAGGTGTAAAATTTGGGGGTGACTTTGTGCTGATTAGCTGCAGAGTCCACCAGTTCATGGTTCCTGTTTCTTGACTGGATAACTGGTACAATCAGGCACAGAACAGGAGCTGTAGGAATCTCAGTCAAATAAATATTAAATGTAAAACTAAAAAATACACATAAAATTTAATCTGTACTTTACTGGCCTGGTTATTTATATCAGTGCTGGCTGGAAATGGGATTTGAATTTGCCCTGACCATAATCATGACTGTAATGCTCTGTAGACATAATTACAAAAGACATTCAAGGTGTATGCTGAGTAGCCAGTGCACTCATGATTGTCACGGTCTTAATTTGGATGTTGAAATTAACAGAATAATTTTTTCTTTTTTGCAGATGGTTTGTTCTGGTTTTTACCTGTGCATTTGCTGTGTTCAGCGAGCTCAACCCCTCCTCTTCGCCTCGCCGTGCTCTGTCATCACAGGGCTGCCCCACATCTCGCCATTCCTCAGGAGGAATAAGGACACCCAAGGCCATGGAGTTTCAATGTGATCATCATCCACGGGTGACAGCTGTAAGACAAGATGGGCAGAAAGACAGCGAGACTAGAGGACTTGTCAGCATGAAGAGCTCTGAGCAATGCTCAGGTCAGCCAGCCCTGGGATTAGGGCGCCGAAGAAATGAGTTGACCTCAAGGAGAAACCCAGAGCTGTTCTGGTGCCTGGGCTTGGGTTTATCACCATTTTCCCCAGCCAGGATCCTTCTGCAGGAGCTCAGGAGCACTTGCTTTGCTGTGTGTACCTGTGGGGTCCCACCAGGTATAGAACTGCCATTAGGATTAAATGCTCCCAAACAGCAAATTAAGCCTGAAGTGTTTGTTAGAGAACTTAGTGCACTTTCTCCAAGGCATCTCATGAGATTTTACTGTTAGGCACGAGAGATGGGCAGGGCCATTAACTGGTCCATTATGGTCTGGCCCAGTTTCCCCATGTGAAGTAGACCAGACCAGCTGCTCTCAACTCTTGCCAAGGAAGCACATCCCAGTCCACCAGAAACAGCATCTTCCAGAACACAGAGGTCCACTCTGCTCCTTACCATGGTGGAAGGAAGGTATGGAGGGTGGTCAACAGTGCACACCAGGATCACCAACAGCCCAAGGAGAAGGTAGGTGATGAAGGTTGGGATTCTGCTGCCTGGACTCTACCTGTTCTGAGAATAAACATTTCCTTCCTCCCCCCAAACTCTAAGTTCAGTGAAAAATAAAATTAAAGCCAAATCCAAGTGCCTTAACTAAATCAGAGCATTTACCAGCTCCACTTGAAGAAACAGGATTCTTTTCACAAGTGTTTGTTTGTACAGTTCAAACAAGGTATTTTTTTAAATATGAGCCCACCACAGATGTGCAACTCAGCCCAATCTCTGTTGACACCATTCAGAGGTTAGGAAAAAAAATAGATGAGAAGCATGTTCTGCCACTTTGTTGGAAAAAAGGCCTTTCTTTGGGCTTTTTATTTAATGCAGGCTCCAAACAATTGACTAAGTAAATCTTACCTTGGTGTGGAGAGACAAGCAGGACCCTGTGAGATGATAGAAGATGCCAGTGCTGTGCCAGGTAGCCTCTGAGGAGGACAGGGGACATGGTCCCTCTCCTGGCAGGGCACCATTTTTGCAAGGTGGGGAGAGCTTGCTTCCCCCCAGACATTAGTGTTGCCGGTTCTTTGAACTCCACTTCAAAGCTGGTGCTGGAGCAAGGTTTCTGTAAACCCAGAGAAACAGGTAAATATTTGTCAGTGTCAGTTAACCCTCCTCATCACCTCAGCGGTCATCTGTGCGAGACGGCTGGGGGGGTTTCGCAGGCACAGAGGGGAGCCTTGTTGATTTACTGAACCACTTCAGGACGTGGGTAGACAGAAAACACTGCGGCTGGGAGATCTAGAGGTTTTCCTCTTAGCACAACCCATGAACTCACAGAGGCATCTCATCCTTTCCATCACTAGAGCAGGCAGAAGAGGAAGGTCCTGTTCTTGCCTGGGGTAAAGGGAGGGGATCAGTCCTGCTCCCAGCAGTGCTAATGTGGCTTTATAACCACTCCATTCATCCCAGTTGCTCCAGATGGGTATCAGCTGTTCACAGAGCCTGAGAGCCCATTGTATCTCCCACCTGCTATTGCAGGTCTTAAAGGTGGACATTGTGAGCCCTCCATGGCAGAAGATGTACCATCATGTAACACTTCCCTGAATGTCCTGAGTTCTAGTTTCTGACATCACCCCAACACACAGACAGGGGGCCAAGGTGATGGTTTTGGAAAGAGGGGCTTTGCAGGGCCTCTCTGTCCATGGCATCGAACTGCAGGAGCCAGTGGAGGGGTCGAGGGGAACCCCCAATAGCCAGCCCCAGCCACCAAACCTCCCACCAGCGCTCCCAGGCTGCCTCTCTCTTGTCAGCACAGCGTGGAAATACCAGCTTAAAGAAGCAAAAGGGAAGGGAAAAACTCGAAACAGCTGAGCACCAGATGAGAAGGATGCAGAAGGATGGGGCTAGGCTCATTCCTCACCCCCCTGCCCAAACCTGACCCAGCACCCCTTGCTCGGACATGGCCCCTGGGGCAATGCCACCCGCCCCTTCTCGCAGCCAGGAGCCCGCAGCTGGATGTTGACAAGCCCGAAAGGAAGTGCCGGGGCTGTAACCGAGTCCAGCTGGGAACTCCGTGCAGCCCTCGAGGGTGTCTTTCCCCTTGGCTCTGGGACACGTTTGGGGAAGGTGCGGGGGGAGGCTGCGGGGTGCCCCCTCCCCCCGCATGGCTGTCGCCTCCCCGGGTCTCAGGCAGGGGAAGGGGGGTGCGGGGGGCCCGGCCACCCCGGTGGGCTCGGCGGCAGCACATGGGCAGCAGCCGGGGTAAAACCCCGCTCTGTCTGCCGGGGAGCGGGACGTGCCAAAGGCAGCAGCTGTCTCGGTGAGCTCAGTGCCTGCTGTCCTGCCAGGGGCCGGCCGCGGGGCACACGGGCTCTGTCCTGTCCTTCACCGAGCACCAGCCCCCGACCTGCCCGGTGCCTCGCTGGGGCTGACACCACCACATCTGCTGGAGAGGTGGAAGCTGGGTTGTACCGGGCTTGCCTGCGCAGGGTGGGTAAATCTTGCTGGCAGCAGCGGGGAGGACGAGGCAGCGTGAACTTCATCATCCGTGGTCCTTATCGGCCACCACAAGCCCAGGTCCCCGCAGAGCTTGTGCTCCAGGGACCGGTGTGTGCCCAGCTCCACCACCGTTTCCTCCTCATTGCTCGTGGCATGTGGGCAAGGTCACACTAGCACGGACGTGCCAGCACAAGCCACGGGCAGACCTTTGTGTCACTGTGTGGAGGCAGCCCGAGTGACAGACAGAGCCACCAATGAGCATTGGCAATCCCCCATCCAGCTCCCTGGGTGCTTCACAGCGTGGGCACTGAGGAGCCTGGGCTCTGTGGAGCTGCTGGCACCCAGAGCACCCTCAAACCAGATAGTTATCTTCAGACAAGGTGTCCCAGTACCAGGGTTCTCAGTGATCCACATGTCACCATATGCCCTGGTTGGGGAGAAAAGACCTTGGGCTCTTCTTGCTGAGCTTCTGCATCCCAAAACCATGGCCGTGACTATGCCCATCTCCCAGCCTGACCCTCTCCCAGCTTCTGCAGCATGGGATGCTGTGTCACCGACACAACACATCTTGCCAGGACCTCCAGCTGCATGGTTCCTCACAGGCTTTTATGTTCTTGGAACAACAAAATTTATCACTTGTGGCAGACAGGGTGTCTAAGTGAGTTTGGGGATGGCAGCTCCTTCTGGCACAGGCTGAGCCCAGAGAGTTCCTTCTTTGTATCACCCAGCAAATACCTGTGGAGTCAGAGCTCTTGATTTCCATTCCTTTATACCTCACGTATGTGCTTGGCTCAGCCTCAGGGTAGCAATCCAAAAAGCAGGAGGTTGCTTTTTGGAGGGTCAAGTGCTTGCAGGCACCCAACATGCACATTTTGACGTAATAACCATGAAGTCCAAGACAGAGGAGGAGCAGACGATGCCTCAGTAAGTCTGGCACAGGGCAGCAGTGATGGTATGTCTACAGGCTCTGCAATCCCTGCCTGGTGTACAGCAGGGTCTGCACAAACTGTGTTTGCAGGGTGGTGTAGTCTTCCTTAGGTAAAGGTTAAAAAAATAAAACAAAAATGGGCATCCCGAGGCCCTCATTTTCTCCTTTTCCAGTCTTTGTCCAGCTTGGAGGAAAAATGGTTCTTGCAGACATCTGAGCCTCCATGGTTGAACCTGAGAAATTTCACATCTAGGCAGACAGAAATCTGGTGGCTTGGATCCAGCCATCTGGACGTGGGAAAGCTTGGAAGTCCCACGAGAAAAGGGAGATTTCTTGGCAAAGATTCACAATAAATCTTTACGGGAGAGTGGAGGGGTGAAAATACAGCGTCCACCAAGCTGCTCCCATTCTGCTGGCAGAAGCTAGGAAGCCCCGAGATGTGCAGGTACATCAAGAGAATAAAATGATCCAAGGCTCAATTTAGCTTCAATGCCAGAAACGGGCAGATGTTGCAGAGATCCTGCGTGGTCCTGCCCTGCTCACCTGGAGGGGCAGGACCAGCTCTGATGCAGGGCTGGTCATTGACAACCCTCAAAGCCCTCTGGTAGCTATGATTGGTGTGATACTATGGGTGGAGAAACATGTATGAAAAGTGGTTTGCCCAGTGCCCCTCAGGAGACCAAAAGTTTCAGGATTACACCCCTGTCCCACCTATGAGGTGCTCTCTCCACTACAGCACTGCTGGCCTCCCTGAGGAACTCTGTTGCCATTGCTCAGCCTTGTGAAGAGATGTCAATACCCTAGGAGCCTCTATGGGCATGTCATTCTTGCCCAAAGCCCCCCCCCCACCTCCTCCAAATGTCCCTGGGAACTCCTGTGCTGTCTCTCTCCTTCTGCACCATGCTCCTGCGCTTACCAGAGACTGCTTTTAGAGCTGGCCAGGCTTTGAGTGATCACCACCCACCTGAGCTGCATCCTCCTCCCTGCCAGACATGTCCCAGGCAGACCCTGGCGAGAAGCAACACCTTCAGGAGACCCCATCCCAACATCCCAAGGAATGATAAACCACTGCAAACATCCCCCTCTTCCCCTCAGAGCTGGGGAGCAGAATCAGCATCTCTTTTAGCCCCACTGTTATTTAATCTGAGCCAAACAAACAAGCAGCAGCAACATCTTCCCATGGAAAAAACACTTTGCAGCTGGAGGCAGTGAACTGTGCACTGGTGGGGATGGTTGGAGGGTGTTTGCTGCTGCTGCAGTGGGGGGGTCTGGGCACGTGAGCAGAGGGGCCACCCCCGAGAAGAGGAGCAACAGGAACAAGAGCTCCCTGTGCAGGCACGGCAAACCCGCCTGTGAACCGCTGCCAGGTGCTCAGTTTCTACCTTAATTTTGGTCTTGGAAAAAAAGGGAATGAACTGAATACACAGGGGCTGCAGTCAAGCTGCAGCACACACCCGTCCAAGCAAGAAAATTACACAGTAGGGCTGCCAGGGTGTCCTGACTTCACTTTGCTGGGTCTGGGCTTTCGGGGCTGTGATCCGATAGCCCCCGACCAGCAGCTGACCCGGCCCTTGGCTGGAGCTGCAGCATTTCCTGACCACTACACAGGTAGTGCTTGCTGGGTCAGATGCCGAGGAAGGAGATGATCTGGATGATGGCTTTTTGCAGGCTGGTTTTGCTCCATGGGATGGGGAAAACTCTCACTGGGACCCCTGTGTGGAACCAATAGGTTTTGCACCACTGATCCTGAACTCTGCCCATGAGGAGCACAGGCCATTAGCACAATAAAAACCACCCCATCATCACCATGTTTGCAGGGCTGTTGACCTTGGCACACGTCTATGTCCCTGGGCAGGGCTGGGTGTGGGCTGCACCCGTGTGGGCAAGCTGTGGGTGTGCAGTGGGGATGGGAGCGGTGGGGGGGTCCTGGTACCCAGCCTGGCTGCGGCTGGCAAGGAGCTCACAGCTGATGTTTCACTCTTGGGTTTGGGTCTGTCTTGCTCTCAGCTGACTTGCGGTGTGATGGGCCCCTCTTTCCATTGACCTGTTAGATTCTTCTCACATTGGCAGAGTGCAGCGAGACCATCTGCAGCACTGGGCTCAAAAAATACATTGTTAGCAAACACCAAATTCACTATCTTCTGAGTTGTGCTGAGAGGAGCGTCCGTGCTATTTGTTAAGTGGATTTCTAAACTTAGCCCCGTTGCTGTAAAAAGTACTTTTGAGAGAAACTGCCATCCGCAGTGCTCAACTTCAGAGACATTTATTTCTAGAGCCGGCGGAAAAATTTCTCGCCTTTCAAAGGCTCCAATTATATCTTGGTGCTGGCTGGAGCCAGTGGCCTTCACAGCTTCCTCACAGGCTGCTGGTGGGGACCACAGCTCCAACAGTGCCGCAGGGCATGGGGGGAGAGCTGGGGGGGGTCTGACACCTATTGATCAAAGAGATCACGTAGAATCCTGTTAGCCTTGATGGACACTTTAATTAATGCCTCAAAACAAGTGGTTTTTACCTCATGCCACAAAAGCATTAGTCCTGTCGTGTTTTCAGCCACGGTTGCTGCTAGCACTGAAGGTTCCCAGGATCAGGCTCCTGTGAGGACCTGGCCAGTTGCACCAGTAAGAGGAGCAAATCACAGCTCGCAGAGGTGGGGCAATGCCCAGTGGGTGCAGAGAGGGAAGTGAGGTGAACGTGTGTTGCTTTTTTGCTTTCTGTTCCGTCCCAGCTTGTAACAGTGAACAACAGAAACAGTTCAGATGATTAAAACTCACAATTTTAACTGCTTCTCATTAAAATACCAAAATTTCCTTGGAGAAACTTGCCCTCTTCCTGCACTGTTTGAGATATCAGGGAGAAGGGGTTCGATACCTATCAAACTTCTTTAATTTTGATGTAGAAAGGCTGAATTCTTTGGAAAAGCCCATCCCGAATTGGTGTCCATGTGGTCTGGCCAAGAAAGTCACAGTTCTACTGGCAGTGGGGAATTCATCCTCCATTCCCACAGCCTGGGATGTCACTTCCTCTTTGACTTTTTTTTTCTGCACCCCTTCCTCCAAGCATTTTATTTTACTGCAGTAAAGAGGAGGCTCTTGCTATGGAAAGCCATGTCAACCTCCTCCAGGCATAGAGATGCTCAGAGACCACAGCAGATCCTGTCCCTCCTCAGAAGGCAAATCCTTGCTCAGCCCTGTGTGGACTCATGTCACCATCTGCCACCCTGATACAAGGTGATGGGTGATACCTGAAGCCAACAGACGGGAGAAATAAACACGACAGAGGAATCCTACAAGTGCCGTTATGGCTTATTCTGGGGCGAGCCGCTATATGTGTCAGTCTTCAAAGTGTCAGTGGGCTTCCCTGCCAAGAGAGTGCCATGAACCCAGTGATTTATCTCTGTTCTTCCCCCTGATGCTCATTAAAATGGGAATTTGCCGGCGCTGCTGCTGTATCCAGCCGAATGCATGTGCTTCTTGGCTCCCAGCAAGGTCCTCGCTGCAGATACCGTGTGCTTTGGCAGCTGGGCCAGTCTGGGCTGCAGGATATTACGCCTGGCAGGGACACAAACCCCTTCCAGTTCCTGGAATTTGGATTGTCTTGCGGAGCGCTGATTAAGCAGTGCTTTCAGTCTGCACCCAAGACAAAACCCTCTCCTTGTCTCCATGCAGAAGCTGGCTGTGGTGTGGCGTGGCAGTGGGAGCTGGGTGGGTTTACTCTCCCCAAGCCCCAGGGAAACAAAAACTCCAAAAAAAATTCTCAAGTGCAAAGCTTTGCAGCTCACGGTGCTGGATGAGCATTCACTGCTCAGGGCTCTGTCTTTTATGAAATAATAAATTGTTAAAAATCCCCACCCCATAACTCAGCCCCAAAGCCCTTCCTACCCCAGTGTGTACTTGGCTGTGGCTGCCCCTCCCAGTCTGCCCAGACCATGTCACCCAGTCTGCCCAGTTGTGATCACTGCTGTGTGTCCCCATCTGCCTTTCTAATCTGCTGGGAATGAAACTGCCTTTACCAGCCTTACTAATGAGAGATGTGATGGCTGGGGCTGAGGGGAGGGAGGCAGCCCCAGCATGTGCCGTGCCAGTGTGGCACAAAGGGCTGTCCTGCTGCCAGCCCTGGGAGCTGGCACTCACCTCTGTGTGCAGGTGTCAGCAAACCGGGGATGCCTGGCACCTGCCGAGACGTGGCTGGTGTTTTGGGGTGGTCTGAGGTTGGGAAGGTGAAGCTGAACTGGTTGGGATCCCTGCAACAGGCAGCCTGGAAAGCAGGTGGGCTCAGGAAGGCACCTTGGCACTCCGGGGTGCCCAGTGCCAACATCCGTGGCACGGCGTGTCCAGCAGTGCCAGCCCACAGTGTGCTGCTGCCCCCCCCCACCCACCGAGGGGTCGCCTCCACGGGGCCAGAGATGTCTCGGCAGTGATTTCCCTGTCTCCTCGCTGGCACATTCATCATCCCATCCGCTGGGTGGGGATGGATGGAAATATCCCTCCGGCTCATGTCTCCAGCTGCTCCCCGGGGCCCGCAGCATCTTGAGTTGCTTTATGGGAGAGCAGATGCCAGGAAAAATACACATGGGGGACTATTTCAGCACAATCTCACAGCAGGGTGAGGCTGTATTGATAGAGCACATCAGTTCCACACTCAGGTCTGCTCCTCCCTGAGCTCCTGCTCACTTTCTGTTGCCCTGAGGGTCTCTGGGGCTGCTGGCTGCATCCAGCAGTCACTGGGATGTGCCCTCAGTCCCACCACAGGGCAGGAGTTGTGTGGCCAGGATACTCGATTCTCATCCCAGTCAAACCAGCGAGGAAGAGATGCAGCGATGGGCTGCTGCTGTGGGACTGCCTTTTTCTCCTTACACCATCCTGGCAGCCTCCTTGTGTCCCTGCCTGAGCACCAGCTTTCCCCCAGGCACACTCTGGTCTCTGCTCTGTGCCTCCAGCTCAGTGCCTCCTGCCAGTCAGGAGAAGGAGTTTGGCCTTGGTGCTCCCCCTCGTGCAACCAAAGAACCAAATCCTGGCTCCAAACCCACCTGTGCCCTGGTGAACCCAGGTCTGGCGAGGCACAGGGTGAGCACCTTGCTCACCTGGGACACCCTGAGATGGGGAGATGACAACAGTGAGCCCTGCCATGGCTCACACACAGCTGCTCACACTGGCTCTGAGCATAGAGGGAGGAAGAAGAGATGTGACAGGCATTGCAAGCAGCCCCTCCAGCCTGCCAGGCTTGCATTTTTGTGACCTGCAATAATTCAGCCAGCCCCAGGCATTGTGACCACTCGGGACGTTGCAGGGAAATGCACTTGATGCTGCCAGACTGCTGTTTCCCCTCCCTGGGGACAGACCCCTGGGCATCGGTTGGGCTGTCTGGGCAGCACAGCCCGCAGAGAAAGGGCTCTTTTCCCCCAGAAAGATGCCCTGGCCAGGCATTGCCAGCCCAGGTTGGTGGTGGGGACGTGGGCAGACCCCCCATGGGCAGTAGTCCTTGGGGAACCCACCTGGCAAGCTGCTTCATTTCTAATGGGGAGAGCTGCTGGCCCAGGGACACGCGTGGTCACAAGGTCCCCTCCCAGACACCCCTGGCAAGGGACATCTCTGCCATCTGCTCAGCTCACACCGCAGCAGGGTCACCTTGGCTCTCGCAGGGAGCACCAGCTCCGTTGCCACCCACGCGGGGCAAAGCCCCCTCCGCATCCCTCACGGACCTGGATTCGCTTCCCTATCCACAGCTCCCAGCCAGACCCCAGCCCGGGGGGGAGAATGAGCGGGAGAGAGCCGACTCTGGGCATCCCTCCCTGCCGGTGCCTTGGCAGAGCCCCCAGCCCGCAGCCGGCAGCCCCTGTGCCCGCTGGAGGAGCGAGCCGGGCTCTGCGCGTCCCCCGCCGTGCGCGGCTCAGCGAGCCTGCGTGCGCGCCTCTGCGCGCCCATGCATCCACCAGCCTATAAATCTCCTAGCAGGGCTCCTTCCAAACTTCAGGACATTCCCCGGGGGGAGAGTTAAGATGCAGTTTTGGCGTCAGATGCAGCGGCGGGCTGCCCGGCGGGGCTGAGCTGAACCTCTCCCCGCATCTGTCCCCGCAGGTTGTTCGCAAAGGTCAATCCCACCGCCGCCACCGCCGGGCGCGGCTGCTCCTGGCTCAGTCCTCCAGGTACGTGATCGGGGGAACATCCCCGCTGCTCCGGGGAAGGGCTGGCAGGGGTGTTAGGAGGTGCATCGGCTGACAGACGAGGCGATATTCCAGCATTTTTCTCTTTTTTATAGTTATCCCGGTGGTTTATTTTTCTTTCCCCGAGATAAAGAGTTGTTGGGATTTCTTGCCAGTGCTTTCCAAACTTGCCGTGCGTTTCTCTATCTGTATGAGATTTCCATTTGTGCTGGGGATTTACTCAACACACCAAATGCCTGGGAAGTTACAGGGCAGGCATCTGCAGCAAATTTCTCAGCATGCTCCTAATTAGCCCCTGCCTGGCAGGTACGTGTGGTAAGTGAAAAAATGGGGGAGATTTTGTACTGATTTTGGGTTGGGTTTTTTTTTAAAAGGAACAACAAGAAAAGCAGTCCCCCAGCCATCTCCCTGCTGGTCTTGGGGAACTTGCTGTGGTAAATGAGGTTAATTTAAAAAATTTATTTTGAAAGGGAAAAAAAAAGGAAAATTCACTTCCATCTTCTTTTGGGAAGTGGTGTTTGCACGTGAACTGCAAACCTGAGCTGTGCCTGTGTTGTTCCTCCCCTAGATCCACGCGCTGGCAGCGGGGACCAGCGATCCGCCTTGTCCTTGTTTAACTCCGTGCAGGAGCGGGAAGCTGCTGGCCGATCCCGCTGGCCGGGCTAGCATGACTGTGCTCCACTGGCACCTGTACCTCACCGCCCTGGGCTTCTGGATGACACAGCAGTCCAGCTCCTTCCTGCTGCCCAATGCCACCGAGCTCCTGTCCCCCCCGAGGGGCAGAGCCGTGGGCCTGCTGTGGGGCACGGGGGTCCCCCGCAGCCGTCGGAAGCGATACCTCTCCCCCCGTGACATGAATGTCATTTTGGACTACCACAACCAAGTGCGGGCACAGGTGTCCCCCCCTGCTGCCAACATGGAGTACATGGTGAGTTGGGCTCTGGCAGGGTGTTTCTGGGTCTCTTGCCTGCTGTGGTGGGATTGAGGGGCTCACCCGAGATGTGGTACCCAATATGGTATGGACAGGGCACCCACACATGGGGATGTCAGGCTGTTGTCCCAGATTTGCAGCCATCCTGGGGGATGTTTCTCATGCCTCCTGCAGGGCAGACCCATGCACACCCCATGCAGCCTCCGCACAGGAGGGACGGAGTCCCAGTGGGGGGATGTTTCCACCCAGGGGCAGATTTAGGACCCTGGTCCTGTGCCTGGGATGGCTGAAAGTTTGCAGGCTTTGGGATGGCAGGATCCCTCCAACTGAGCTGCAGAGGCAGCATTAGTGGATGGGAGATGGCTACAAGCATGAAAAGCTCTGGTTCCAACCCAAAGCCCAGGTGGGAGCCTTTCCCCTAAATGCAGCCGGGAGGGACAGCCCCATCCCAATCTCCAGGGTCCCTTGGGAGATGATGCAGGAGTGTGCCCAGGGATGCCAGCCCCCCAGGAAAAGAAATACATAAGAGCAAGACAGAGAGGGTCTGAGCCACCTCTCTGGGTTGGGCATCTCCTCTGGAACAAGGCCATCCTGGGCACAGCTTCCCCCACATTGCCTCCACCCTGCTTGGAGCTCCTAACCCAGCCCTAAAGGGAGGAGAAAAAGAGAGCCAACAAGAGGAGGGAAATCCAGCCAGCACAGGGTGGGAACCCCAGGGCAGGAGGTGCCACTTGCTGCTCTGCTCCCAGGGAGGGGACTGGAGCTCTGACAGAGCAGCCGGGAGCTCCTTGGATGCTGGTTTGAGAGACGCAACCAACAGCCCGGCTTGCTGGGTACCAGAGAGGTCAGACGTGCCCAGGAGCATCCTGCACTGCTTCTTGCTCAGCCTAAATTCTTGCCTTCCAAAGTAACTCCCAGTCATCTCCTCAAAGTGGTTCAGGATGGGTGAAGAACCTTTAAATAACGCATGAAGGAACCTGCTGTTCTCACCCATCAGTCTGTGGCCAGGGCTGCAGTGAAGGTCTGGGGACAGCTGGGGGCTGCAGGGGCAGTGTAGGGCTGCGGGGTTTCATCCCTGGTCTCAGCTCCACCTTCTGCAGAAGGAGGTGGTTCCCAGAGGGAATCACACACACAGGGTTTACACTGCCTCAGGGCATCCATGCTCTTGCCTGGGCAGCAGACACCCTCCATGCCCAGGAGGGCAGCTGGAGGTGTTCCTGCCATGCTGCCATGCTTCCCCTGGGCTTTTTCCAGCCTGATGTGTGAGGGGTTTTTTTTGACACCCATGGGTGCTCAGAAACCAACCCCCAACCACGAGCACAAGGAGTTGGGTTTCTCCTCTTCCATCCTCTGAGCACCTGACATCCCTGCCTGCCCTTTCCTTCCCTCCTGGCCAGGTGTGGGACGAGCGGCTGGCTGGGGCAGCGGAGGCGTGGGCTGCGCGCTGCCTGTGGGACCATGGGCCCCCCCAGCTGATGAAATATGTGGGGCAGAATCTCTCCATCCACTCAGGCAGGTGAGTCCCCCATGGGCAGAGTAGGCCTCTGGAGACCCTCTGCATCCCCCAGTGCTGGAGGAGGAGGAGGAGGAGGAGCAGCAGCAGCCCCTCATCTGAGGAGCAGAGAGGTTCTGAGCTGGGGTTGCAGAAGGCTGAGATGCAACCAAGATGCACGCTGAGCACCCCTGGGGAGGAGGAGGGAGGGACCAACTCTTGCAGCAGGGTAAATGTGGGAAACCAGAGGTGCCCACTGCTCATTTGGGGAGTGTGGCATTAACTCCCTCTCTGCCTGCACAGGGAGCAGGGGGATGTGGGTCCTGGATCACCACCATGCAGCTGAGCACGCAGATGTCTCCAGCCAGGTCTTCTGGCCTTGGGCACAAGTGGACTTGGGACAAGGACATTGTTGCTCCTGCTCTATCCCACTTCTCTCCCCCATTCCCTCCACATAGAGCCTTCCAAACCCTCCTCTCCCTGGCCCTTGACCTCTGAGGTGGAGGAGGTCCACTTTACACATGGCACCTTTGGCAGGTATCGCTCCATTGTGGACATGGTGAAATCATGGCACCAGGAGAAGCAGCACTACTCCTTCCCCCACCCCCACGAGTGCAACCCCCGCTGCCCCTCCAAATGCAGCGGCTCCGTCTGCAGCCACTACACACAGGTGAGCATCACAGACCCCACAGCCCCCACAGCCCCCCACAGCCCCCCGGGACCAAGCTGCAAACTGGGGTGCAGCTCTCTGTGCCTTGGGCTGCTGCAGTACCCTGTGCACAGAGCAGCCAGCTGGGATCTGGGATCAGATCCTGGCAGCTGCCTGCTTCAAATCGGGCAGCAGGGCTGGCAGTAGGCAGAGTGCCTGCCGGAGGGGTGCAGGCAGCCAGGGGTGATGCCCTCGTGCCCTGGGTCACCCCGGGGATCAGGCTGTTTGCATGGAGGTCCCAGGGACTCACAGCCCTCTGAAGTGCAGCTGGAACCTTCTGGCCAGTTGGCCAACCTCTACCAGAGCATCTGCATCCCCATGCAGCTCATCTGTGGGGAGGCTCTGGGTTGCAAATGACCAAGGTACATTTTTTAAAGGGAGAAATTCAGCCTGGAGAGGTTTTAGGAGGAGCTTCTGGTTCTGTTTCACCTCCCTGTGCACAGGGTAAGCTGCCGGTGGTGATTCATGGTGAGCTTTGGGAACTAATTTGGGTAAATCGGAGAAGTGACCCAGACTCTGCTGATCATTTAAGTTGTCTTGGCAAGGAAACCCCTTGCAGGGCAGCAAGGGCTGTAGGCAGAAGAGGGACAGCAAGAAATCACCCTCTGGTGACAAAGCACTGCCCATGGTTGGCACAACATCCAGCTTGAGAAACTCGGGCAGGTGGGATGCGATTCCCTGCTGGGACAGAGCCCTGCGCTGGGCTCTCGTGGTGACCGACTGTGGGACGGCTGTGCCAGGCAGTCACTGACAGTGCCTGTTCTCTGTCCTGGCACAGATGGTGTGGGCATCCTCCAGCCGCCTGGGCTGTGCCCTGGCCACCTGTGCCAACGTGCAGGTGTGGGGCAGCACGTGGCGGCACGCCGTCCTCCTCGTCTGCAACTACGCCATCAAGTAAGTGCCTGGAGGGAAGCTCCCCCCTGTCATCCTCCCTCCTCACCGGCTGCTCCGGGGTTGGCGATGAGACAATGGTGCCCAGAGGTGATGCCCTCCTCTCTTTTTAGGGGCAACTGGCTGGGAGAAGCGCCGTACAAGGTGGGGCAGCCGTGCTCAGCCTGTCCCCCCACCTACGGCGGGGTCTGCTCCAACAACATGTGCTTCACCGGACTCAAATCCAACCAAGTCAGCTGGTTCTAGGGCTGCAGCCCCATGAAGAAGCCCCTAGGGATGGGGTGAACCAGAATTATTTATAACACTGCCCCCTCCGAGCAGCTTTGGCCACCCCTTGGCCCTCTCCCTGCCCCACATTAGGTGGCTCTGGGCAGCCCAGCTGTCCACCCTGCTTCATCCCTAAAGCCACGTAGGAAATGGCTTTTTTAACACCCCTCCTCCAGCAGTGCTTGCGTTGTCCAGCTGCTCCACTTTGGGGGAAATAGGTGGTTCAGGTCTCTGTTTCCCAAAATAGGGATGGTTTGGAGATGCACAGAGGGAGCAGGGCTGGCTGGCATGGTCCCTGCTCCACAGGCTCAGGGGGCTTTCCCCACAGCCCCCCACCTGTGCTAACACAGAGGCTGCTGTAAGGAAACACCAAGACCTTCCCCTCATGGCAAGCAGCTGGAGAAGTAGGGAGCCCCACACGTGCCCCAGCTCCATGGCAGCCCCTCTGGCCACAAGGCCCCCTACTCTGAGCCCCCCAATAAAGCAGCCTGGAGACCCCCATGCTCGTGTCAGTCCTCCCTCTCTCGCAGCCTGGAGCCTCGGGGTAACACCGAGCCGGGCACCTTTGCTCTGGTTTTGGGGGTAAACACCAAAGGGGTGCAGAAGCCCTCGGTGGGGCCACGGGTCAGGGCTGCAGGAGATGCCCGGGTGCTTTGCTCCATCGTGTGGGAGAAGCCAGCACTGCTGGGACAGCCGGAGACAAGATGCTGGAGAGCCACGGGCTCCCTTTGCCACCCAGGCTGCCTCACGCTGCCCCACTGCCCTCCTCACCCCTAGGGCTACCGAGTGCCCGTTATCCCCATCCCCTCCCTCTCCAGGGCCTCTCAGCAAACTCAGGAGACCCCAAATTCCCAGGCCTTGGCTCTGAGCCCCCAGCTGCGGATACCAGCACACCGTGTCCCAGCAGCACCCTGCCATCTCCCCCCCACCCCGCTGAACGCTCCCTTGGGACCTGCTTCCCTATTCAGAGGAGCAGATGTCCATAATTTTGTCCCCTTGGGGCTGCTGGGTGTCCCAGAAAGGACCCCTCGGTGTCTCCTCCAGCCCTGCCCTGAGACGTACTGGAGATGTGGAGGTGCTGATCAATTTTTCAGCTCCAGCTCTGGATCCTCCATATATTTGGCATCATTTCAGCAACACCTCTTGCACGTACCCCTCCTCTCTCCAGCGCAATGCCCCGGGAGCAGGGGCTGCTCCTGCCGAGGAGCCACCAGCGGTGCAAAGCCTCAGCCTTAAGGTTGGGGACACACCTGCACACCCTGGACCATGAAGTCCCCGGAGCTCCTCCTGGGTGCTGTGGTCCCAGAGGGAGCACAGATGTCTGTGAGCAGCAGGTCCCCCCAATTTGGGGAGTAGAAGGAGACAGCGAGGAGCTGCAAATGCCCTGTGCCCCAGCCGTGTGCTCAGGGTACCACCCTGCACCCCACCACTGCATCCCCGTGGCTCCACATCCCCTAGTGACCCCTCTGGTTTGGCACTGAGGGGACAATCCCCGAGCCGTGGCTGGGCTGTTTCACCCCTGTGGCTTGGCTGGGCTCTTCTCTGCCTGTGCCAGCCCCCACAGCCCGTCCCACAGCGCCTGGCCCTGCAGGCAGGGTTAGTCCCTCATTTCCCCACTGTGGGCAGGCGATGGCACCAAATCCAGCAGCACCCGGGGCGCTGCGGAGCTGGATCCAACCACCCTGTCCCCCCCCATGGCCGGGGATGAACCCCAGCCTGGCGGCTGCCCCAGCCTTGACACCGGGTGGAAGCGGGAGCCCCAAAAGAGTCCAGTAAAAGCCATGTTTGAGTTTCTAGCTTGGCAGCAGTTACTATAGCTACAGCAACGGCACCTTGCAGATTGGTTTCCATAAGAGCTTGGTTACTATTTAACATCTCCACCCACATTAGCCCTGATTAAGCGAATCAATAAGATAACAGGAGAGGCAGGTTTCCTCGCCCTGCCTCTCCACGGTCCTTCCTGCCTTCACCTAGTTCCTTAGTGATAGACATTTTTATTTATTTATTTAGATTTCTTTTTTATTCCTCCACTTCCTCTGGTTTTCACCCCAAGTGCCCATAGCAGTAGCCGGCGAGACATGGTCAATGTAAGCACCCAGCTAAGCGCTAAGATGGAGGCTCCATATGGTGAGTACAGCGTTCCCATCGCCCGCGCTGCTCCTGGGAAGTGGGGCTGGGAACGGGCAGCGGCCCCCAGCCCCGTACCCGGCCCTGCACCCGGCCCCGCCGTGCTCCTGCTGGCACAGGCCCCTGCCAAGGCTGGAGGTGGAGGCAGAAAAAGGGTCCCTGAGTGATTTTTATATAATAGAAATACATATATGTGTATTTTCTCTCTTTCACTCTGCCTGGCGCGAAGGAGCAGGCACGTGCCCCAGGTGGAGGGGCTGCTGCAGGGCTGGCAGCAGAAGTGGCAGCGGGTTAGAGAGGAGGTGACGTGCTGCCCCGGGACACGCACCCAGTGCAAAGGCTGTGGGCAGCCAGAGGTGCCCCGGGGCTGCGGGGATGGGCACACGGGTGCTGCCAGCCCCACTACTCGCCGAGGGTCAGGCTGTGTTCATGCTGGGCAGGTTCCCAGCAGGGAGTGTAGTGCCCAGATGAAAGCAGAGCATCGGGCAGCAACGCTTCCCTGCACGGCAAGGAGCAGGGCTGGTTCAGTGCTGTGTGATCTGGGAACCCCAGCTCCCTCGGCATGGCCAGGGTGCAGAGTGAGGCTCCAGCAGAGGAGATCTCACAGTTATGAGGTTCTCCATCCTGTCCTGTGGCTCTCCATCACTTCCCCTGGCTCTCCATCATGCTCCATGGCTCTCCATCATGCTCCATGGCTCTCCATCACTTCCTCTAGCTCTCCATCACTTCCTCTAGCTCTCCATCACTCACCGTGGCTCTCCATCACTCCTCATGGCTCTCCATCACTTGCCATTGCTCTCTATCATGTGACCTTGCCTCTCCTTGCTGTATTTTTCACATCCTGCTCCTCTTCTCCTTTACCACACCCCACCGACAAGCACATCCAGCCCACCACCCCACCCTCCAGCCACTGCAGGTGCTGCAGCCAGACCCCAGGAGGGCTTGTGGGGCTCCCAAGCCACCTCCTCACATTTTGCTCATGGCCCCATTCTGGGTGGTGGCTTCCAGGACTGCAGTCTCCTGTGGGTACCACCAGCCCTATAACCCACCTCATGCTGGTCATCCATGCTGTAGTGAGTCCCCATGCCTCCTTGCCCCTGTCCCCAGCTCTTTAGTGCTCTCCAGATCACTTTAATTTCAGCTCACATAACCCCACGGTGAGCCATGGCCAGACCCGAGGCTCAGCGGCGTTTTGGTGGGTCCATGGCCCATTGCAATGGAAACACAGGGTAATTGCATGGCATCTGCAATAGCATCACTGGCCTGAGCTGGAGCAGGGCCCTACAGTCCAGCAGTTATGAAATGCTGAGTTTTAGCCCATTTTTACTGGGTTGCTTGTTTCTAGGTCCCAGACCCACAGGAGCCAGGGCTCTGGAGGAGCTCCTACCACTTGTGGCTCTGAGCCCCAGGAGCCAGCAGCAGGATGGGGCCTCACATAAACCTGGACTCAGAAAATTGCTGAGGTTCTGGTCTGTCCAGGGCAGGTTGTGGTTTTGCATCCAGCTGGTGCTGCTTGGACAAGGTGCAAGAAGCCACATGATGAACGCTGCTCATGAGTGGGTCACACGAAGGCTTGATGCCTCTGAGATGTGCAGGGGGTTGGATCCCAGAGCACCTCCGTGGGCTGGCCCAGCAGAAGCAGGTGCTGAGCATCCTCCAGGCTGAAGCCCCGAGGCAGTCACTGTGCAGTAAGGGACACTCCACCCTGGTGGGGAGGTGGCTCCTGACCCACGGAGCTCACAGGGACTGACTTGTGCCTGGCTTGCAGGAGAAAGGGAGGTTGAGGTGATGATTCCATCAGCCTAGGAGACACAGCAGTGTGGGGTGGCTGCGTCTGGGTGTCCACAGACCCAAGATGCTTGTGCCCTGCTTTGCCCTGGCACGCAAAGCCAGCCTCATTTCTGCAGCCAGCAGCAGGCTCTGCCTGACAGATGCAACCCGAGGAGCTGAACAAGCTCTTTAATCACTTACGATTAAGTTCTTCTACCCACTTGCAGCTGGCTCTAACAGAGGCAGCTGCTGCCAGCAGTGGCACATCCGTGACCTTAAACACAGCCAGGCGAATCTTCGCCTTGCTCATTTTCTCCAGACTTTCTTTGTTAATAATCCTGGTTTTCTCCAATTTTTCAGCCTGAGGGTCAGTGATGGAGCTGCGGGCTGAGCCAGGGCAGGCACAGGCAGAGCTGGGGCAGGCACAGGCAGAGCTGGGTGCCGTGGGGCAGCTGGGGAGGGATCGCTGGGTGTCCCACCTGCGGTCGCTCTCTCCATCTGCTCCCGTGGCCAAACAAAGGCTCCAGCCGGGAGCCACTGCCTGTGAGCCTGTCACAGGGCCAGGCTGCTGAGCCTGGGGCCTTGCGAGGGGGAGAGAGGAAAATAATAAGAGTAAAAAAGCAAGATGGGCCTCCCAGACCAAAGCGAGAGGAAACTCAGAGTGTTGGCAGAAGGAGGGGAGTCCTCATAAATAAAACGGGTGAAAAAGTTATCCAAATAGAGGCGAGGAAGGGCTGGCGGGGATGGGGGACTGGGCAGTGCCTGGCTTCCCTGGGAGCCTGCAGTGCCTCAGGGCTGGGCTGGGTGACAGGACGGGCACAGCAGCCAGGATGCACCTTGGGGCAGATGGCAAAGTGGTGGCCAAACCCTTCTCAGGGTCACCAGGAAGTTCATTGTCCTGCAAAGCAGTGGGGTGCTCCAGGCAGCAGTGTGGGTGCTGAGCCCCAGCCCTGCCTGCCAGAGCTGCCCTCGCCACCTGGCCCTTGGCAGGATGGGCCACCCCAGCTGCCATTGCACTGGCACTGCCAGGGCTCGTCAGCCGATGAACACCATGGTCCATCAGATGAGCCTTCAGCCTTGGAGGGGTCACACAGTTTGGCAGTGTTTCCTTTGATAGATGGAAAGATTTTCTGATTTTTCCATCTCCCCATCCATCTCAGGGGCTTCAGCATTTCAGCATCCATTTGAAGCCAGGGATATATTCTTAGGGGGAAGCTGGGAGCCAGTACTTGGCCTCAGGACAGCAAGTGGGTCTAGCCCACTCTCTGCAGTGGTGGCACCAGTCAGAGCAGAGTGGGGCCTCCTCCTGCTGCAGTTACTGCAACCCACCCCGTCCATCCCTGCCCCAACCTGCCACCAGCATTCCCCCTAAACCATGCCTGGGGGGCACTTATTTCCCTCCCATCAGACCTATGTCTTGTGTAAAGGACTTGGAGGATGACCTGCCAGGTGGTGACAAAGGTGTCCTGTCCCCAGCACCCTGCATAGGTCCCAGGGTGAAAAGGGACTGGGGGCACATTCAGCATCTTCACTAGCACCCACTGAGGATGAGCTGTGAGCTGGACTGGGCTCCTCTGGGAATGCTGGTGATAAAGCCTCAGGGAAGGATGCAAATGAGTGTGTGAGGGGGTAGCGGATGGAGAGGGGGTGAGGGGACTCTGCTCCCAGGCAGCAAGGGGGCAACAAGCCCCCAGCTCCAGCTTTATTCTCCTGATGAGACTTGGGTGTAATCTGGGCAATTTACCTCAATCCCAGCACAGGCAGCACCACTCCTTCATATTTTGGGACCGGCTCTCAGAGCTGGGGATCCCCAGGACCAGTGGTTACAGCAGGGACCAGAGCATGATCAGGGCCAACTCTGTAAAGCAGATTTGGAAATTCACTGAAAAATGTGAGACGTCAGAGCTGCTCTGGGGGTTTGGTCAGATGTGGTGAGTAGTTTCAGCTAAAGAACATAAAAATTCTAAATATTTTTACTTTTCACTGCGAAGCAATTATTTTTCATTCCCAACTGTATCTAAGTTTGTATGGCTTTCCACTAGGTATGACCCAAACTGAGCTCTTTCCCCTTGATTTCTTGTGTCAGCTGCTATTTAATTCCTCTGTTTACTCCTTGTGCCCTGTGTCCATGGTTTGAAGGCTGTTTGGGATGTGCAGGTGTTAGGACACTCTGCACAGTCCCCTTCCCTGTCCCCACTGCCACTGTCCCTGCCAGCTGTTGAAGGTGGCCATAGCGCTGGTGCTGGCAGGGTCAGCACTTACTGGGGCAAGAAATGGCTGAGCAGGGTCTTGCTGCACCCAGGCATAAGCACTTGTATTTAGATGACACACAAAGGGACAATCTTATTCGCTTCAGTCCGATCCTGAGTGCTGTTTGCTGGTGCTTGGTGGAGGTTTCCTTGGGGAAGAGCTGGGGATACTCCCCCCATTGTGGGGGGCTGCAAGGATGCTGCTCAGCTCCCTCCATCATCGGGGCTGCAGAGATGCTGCTCAGTGCTCCCCCCATTGCAGGGGGCTGCAGGGATGCTGCTCAGTGCTCCCCTCATCATGGGGGGTTGCAGGGATGCTGCTCAGCTCCCCCCATTGCAGGGGGCTGCAGGGATGCTGCTCAGTGCTGCCCCCATTGTGGGGGGCTGTAGGGATGCTGCTCAGCTCTCTCCATCATCGGGGCTGCAGAGATGCTGCTCAGTGCTCCCCCCATTGCAGGGGGCTGCAGGGATGGTGCTCAGTGTCATGGGGTGACTTCCACCACGCCGGGGCAGCTGCCTTACCCCAGCTGCTTATCATGTCAGCAGCACACCCTCATCTGCACCCTCGCTTGAAAACACGATGGTATTTTTATAAAGGGGAATGAGCACAGGGGGCTGCTATCAGCGGGCAGTGAGCTCCAGCTCCGGGCGGTGAGCATGGGGCTGGGGAAGCTTTGAGGAGTGTCTGAGAGCTATTTTGAGCTCTGCAGGGCAAGTGTAGGTCTGTGAGTCAGTTTGTCTTCTGCTGACGTTTCTTAAGTGGCATTAAAAAGTGATGTTTATTTAAAGTGAGTGCCAAGAGGTAGTGAGTGATGTTGTAGTGAGTGATGTTGGTCCTGCAGACAGCAAGGTCTCCCTGATTTTCTTTTAAATACAGCAATATTTGCAGAGGGATAGGGACCAGCAGCGGGGGACAGGGCAGCTCACAGGGCAGAGCCAAGAGGTACATCAGGTAGGGGGTCACCTGCAAGTGTCTCTGTTGGCAGGCTGGGGGTTAGAATGGAGCAAAGACTGCAAAAAAGGTCCATGACTGTTTGTGTTCAGGTTCCTTCTCTGTTTGTTTTCCTCAAATATTCAAGCAAACAAGGTTCCTGGCAGAAATATTTGTGGAAACGGCAAATGTTGCAGAATTTTCAAGGAAAGCAAATTTCAAAGTAGTGGCTGTATCATGCCAGGGCTGAGGGCTCTGCTCACCAGCGCCAGGCAGAGGCACCACATTCCCACCAGGACCTTCAAGCTAAGCTGGGTCCCAGAAGAAATTACTCCCAGGAATGGCTCCTGTCCAAGCTTCAGCCTGAGCATCAGCAGAAACTACTCAGCAAATCCCTTCAGGAAACACATGCCTCAAATATAATGGTGGGCTCTGGATCATGCACCACAGGTGTGAGGAGCAGCTCCATGCAGAGCAAGCAGCTGTGGAAAGGCACCCGCAGTCAAGGAGTGAATGGATCCTGGCTCCAAAAATCTGAGGAGTCTGCAGGGCCAGACCAGACTTACTGTCCCAAAATGCTGCAGCTACCAGCAGGACTCCAGCTGCAGCCCCGTGGTACCAGAAGCCCTGCTGCTGTGGGGCAGATGGGGACATCACCATGGGCTTAAGCCCTCCAAGCCCCTAGCACCAAGATGTCCCTGCAGCTCAGCCAGTGCTGGCATCTCCTGATGGGAAGAGGACTGGAGTTGGGGAATGGTGACACTCTGTGCCTCCTGCCGTGGGGTGGGTCACCACGCGTGGGCCATCTCCTCCATGATGATGCTCTGGGATCCCTGACACCTTCTCCCTCTCTGGACAGCCAACCTGGTTTGACACTCCAATTTTCATCACAGCATTACAGATCTGACCTTGCTCATCCCAATCCAGGGCAGAACATTCCCCACAGCTTTGCCCATCCACCCTAAAACTCATCTGTCAGAGCGGGTGGCTCAGCTCCTGCCACTAAGTGTGGGACACCTGAACCCACTAGCGTGGGACCAGCGGGCACCTTTCACCTGCCTCTGCACCAGAAACCTGTCCCGGCCATGGGTGTGTGCAAGATTTTATAGGTGATAACCCCTGGGAGAGTGGGAAATGCAGGGAGAGCCGTACACTCAGCTTCCTGGCATGGCCCAGCGCTCCGGTTAGGAGAGCCAGTGTCAACAGATAGACCTGAAGGAAAGAGCAAAGCCAAATACATGGGCACTTCTCAGAACAAGAGCTGTAAAACCTGCACAAACCTGAACAAGTGCCACAACACTCTTTTATACGGTCAGAATCAATAGCTGAGCCCTCTCGATGTGTTTGCTGACACACAAACAGCCACCGCGCCGCGTTTATGGCCCAGCACCGCTCAGGGAGGCTGCAGAGCCCGGCCCCTCCTGCCCCACCCCACCACTCCGCTCCCCCTCTGCTCCCAGGGGAGCCTCATCATTCTGCTACATGGTCCCCAAAGCCTTGTTGCCCCATGAGAAGAAGCTGCTGCTGCTCCTCTCCAGCCTGTCCCTGGTTCCATCCCCTCATCGGGATGGCAGGGTCCACCTCACCGCCCTGCTGAAAAGCAGCAGCTCAGCCTGGGAAGAGGAGTCACTGGTGTTAATGTCACCCAAGGAAATCTGGTCATGGGCTGTGAGGCTGGGGCTCAGCAGAAGGCACAAAATAACAACTGCCCCATGGAAAAAAGCCCTGTCCGTGCTGCAGGTCCCCATCCAGCAAGCTGTGTGGGCTCTCGCTTGCAGCCACCATGGCTCATGAGCAGGTCCTGCCCTGCCGATGGGCAGGCTCTGCCAGGTTGAGGTGAACCAGCAGGGAGGAATGGAGAAGGCACTGGTGGGCACCTGGGGGACCCAGCCCACACAGAGCCTGGCATTGGCAGGGCAAAGGTGGCACCGGGATGTGAAGGGTGGAATAAGGAGGCAGGATGGGCAAGGGGACAAACAGCTGGGCTTCAGATCCACAGCCCTGGCTGCTCCCCTGCCTAGAGTCTGATGCTTTCAAGGATGAAATGGGGTGGGATGGAGGTAGAGCCTCTGCCACCACGTGGACACCCAGGTGGAAGCAGAGCAAGGTGTTGCCCACAGCTCCATCCATGGGTGTGTGCCTGGGGACTATCACCCTCTGAGAGAAATCTCTGTTGATCTGGGTGTGTTTCCCTGTTACAGGCACTAAAAGTGGTGTGGAAACAGAGGGGTGAAGGGAGATGTCACGGGGTTAGACACAGTTCAGACCCAGCCCTGCCCTCAGTGCTGCTCACTGCTCCCCATGGGCATGCTGGGCAGCAGACCCCTCACCAGAGCACCCCTTCCCCGGGCATGGAGCAGAGGGATGGACCTGCTGCTCATTCCCCGTCCCTGACCCATCAGGAGCCTTCTGGAAGCTGCTGGCAGCTGTGTGCTCTTCAAGTTAATTCAAATGCACCCCAGGCAGCCCTGGGTGGGAGCAGAGGCTCGTGGAGATGGGACAGGAATTGCCTAGGGACAGTTTTTCTCCGTTAAGACTCCTGCCTTCGAGATGGTGCTTGGGGTCCAACACCTCTGAAGGACAGGAACCAGCTCCCTCCTCCTTGGCACAGCAGAAGGAGGGGCGGGCTCAGAGTGGGAAAGCCATCCGAGGAGGAAGGAAAGTGCAGGAAAATGGGTGTTTCAGATGGGCTTGGCCCTGAGTTGGTTCCTTCAGGTGTGGAGGCCAGCGAGGCCACGCCAGGCCCTGCTCGGGGCCACGGCCGTGCAGCACAGGGCTGCCCTGCAAAGGTGCCCAGCTCTCCCTTTCAGCATTCAAGCCATCGCTCAGCACCTGTGAAAACCCAGTGATGTGCCACTCTAATCCCTTGCCTGATGTTCCTCCTCCAGGCTAGGCAGGGCCACACATGCCAGCACACGCTCGCTGCAGAGGAGGAGATATCCATGCCCAGCAGCGTCCGTGCTCCCCTCTGGACCAGGGCCAAAGGAGTCAACACAGGAGCATCACAGCAGCTTCATCTCCGGAATAACCCCCCAGAGAGTGCAGTACTGCCATGGCACAGAGGGGCTTCTTGTAGTCTGGCATTGGAAAGTCCCTTTTCTTCCTGCTGGGCTTGCCTTGGCCCACCCGCAGTGCAAGGCAGTACCCGGAATCTCAGGCTGCCTGGGACATGGAGGCTCCTGGAATCCCCATTGGCAGCACCAACGTGGACAAGCGATCAAGAAATCTCAGCCCTAGAGTTTTCCAGTTTCTTTGGGAGAGGATGGGGCAAGGAGGACACTGGCACAGAGCAGGCAGGCGCCAGGGGAGCTGTGGGAGAGCTCCAGCAGCGATGCCCATGGAGCAATCCGAACCCCTGGAGATGCTCTCCGGGGTCTGCAGGACACAAAGCTCAGGGTTACCCAAAGATGGAGAGCACCATGTGTGCAGCTCCCTGCTTCCTGCTACCCTGATTCGCCCTCGATTGTCCCAGCCCCACATGTTGTGATGGTGGCTGGGAGGGCAGACAGAGGTCGTTTCACAAGGGTATGGTGTGCTGGGTATTTATATAGAAACATTTTAAAGCCAAAGTGGCCAGCATCTCCCCAGAGAGGGAGTCAGACACACTCCCACTGTTACACACACCCAGGCACATTTTCTGGAGCAGCCTCTAGAGCTGCACGTGTGGCCCAGCAGAAACGCAGCGGCAGGCCAGAGGCCAGGGTGAGGGCACCTCGGAAAGGTGGCCCAGAGAGCAGTGGGCACTGCTGTGGGCACCAACTCCGGAGTGCAAAGTCAGAGCCACCTTATAATTCCTCCCCGAGTAGTGGCCAGAACCTTTAAAACCTGCAGCTCTTCGGCACAACCTCCTGCTCCCCATCAAATCTCATTGTGACCAGCATTAAGGGATTAGCCGGCCCCTGCCGCTGTGCCGCAGCCAGCTCCCGGGCATGGCTCATGCCCCGCTGCCCACGGGGGGCTCCTCAGCTGGACGGCCCCGTCAGAGGGCGAGACTCCCCTAGCCCTGCCTGCAGAGCCGAGTGCCCCTGGAAGATGAATGGCAGCAGATACGACCTGCTCCAGGACACACCAGGTACCCCCGCGCTCCCTCCGGCACCCGCAGCGGGGAGAGAAGGAGCTGCATGGCCAGCGATGTGGTTATGCCAATGAAGGGCATGGGCAACCCCAGGGTCTCCAGTGGGGCTTTGGAGCAGCTGAAATCTGCTCATCCCCCCCACACACATCGCTGGTCCCCACCCGAGGGGACCCCCACGTCTCTGACTTCTGTTTGGCGCCGTGCAGAGCGAACAGGTCAGGTTTGGATGGTGATGGCTGATGTCCCCAAGCTCGGCTCTGGGGCTCTCCAGAGAGGTGCCCCAGCATGGGTGGTTTGGTGGAGTGGGTGCTGTGACTCCAGGGACAGAGGTGGTAGAGCCAGGCTGGCGTCCCATGGTTGCTCCTGTGACTGTCTCCACCATCTGGGAGATGAATTGGTCGTTCTCAGCCCAGCTCCCAGTGTCTGGCATTCCCAGGGATGGATCCTGCCAGCCCAGCTCCCAGTGTCTGGCATTCCCAGGGATGGATCCTGCCAGCTTGCAGCACAGCTTCAGGTTCTGCCCTGCCTGCTCCTTAGCCAAAAAGGTCTGCAGCAGAACCTACCCAGCCCTCAGAATGAAAGCTTAAAAGCAACTGAAACATTTTTAATGCAAACCTTACTGGTTGCACAGAGCTCTTACTAGAAAGGTGTTTTGGGTCCCCCACCCCTGTGCTCAGCCCCTCAGCCCCAGGACCCACAGGGACCCTGGTGGAGAGGTGAAGCAGCGAGGAGGCTGGTGGGGCTCAGGGTTTTGTTTTGAGCATCTCAAGCCTTGGACTGCTGCGCCTTGCAGAGCCTCATCCATAAAACACCACAGGGTACAGCAAAAATCCTGGGGCTCCTCTTGATTGAGCAATTGTCCCCAAGCAGGGCTTGTGCGGGCGGTGGGGTTTGTGCCTCCTGGGTAGCCTGCACCCCAGCCACCATCCCGTGGGACGAGTTCCCCACACCAGCACTGTGCTGGGAGCCACGGGCTGGAGCTGCTCCCACAAATACCTGTGCTCTTTATCAGCTGGTGAGTGGTTTAGAAAAGTTCATGGCTTCAGTGCCCCATGATACATTTACTAGAAATGGTTCATTTCCTCAAATGATGTAGTTTATGGTCATAATATATTTTAATTTCTTTATGATACAAGAGGCCAATGGCACTGGGCCTTGCAGGAGTGTAAAGGGACAGTGTTACCCTATCTTGGAGACATAGGTCGCATGCTCAGGCTAATTAGCAGCTTGGCATGTTGTTTGTTAGCTGGTAGCCAGGCAGTTGGCACTGCAGTGTCCTGGTCATGGGTTTATGGGACTGTGGCGACGTGTGATCCCCTCCCCTTGCTGTCCCGCACACAACAAACCCTGCATGTAGAAAGCTCCAGTGTTCCCATTCCTTGCGTTCTGCTGTGGTTTTCTGTTTCTGTGACAGTTTTTGTTTCTGTGGCAGTAGACAGGGTGGCTGTGTTGCATAGGAGAGGGCTGCAGGGGTGTGAAGCTGCTGTGGTAGTGGAGCTCCTGGGCACTGCTATGCTCCCACTGACCCCCTGGCACTTGCTGTGCTCTGGTGTTTGAGGACACTGGGTACAAGACAGCCTGTCCAGGCACTCTGTACACCCCATGGAGAACAAATGTTTTGCACTAACTTGTTTCCTTCTGACTCCAGAATCCAGAATCTCTCAAATTTTAACTTACCATCCCTTTTTTTCTTGTATTTTCCATGCCCACCCTACCTTTCCCAGTTCCAGCCTGACCAGTGCCTTCACTCACAGCAGCCTTCCCACTTCCTCGTGCTTCCTCCAGTCAGACACACATGTGGCCCCTTCCTGAGATGCTCCCCAAAGTCCAGTTCCCCAGCCAGCATGGGGCAGGAGGAGGGCAGCTGGAACTGCCCATGGCTGTTGGATTCAGGGAGATGATTTTTGCCCTTGAAGAGCCCTTGACTTGCCCTGCTCTGGGAACACGGGCTCAGACTGTCCCACCACCACCCTCGCCCCGCTGCAGCTCTCCCTCCACACCCCCACCAGCTTTGCAGACTTTTACCTTAATTTCTAGTGAGGGCTGATCCTCAGAGCCCCAGCAGCGACTGGAGGTCACTTCCAGCAGGCATGGTGTGCCGATGCACCCACCCTTGCAAAACAATAAAATAAATGTTAAAAAAAGTAAAACTTGCTTTGTAACCTCTGTTGATTTTGGCTGTTCTCCTCCATCTATTGCTCCATCAGCTGGAATGAGTCAGGGGCTGTTTTGTGTGCGTATAACGAACGTAAAAAGTCAATGAAACCCCAAAGCCCTGCAAACAGCTGGCAGGGGTGAAGGGAGGGATGCACTTGCTTGCGAGACTGTGAGCTCAGTAGGGATCTTTTTCCCAGGAAGCTGCAGGATTACTTCAGTTCCAAAGGGATCGTATACACCTGCTAAACAATTTCTCTCCAGCTCCAGATGTGGGCTGCTGCGATCCCGGTCACACTGAACATGTGAGCTGGTGAGGCATGGAAAGCAGTAGATGCTCGTTGCTGGCAGCAAACCCTCTCTCCAGTGCTGCTGCTTCCCCATGGCTTCTGCTCCCACGTTTAAACGGGGCTTAAACTGCTGGATTCGAGCTGAGCATCTGACAGCATAGACAGTGAACCTGAAACAGCGTGTGGAAGTCAGAGCTTTTCTGATTTCCTCCCAAATGGGCAGGAGAGCGTTTTGCTGGAAAGCATCCGGACCTCCATTGGGTTGGGTTTGGATGGAGCACGATGCTCACAGTGTAGGGGTTTGGGTGGGGCAAGTGGGATCAGCGGTGGGAGCTGTAGCTTGGACCAAGTTGCAGCCTTTGGTGTAATGGAAGAAAATGAATTGAACAGTTCCTTTTCCTTGTTTGCTCTCAGGCTCACTGCGTGGCTTCTCATAAAAGCACCGCAGCCGGATTTCCAGAGTCACACGTGCAGGCTTGCAGGTCCCAGAGGGCAGATGCTGGTCTCAGGGCCACGATGCTGGCAGAGTGGTTGCAAATACCACAGCAGCAAATGCACTGGCATTTTCTAGCACAGCTGCCCTTTGGAGAACAGCTCAGACTTACTGTCCTTGCAAAACAACAGCTCCCCAGAGTACTAATAATTACTTCCTCAAGTGTTCAGAGCCTTTGTTAGGCAGGATAATAAACCCTTTCTGGTCCTGGGGTGAAAGGCACACACAGTGTTATTGCTAGAGCAGTATACGCTGAAATGGTCTGTCTGTCCCCATGGCTGCAGTTCTTTCCCTACTGCTTTTGCACAGCAGCTATTTATTTTAGCTCCCATAATTGCCTCCAGCTCCAACATCCATCCCAGCTTCGGCTGAGATGCACATGTTGCTTTTGGAGAGGAGTTCAAGCAGAGTCTGCTGCCTCCTTTGAAGTGTCTCTTCCCCGTGTCCAAAAGCTGCCTCGGTTCTCTATATGGTGATTTTATGGCCTGGGGGCCTGGACTGTTCTGGTTGGTTTGGCCACTTTTTGATAACTTTGGCATTGGTGGGAAGTAGCAGTGAAGCTGCCTCTGTCACCCTTAGCTGTGCTGAGAAGCCCAGGGTGCCACTGCATGTCACAAGCTCACCAGTGACAGCGTGTCCAGGGTCTGCTCAGGCATTGCGTGCCCTGGGCATCGCCCCCAGCTCCAAACAGCATCTGTCCCAACCACAGCCACGTGTGTGTCAGTGCTGGGGAAGATCAATCACCAAGAGCGATCTGTTCTCCTGGAGACCTCGCTGCTGCTGGGGACGGACCCGGGAGCAGACCCCTGCCTTTGTGTCTGTCATACAACTGCCTGGAACAAAGATCCTCTGCTTGAACCAGGGGCTTGTTTCAGCTGCACTGATCTGCAGCCCCCCAGCCCCTGCCAAATTCCTTGGAGCTGCTTATTAACACCCTGACAACCCTGCTCAGGAGCCATAGCACGCCGAGGCAGAAGGCAGAGGGGTTTGACAGTGTGGCCTAAATAAACCTGTTTACAAAAAGTCTGACAAAACACGAGCCCTTGGCTTTATCTTTCCCATTTGGAAATACCCACAAAGCAAATATACTCAAGGCAGCAAGGGAGGGGGATCTATATTGACTTTAGAAAAAGCTGTTCTTTAAAAACAGGAAAAAACCCTCATCCTCGAGCTGTGCAGGCTGGCTGCTAGACCCAAAAGTCTTGCGCAGGGGCTTAAAGCCCGCCTGCTAATCTGCAGCAGTCCTGTGTGAGCAAGTCATGCAGTAAACTGCTCTCTGTTAATTTTTTAATGCTGAATAAACAGGTCAAGAAATGATTAGCATGAGAATAAGTTGAGCTTAATTGGGAGAATCAGAAAAGATGAGAGGGAAGAGGCAATGTGGAGTTATCAGTTAACCATACAGAGTGGCTCTGCCTTCATCAGCTCATGTTTCCTCTCGTTTTCCATCTGCTCCAAAGATGCCTTTTTTCCCCCTTCCCTAGTTTAAATGATGAACTAAAATTGCTGGTATAAGCACAATGGAAAGCATTGTCTCTCCTCGTTTTCCATCTGCAATGGCTGCCCAAACGCATTGCAGGTGATAAGGCTCCTACCTGGTTATTCCCGATGGTCCTTCCTATTCCATGTAGAGAAAGGCAGCTGTTGATGTTAAGGTTGAAACACACAAAATCCACTTTGTGCAAGTATGAGTGCTCTGATCTGGTGCAAAAGTTTTGGTGCAGTCCTGGCAGATCCAGGGACTGAGCGGAGGCATCCGTGGGCAAGGGGAAGAGCAGCCCTCAGGACTGCTTGGAGTGGAGTTTGGTCAGTGGTCGGAGATCTATATTCTCAGATAGGCAGGACTTTGTCCACAAACTGGAATTTGAAATTTCAAAGGGGAAAAAAAAAAAAGGCAGAAGGGACCTTTGCATGTGTGGAGATGACTATGCTGGTGACGTTCCCCTGGGTCTTTTGTTCTTGGTCTTGTAATTCAGCTTCATGCTTCCCCAACAGCTCGCTCGGCTGAATGGTGGTGGGCTCCATCTTGTTCAGGGCTTTCCTGCTTTGGAGAGAGGTTTTAGAGCCGAGCCCATCTCTGCTTCACTTGTGTGCCAAGGAAAAGCTTCTCCAGTCCCACAGTGGCCTGCCTTGGAGCTGCGGGTGACATGGTAGGAGTGAGCTAGAGTCAGGGCTGCAAGGGGCAGCAGTGGCATCGCTGATGTGAGATGAGGTTGGTCCTGCTGGCTCTGGGCACTGGCGTTTCTGCCAGGGGTTTCTTGAGAGTGCAGAGCTGTAAGAGGGAAAAGCAAAGAGCAGGAGCTGCAGCCTGAGCACTGTCCATGCTCAGAAAGTCCATAAACAACCCCAAACCAGGGTTTCTGGCTAATACATGGGAGGGCAGGGCTGCTGGCCCATGGCAAGCTGGAGAAATGGGCCAGCAGGAACGGCAGCACCATAACCCACACAGAGGACATAGAGAAGACAGGGCCAGGCTCCTCACAAGGGTGCATGGCAGGAGGAGATCAATGGGTATAAAAATTGGAGAGAGGTTCAGACAGTGTCTAAGGAGAAACTTAACACAAGGACAGTCAAGCATCGGTTGCCTACAGAGGTTGTGCAGTCTCCATCTTTGGAGTAGTTCAAGACCTGACAAGGTAACGCCCTGAGCCAGACCCGCTGATCTCACAGCTGGCCCTGCTCCCAGCAGGAGGTTGGAGGAGAGATCCCAAAGTCCCTTCCAACCTCAGTTTTATCCTTCGATCTTACAAAACCCTGTTCAACCCACTTGACATGAAGATCTAAGAAACATGGTAGCTGATCACAACCTTATGATAAATCCTCTATTAAATGGTCTATTCCTGATCTTCATTTACTGAGAAGCAGGATCTTATTTTCAGGGAATCCCCTTTTGCTTCAGATTGATTTGCCAGTCAGTGATATACAGATAAGGCAGAATTAGTGTCATGATGTGCCAGTGTAGGAAAGGATTTACTGCTCAACAGATAAAAACTAAATAATTGCTTGGTGCAGAACACTTCATGCCCCGGAGCTGTCGTAGTGTAGGAAACGGTGAGTGGAGGGCACAGAAAATGGGGACAGGAGGAGAGAGGAGGGGGCCTGAAAGCTAAACTTCCCCAGAGCATCTGGTCTGGGAACAGCCTTTGCCTACCAGTGCCGTTTGCCAGTTTCAAGTTCTCTCTCTCTGGAATAAAAATGACAAAACATCTTCTGTAGGACAGAAGTGTCTGAATCAGCCCCACAACCAGCTGCTGACTTGAACATCTCCAACCCAAGTAGCTGCAGGGTCCAGCTAGCTAGTACAGGCCATGACTACATTGGGAAGCTGTCCCTAAACCCACCATGCAGGGACATTAGGGGGAGACAAGGACTCCCCAGGCAGAACATCCCTGGGGAGACACCCACCTCCTGCAGCAGACCATGCCTGGGGAGCAGCCAACCCATTTCCATCACAAGCCCATCTCCAGGACAAAGGAGGCACAGGGTGTCCTTGGCTGGTTTGGTCCTCGACCTCCACGTTGAGACAAGGGATTTGGGAGGGGGCACCAGCGATAGATAGAGGACACTGGTAGTGAGAAAACGACAGTCAGCACGACCCCGGGGCGAAAAGTGCCACGTCCCATTGACAGTCCTGGCCTCGTGAGCCACCTAATGATCTCCAAACTTCCCCGTCCCTTATCTGCCACTCTCCCGCACACACTGCCTCCCCAGTGCCTATTCCTGGCCCTCTTAATCCTTCCTGCCCAGGGAGCAAACGGCCTTTGCAGCCTTCCTTGCTCAGCAGGCTACTTCAGCTAAAGGTTTGTTTTGCTGAGCAGAGCAGAACGGGCCATGCTTTACGATATTTTACCAGACACTGTGGCAAACCCTGCACATATTTGACCGAGTGTCTGTAGCATTTATCTAATCAAAGGGATCACCATGGCCCGGCCAGGATTGGGACGGAGATCCCCGGGATGAGGCCACGGAGGGGGCTATGCTCTACCTCAGCATCCCCATCCCAGTATGCACATTGTTAAAACAATTTTGGCCTCAGGACTGCTCCTGCAGAGCCAGCATGTGAGTGCAGAGAGCTCTGGGATCTCTCTTAGGAGCACAGACCGGGTGACTCTTTTCCCTGCAGCAAAGGATCCTTTACTACCAGCCCCAGGTGAGAAAGCAGGGGCTCTCCCCTGTGCTCAGCTTCACCCCTGCAGACCTTAGGGTAGAAGAGTCAGTTGAAGTGCTATCTAGGTCATAGTTTCAGGAGACAAAGGCTGCTTGATCAATCCCCTGTGCTCCTAAAATGTGAATAGCAAATCCTCGCTAGCATCACTGCCCAAGGGCACGTGATATTGTGGAGCCAGAGACCTTGGTGCCACGTTGTGGCAGCGATGTCGCCGTGGCCAGGGTGGCTCAGGGTGCCAATGGGGCCGGAGCTGCATTGGAGTGCCTGGGAAGCACAAATACAAGTCACTTGGGAGCCCAGATCAGCAGCATGGACTCAGCCACGTGCTGCTGGTTGTGAAATCACAGGGATGTTTTTAACGCAGAGCGAGCTGATAGCGAACCATTAATTGCTGCCATTCAGCTGATGCCATTGAGTGACAATAAAAATATTTCAAAGGGGATTGATTAAATTCCCACTCATTGATCTTGCAATTACATCTCTGTCTAAAGCGGAGGAGCGATGCGCCCAGGGTAGTCTGGGGAGGAGAGCACCCAGGTTAGCAAGGAGAAGAGCATGGGCAGCTCTGCTGCTCTCTCCCATCACCGTTTGGGCATGGCTGCAGAGTGGCATCGGTTTATAGGGCACACAGCCCCTGTAAACCTCAGTTTATAGGGAGGTAAAAGGAGTCTTGCGTCGTTACTTTGCATAGCAACGTGTGAATTGCCAGGCGGGCACTGACCTCCTCTGATGGGGAGGGAGGAAAAGGACATGGTGTGGGTGGGATGGAGGGGGCGAGAGAAGGGAAAATCAGGGGGAGAAGGCAACCCAGCAGTGGAGAGGGGAAGGCAATGACAGAAGTGAAGAGCAACCTTTTTTTCCTGGTGGTTCTTTTTCACGTTGCCCACCCCAGGTACAATTAAGACCAGTACCAGCAGCCCAAGATCAAGGTCAATAGCCCAGGAAGGTGTTCCCTCCTTGGTGAGCGCCTGGTCCTGCAGTCCTGCCTGTGCCCGGAGCCAGGATCCACAAAGCACCTCGAGATTCAATAATAAACAGTCAACAAGAATCACTGCTGCTCCACCAAAAAAAAAAAAAACAGCTTAGCAGCGTTCGGCAGTGGGTGAGATGATTAAAGATTAACCCCCTGCCTCCTGCCTCCACCCCTCTGGGGAGTACAGGCCTTGAGGCTCAGCAAATCCTTTCAGAGAAATATTTGAAATAAAAGACAACAGATAGGGGACGCAGCAAAGGCAGAGGCAGGCAGAAGGGCCAATAGCCTCGACCAAGGGAATCGGTGCAATCTGGCCCGTGTTTGCTGATGATAATGCGCCTTTCCAAAGCCCTAATAGACATGGAGATGGCAGATTATAGCGCAGCGCTGGACCCGGCGTACACCACTCTGGAGTTTGAGAACATGCAGGTGCTGGCTATGGGCAACGGTAAGTCCCCTCTGTCTTCTCCCCTGTGCTGTGGTGGGATGAGCTGGGGGCTGCAGGAGGAGAAGTCCCTGGGGCGGGCGCTGACACGCTCCCGGGAAGGCCAGGGAATGACAGGGGTGTCAGCCGGGGGGCTCCAAGCAGCTCACTGAGGGGTTTCTGCTTCCTTCGGGGAGAAATAGAGGTGACGGAGCAATGTTGTGCTCGGGGCAGGCGGGATGGTGCCCTGCAGCCCAGACACCTCGGGGATGGGCGCACACCAGGAACTGGGTGCAATGAGAGGTTCTCACTGGGCATTCAGCGCAGGGACCGGGGCTGGGGCTGAGCACAGGGGGGGTCTCACCACCCCCAGACCCCAAGCAAAAGAAAAGACCAGCCACAAGTTTCCGAGTGAAACGGTGCTGACAGCTCCCAGGACAGCAAATTGAGCCCATGGCCCCAGAGCAGGGAGCCAGTCCCATCCCAGCAGCAGCTGGAGCTAGGTTTTCCTGGAGCAGAAAGCCATTTAGCGCCTGGCAAAGGTGGAAATCACTTGGAAAAGTGACCCCCAAGTGTTGGCCCCGCAGCCGCCCCAAGGCCACAGCCCTTCCCCGTGTAGCACTGGGCTGTGGGGTGGGATCCCCTTCCCTGGCAGCACTGTGGAGCCAGGAGGCTCAGCCCCCAGGATGAGGGGACCTGGCAGGGATAGACAAGCGCTCCCATCCCCTCAGGAGGGTGAAATCACACTTAATCCATGAGGACTGGCAATGCTGGCCCACCCATTTGGGGACCAAGGCGTCCTGGTGATTAAATGCTCAGAGATAACAGGAGATTGCTCTCCAAGTCCCCCCTAAAGTCTCTCTAAATACCAGGTTAATGACTAAACAAAGCACGCTGCAGAAATGACCCCCCCAAGCCCTTTCCTCCTGCCTGCTGCATCCCCCAAGCTGCGGGGGCACCCCTGTCCCGGGGTCTCAGGGCCAAGAGCAGCCCCCTTGGCACAGGGGGTTGTGACTTGCCCCCCCAGACTGGAGGCTCCATGGGGCAGAGGGACACAATGACATCACATGTCACACTCAGGCGTCATACAAAATACACCCTAGAGGTGGGTGATTCATCTGGCTCAGGCGGCACCAACACCTCTCCTCCTCCGCGCAGCTCCAGACCAGGAGCAGGTCCCACCCCAAGGGCTGTTATGGCACTCTGGCAACTGCCTGCACCTCTGCCTGCAAAACCTCTGCCTCCTTTTCTGGCCAAGGCCTTCAGGAGAGCTTGGCCCCTGCCCTGCACAGCTCCAGCCCAGATGTGGCTGCTCAGCAGTGACCAAGTTTACCACTGTCACAGACCAAAAGCATCCCATGTTCAGACAGACTTGGGGACTTCTCGAGAAGATCCTGTCCTCCTAAAATGAGTCTCTACTGCGAGATCTCACGTTTTAAGTAGGATTTCTTCTTTACTTACCTCAACTCCAAATCAATCCCACTTGACTGCAGCAGCCAGAAGCCCACACTCCAGGCACTACAAAATAAACGTAACTGGAAAATTATCCATTAGGCAATAATTTCAGTGTTGGTTGGCTATTAGACTAAGATGTTGTAACCTCTTTGATAATGGTGCCAGTTTTTCCTGTTCTATGTTCATCTGATTACAGCATGATATACTGCTAAAAAGGGATTTATCTGGGCTCCACAGATACACAATAACGTGATCAGAGGCAGGTTGGCTTCTGCCCCTCTGGTGCAAGTCCTGTGTTTAGCTGAAACTGGGAATCTAACCTTCCTTCTGGAAGAACCTTCATCCAGCCGAGCCCTCGGGATGTGTTTGGAGGAAGGATGATTTTGGAGGCAAGCTGCTCGCAGGGATGAGAAAGCCAACACAGGCTCAGGAGGAGCTCCAGGCTTTGGGAGCGGAGAGAGGTGCTTTGCACGGGCAGCACCGCATGCACGGAAGTGCAGTACAGGGCAGGGTGTGCCAGGCAAGGGCACGGAGGCACAAAACTGACTCAGGATAGCAATACAGGAGGGACACGAGGAACTGGAGAGACAGAAAGCAGGCAGGGAAATGAAAGCGGCTGCCAAAGCTAGGGAAGGGGCTGGCTCGAGATCCCCCGTGCCAGCTCACTGCTGGGGAGCACAGGACCCACTCCAGGTTACTCGTGCCAAGGCATGGCACGAAGCAGCTGTGCAGCACCTGCTGCAATAACCCTTTCTGTGCAAAATAAACGCTAAAATTGCAGCCCTACCCCATGCAGCATTGCCTTGGCCTCCCCCAGCACCCGTGCTCCAGCTACCAAAGGCAGCCCTGCTGGGACCAGCCTTTTTATAGCACCCAGGCCCCTTTCTGCTGGGTGCCAAGTGGGAGCAGCTGTGGCCCTCCCAGGGCAAGAGTTAACTGTGTCCCTGCCAAACCCAGAGAGCAGGGCCCAACAGACTCACACATTAAAATCTCAGCAGGTTTCTATAGCTTTATAGATCCTGGGTATCAATTGCAGGCAGAATTTCCACTGAGGCAGGGGAATGTGCCTGTGCTGATACAGGAAAATGTGCATGGGAGGGGACAATTAGATCAACTGAATTAAGGGCTGATCCCTTCAGCCTTGAGGTTTGTTTGGCTTGCTGGAGGGGTTTTAGTGTAGGGCTTGTATGGTTTCAAGCCTTTCAGATGTCCTTTCCTACAGAGGCTGCTGCAATTCCCCGTCCTCCCAGAATAGCCCTGCAAATGCCAGCCCCCCTCAGTGTGTAAGGACTGTAAGACACATTGGTGTCAGCTATGGTGCTACCAGACTCTGGAAGATAACCAGGGCACAGCCTCCTCCATGTTACAGCATCTTCCTTTTTTCTGGGTTAGCTTGATCAGTCCTTCCTTGCATGGCTGTCCTTTGACCACAAGAGTTTTCCAGCTGAAGTCATTTGAGTTTGTTGTGCACTTAAATTCTTGTTCTCCTGAGGAGCTGCCGTGCAGGCTGGAGCTCCATGCCTGGCAGACAGGCTCTCCAGCAAAGGGTGCTGGTCACCTTGTTTCTCTAATAGTGTCTGCTCAGGACTATCGTGGGTCCTTTCACTGCTATAACACAAACACCTCTCTAATAAATCAGCTGCTCGCCCTGAGCTGTAATATCTCAGCTTTAACTCTGCACCAGCTTTTTCTCTGGCCACGCCACTGCAGCCCAAAGCACCTGCAAATCCCTGAGGAATTTTGGCTCTGCCCTATGACTCCTGCAAATGGGTTTCCGCTTTGTTTCAAGGCATCTCTGAAGTCAGGCCTTTGGGAAGAGCTGTCTCACCCTGGCACATGGGGATCTTTTGCACAGTCAAAATGCAGTGACTTGGAGACACTTGGAGCACTCACCACTCCTTATGGACCTCTCTGACTGGACTCTGCTGCGCAGCCTGGCTGCAGCTGCCTGGTTCCTCCAAAAATCAAGTCTTTCACTGGAAACCATTAGGAAATGCTGGCTATCTGTCTCACTCTCTTCTTCCTGTGTCCTTCCCCAAGCAGACACGTCTCCATCAGAAGCAGCCAACCTCAACACTTCCAACAGCATTGGGGTGAGCGCGCTGTGTGCCATCTGCGGGGACCGTGCCACAGGGAAGCATTACGGGGCTTCCAGCTGCGATGGCTGCAAAGGCTTCTTCAGGAGAAGTGTCCGCAAGAACCACATGTACTCCTGCAGGTAAGGGCACAGGGGACAGAGTCACCCGGCCGAAACAAAACAGTCCCCAGAACCTGAATGGCAAAGCCCTCAGAGCGCAGCAGCTTGGTCCTTCATTCTCCCTGCATCCTCCATTGCCTTCCCTGACCTCACCCCCAGCTGGGAAGGGCCAGAAACAGCCCTTGCTTTGAGACTGCCCTCCAGTCATCACTGGGGGAAGACCCTGGGAGGTCTCACCCTGTTCTTTAGAGGCCAAGGACGTGTTCTTTGCAAATGGATGCGGCCAACCATGGTTGCAACCAGCAAGCAAGGTGGTGCTGGGGGGTAAACCTTAATAGAGAGGCTGAGCACCTCGCTCCTCTGTGCTCTGAGTGCAGCACAGACCCTGTGGGCAACTCAGCAGCCGCCCATCACTCTCCAGCACAAGACGGAAATGCATCTGCAATCTACCTAAAATGCTGCTAGATGACAAAAGAACATCTAAGGACACAAGCTGGGCAGCTAGCATGCACATCTCTGTGGGTGAGGCACCCACGTTGCTCCTGCAACTGATGCACTGCACCTTGTGTTGGCAGTGCCAGTGGTGGCCATCGGTGGCCGTGACCTGCCTGCTCCCTGCTCTGAGCAACTGAGCCAAAGAGAGGCACAGGGGAAACTGAGGAATCCTCAGCTCAGTGTCCAAAACACTCAGGTTTTTAAGTGAGTTACCCCTGATGGTCTGAGAGCCACTTGGAGACTGTGAACAGCACCATGAGTCTAAAATCTGAGTGACAGAAAGAAGCGCCAGGTTTATGAGTGCCCATGAAGCACATTGTGGCTTGCAGCCCAGGGCTATTGAGGCTGGCTGTCCACAGAGCCCCTTCCCCACAGCTCCACGGGGAAAAGCCAAGGTGCCCAGTTCTTAGACTAGGGCTTTTATACAAGAAATGCTTAAAAATATACACAGAAATGCTTAAAAAGCTGCTTTCAGGCACCCATTTGGGGAAATCTTAGGCTGGGGCTTTAAAAAGCACAACAGAAACAAGCCTTTGCAAAAGCTGCAGACCTGGGCACGGCTGGGAGCCCCTTCCCAGCTCTGTATGCCCTTGTCTTTACTTTGCAAGCTTGATCAATCAGCAGTAAATTAGAGCAAATTTGCAAGTGAAATTCATGCAGCAAATGGCTGCCAGGCTTGTGCTGCGTGCAAGAGCCACAGACATAGGAGAGCAGTGTTTGCCCCACCATGTGCCATGGATTTGGTGACACAAGTGTGGAGGGAAGGAGCCGGTTGCTTCCCAGATCCTCTCTGAAGCACAGGTGGCCTGCAGAGCTGCACACCAGCAATGCTGTCCAGAGATCAGAAGCAACCTGCCTAGATCCCAGACACAGCCCTGGAGAGATGCAGGGACTGACTCACTTCTTAACCGTACCAGCTTCAGGACAGCCTTCTACCCTTTCTTTTATTCAGAATAAATGCATTCTTCCTCCCTTCTAACTGAGATCTAACTTACAACAGAGGCTACCAAGGTGGCTCTGCCCCTCCTGGCTCACACTTTAAACTTCACTGGAGCTTGTTAGTCCACCATAAACATCCTGTGCCTCCTGGTTAGTGAGTCAGACCAGCAGCTGGAGCTCCTGCATGCACTGCCAGCTCTAGCCCAACCTCACTGAACATCCAGAGGCAGAGCAAGAGGCTGAGATGTTCGGTGCAAAGAAGAAACCTCAGGTTAAAGCAAGCACAGAAATGGCACAAACTGGGGCTCCTTTCTCAGGGTGAGCCTCTGGGAACCTGCTCTGAGCCTATCTTGCAAGACATCTGTTATGTCCTGCCTCCAGGTTCAGCCTTGCTGCTCCTCACACCTCTCTCTCTCGCCAGGTTTAACAGGCAGTGTGTGGTAGACAAAGACAAACGCAACCAGTGCCGATACTGCAGGCTGAAGAAGTGTTTCCGAGCAGGGATGAAGAAGGAAGGTGGGTGATGGCCTGGCTCCCCCAGCAGCACTCACACTGTGTGTGTTTGCAGAAGCTCTTGCAGCCCAAGGCCGGTCGCTGCTGTGTACACGCTCGCCCAGCCAGCTCAGCCCCATCTCCTCCCCACAGTGCTCTCCTGTGCACAGCTCCAGGCCCCCATCGCAGGGGGGTTTAGGGAGAGTTTTGGCCTCTACTCATGAGCCCTGCAGGTGCCCAACCTGCCCACTCCCACCCGTGCAAAATCCTTTGAAGCTGCCAACAGTTGAAGCAAGACACGGGGGCCCTGCATGCTCCCAAATTCCATTTCAGGGCCCCTTCTCAGGGCACCTCTCAAAATGCCAGCAAAGTCAAGCCCATGAGAGTGCCACAGGGCCATGCTTGTGTCCCACAGCTGCCCAAGCTTGGACACACGGGTTGCACCCAGGGGTCTTGGCTCACTCTCACACCAACACACAGCTCTGCTCCCACACAGCCGGGGCATCCAAGTGATTGGGAATGCTTCTCAGCACCAGTGGGAAACAGAAACTTCAACAAAAGCCTGCACAGTTTGGAAGCACTTTGGGAAAACTGCTGTAAGAGCTGTTGCCCCAGAGCCACCATGAAATCTACAGCTCAATGGGTGATGCTGGATGGTTCAGCAAAGGTCCAACTCTCATTCTGACCCTTTTTTTTTTATTAATGGGCATGTGGATTCTTGCTGACCCCTGCAAAGAGCTTAGTTTTATCTGATACACCAGCCACAGCAGAAAGGGCCCAGAGCAATGTGGAACATTTTGGCTATTTAACTCCATATGAAATGGGTAAAGATATCCACACCCCTCCTGCATGGCTCAGGCTCACTGCACCACTCCTCTGCCCCTGGGTCTCTGCAGCCCTTCCAGGTCCCACAGCTCAGCCACTGCTTGGTTCTCAGCAGCACTCACAGTAGCAAGGAAACATAGGGCTGGTGTGGTCTTGCTGAGGGCCCCACAGGTGGCCCTGTTAGTGGAGGGACAAACTGCCAGAAGCAGCTCAGAGGAGCTTCCTGGCACCTCGCAGATCCCATCCCACTGATGGATGCAAAGGGACAACCAGGAGCCATTTGGCCACGTTGTTCCATGCAGAGAAATTAAACCCTGTGCTCCCCCCCACTTCACACTCCCTTGAGGAGAAACTTGGGAGAAAAGGGGTCCTTGAAGATAACAGGGAAGTACCAGCAGTACCTGGGTGGTTTTCCCAGGCACACCAGCCTGCGGGAACACCTCTGAGCAGGAACATTTCTTCCCTGTTAAAGGGCATGAGGTATTGCAAGGAACTTGGCTTGACTTTTCCTGAAGAACATAGGAATCCTCTCCCCGCAGCGCCCGCTCATCCCATGCCCAGAGCTTTGCTGCTGTCTGTTAATATTCAATAGAAGTTACATTAGGTGCATGACCAGCTAATACTGAGCAAACATTTGGAAAACATCATGGCGTGACTGAACTCGGGGGCCTGCTACTGATAACAAGCAGCATAACCTTGAGAGCTCCTATTTACAGCCGCTGACTGCAGAGCTTTTCTCCTGGCCCAGCCTCATTATTGCTTTTTATCAGGTGGATTTATACATTGAGAATGTATCAATCCAGAGAGCCACCAGCCCACGGCAGGGACTGTTCTGTTTCCCCTGCCATCGATCAATACCTTATTTGAGCAGATGGCTTTGACTGGCACGGCTGTGGTGAGTTACTGCCAGCCCACAGCCTCCTGGCAGACAGAGAGGCAAATCCTCCTCCTCAGCACTTCTGCTTCTGCTCTGGCTGCTGCCACCTCTAGACTCAAAGCCCAGGTCCTCAAGATTAGACCAAGCAAGGAGGCATGTTGGGGTCAAACCCGTCCTAGGACTCTCTTTCCAACACCGTGAGAGAGCTCTGTTGCTCTGGATAGGGAAGTAGGAGCTGTTCTGCACTTCCTTCCTTATTGTAGCTCAGCTGGAAGTTTTCCAACTGCACCTACCCAGTGCTAGAGCTTCCCAAAGAGAGCTCACACAGATCATGTGGACAGACAGAGCAGCCATGAAGATACTCAGCCCCTCCATTTCACACATAAGCTTTGGGCTACATGAATGAGCACAGCTCCCATTTCAGACCCCATCTCTTGAAATCAAAAAACTTACTGCTAGATCGTTTGAAAGGAAACTTTCCCATTGAACTCCACAGACCTTGAACCAGGTGTTTGGGTTCTGAAACGACCCCATCCCAGGAAAGCCTAGTAAAGCCAATGTGAGAACAGAACCATGGGATGTATTCAGCCCCGCAGGCATCACAAACCAGACCTGGCTGCCCCTCTGCCCTGCCAGGGAGGGGAGCTGGGAAACTGCACCTAAGGATGGGGAGTGCCAAAAGTACGTGCTAGCTTTTGGTGTGCATTGCCATGGGCGACCTGCAGCTCAGCCAAAATACTCTCTTGCAGCTGTACAAAATGAACGGGACCGAATCAGCACCCGGAGATCGAGCTATGAAGACAGCAGCTTGCCCTCCATCAATGTCTTACTGCAGGCAGAAGTCCTGGCACAACAGGTACCTCTTGTTTCTTTGACAAACACAGAAGCATCAGGCACTATCTGTCCAGTAGAGCCGGTTGTGTATTTAATAGCTGAGTCTTCAAATTCCCACCTCTTTTCTAAGTAACTTATCTGCCAACTCAACACTGTTTTTTTAAAGGCATTTGTTACCTGAAACCATCCCTTTAATGCTCCGTGGTCCAGAACTCAGCAATGTTCTGTTCTGCTTTGATGGGACATGAAGGCTGGAGAGCTTGCAGGAAGAAAATAGGATAAAATCATTGAAAGCCACAGAGCTGAGGCTGCCTAAGCCAGTTGAGGGGCTGGCCTTGCCCAAGCAGCCTTCTTTCCCCATCCAGTTGGGAACTTTGGATTCTGGCTTCCTGCACAGTTTCATGAGGAATCAGTTTCATGCTTGTTTTATGCAGATATCCTTTCCAGTGTTTGCTTGAAATTCCCCATTTCCATAAGTATAATGCCAAGGCTGATTTCCTAGAGCTTTCACCTGAAAAGATGACTGTGATTTAGGAATCTGGATATTGCAAACAGTGTACATCAGATCAGGGGAGGACACAGGATGGGATGGGATGGGAACACACAGGCTGCAGGGAGGGTTTGTCTGAGAGAACAAGTGATGAGCATGGGGGTGTGCTGGAGGCAAGAGCTGCCACTCTTCATGGGGGCTGGGGAGAACAGCACTCCTTGTCCCAGGAAAAATGAAAAGGGATTTGAGTTGACAGTCCATGATCTTCCTTGCTTCAAGGGTCACATTACCCTGAAGACTGTCTAGGGAGATGCTCCAAGACAGGACTCTGGGCTCCACGCTAGGGCTCAGGCTGTAAGGTCCACTTCCCTGAGGAGAGGACGTGCCAGAGGGGCTGCAGGACAATCCTGCACACAAGAAGAATATCCAATCTCATCCCACAATCCACCTTGTCCTACACAGGCCCTAATATATTTATATACCCTATAAAAAGAATATTGGTGCTGCTCAGTGTGAGATAATGGGATCTCAAGTCACCAGATCTACAAGGGAAGGTCGTTCCTGGGACTCTGACACTCTGTGGCATCATATGTAAGTCTTGAGCAGGGTCTGCTGATAAAAACCACAACCATCGACAAATCCGGGGGAGCTCCTGCTCTCCCACAGAGCACAGAGAGACTCATTAAACAAGGCAGGCTCCAGCATGGTAATTGGTAACTTTTTTGTGTCGAGCTAATTAGAACAAGATACTGCTGAGGAGCTCTCCAAGATCTCAGGTCACTCACTCAGAGGTCTTTATTTATTTGCTAAGCCTTCCGGGCTCTCTGATTAGGGTAATACATGGTGAGATTTTTACAATCTTATTTATTCAATAATAGCTCGAGAGCTGGAAAGCTTCCAGGTAATGCAATCTGGAAAAAAAAAAAATGTGGGTGGCATTTGAACTCCATTTCCTTGGGGAGGCTGGCAGGGTCCAAGCTGAAAGCGCTGGCAGGAACAGGACAGGAAGAGCTGATGTTGTACAAGAGCAGAGAGGGCAGGCAGAGGGCAGTGATGGGGTTGAGTTAATTGCTTACAGAAGCATGAGGATAAAGTAGTGACTAAGGGCAAATTTTGAGATGAGCTGCGTGAGCAGCTATGCATGAGAACAGGGCAGGAAGTTGGGTGCCTGCTTTGGGGGAGATGTTCTTTCCATCTCCATGCAATGGTACTTGCAGAGCTGTCAGGCTTGTCCTTTGCAAACGAAATGGCCCCATTTGCCTTGGCAATCCCAAATAATTCACCATGCAAAAAATTCAACCTGTGTGGTGGGCATGTTTGCACATAGGCAGTTTTGTCAAAAGGACCTAAGACCTGGGGGTAGGTGGGATATTGTTGTCTTTAAAGCCTGCCTTTAGCATTTCAAAGTGGGCAATGTCAAATATTAATGACCTGGTGCTCACAGAAAGCAATGTCAGACCTGGAAAGCTGCCTTCAGCAGAAGCTTCTTGTGTTCAAGCTGCCTCAGACGGGAGGAGAAGCAGAGCCTGCGTGTCTCCTGTCACAAGCAGACAAGGCAGGTCTGGCCAAGCACTGCCTCTGGAGCAGGGTGGAAGGGGGAAGCAGCTCTCTGCCCTTTGGTGGGACTAAGTAGCTTTGTGCAGCTCTCTGCCCTTTGGTGGGACTAAGTAGCTTTGTGCAGCAGCACTGGGTGGACATGTCCTTGCTACTGGTGAGGCTGACTGCTACATGAGCCCCTCTGTTCCCTCCTGGATCTTGACTGAGCACATTTCTTCAGTGGGAGGGAGATCTTGGCTTGAGGAACATTTTTTGCTGCACTTCCAGTCTATTCAAAGCATGACAGTTTACCAAGATGATCCACAGCCTCAGCTCTGAAGTGTTTCATGTTCACAGATCCCCAGGCTGATCTCAATGTAAATGAGTTGTGCTGGGCCACACATTCTGGGGACTGGTGTGCGGCAGAAAAAAGCAATGGTTGATGCTGGTGTCTGCATCAGCACAACCCATGGGCTGGGGACTTTCCTGTCTCTGTTTCTTCTGTAGCACTAAAAGCTGAAGGATCTCTTCTCTCCTTCCAGATATCATCCCCAGTTCCTGTGATCAACGGAGACATCCGAGGGAAGAAGATTGCCAACATCGCCGACGTGTGCGAGTCCATGAAGCAGCAGCTGCTGGTGCTGGTGGAGTGGGCCAAGTACATCCCTGCTTTCTGCGAGCTGCCCCTGGATGACCAGGCAAGTCCCCCACCAACCTCACCTCGCTCTGCCCTGGCAAAGGCAGCGGGGAGCCGAAGGAGAGCCAGGCAGCTGAGACCTTCAAAGAAAATATGCATTGTTCGGTCTGTTATCCTGACTGCTGCAGCTGATTGGGAACAGCATCCATACAATGCCAGCACAGGCCATTTGCATGTGCAGCTGATCAGTCGATGAGCACAGGCATGATAACACTGAGCTCAAATTAGGTAAATAATCAGGTGTGCATTTTGCATGGCTCTATCAGTCAATTACTTATTAATTACATTTTGTGCAGCACTTTGAAAACCTGAAGTGCTATACAAATGCTTAGGGTTATCAGGCTTAGCAGACAGATTTCTAGCCTAAGGTCTGCTCAAGACTTAAATCTGCCTGTCTGTCTTTCTGCTTCTTACCTGGGGACATGTTTGTAGCCATTCTCCTAGTGTGGAATTACGGAAACTAAACACTAGTTTGCTTCCAAGGCAATAAGAAAATCTCTCTTCAGGGTTAAAAAACAGGAATATATTTGCTCTTAACACAAACTACTAAAATGACATTTGCCAATTCCCCAACCAAGATAAGCACAGTGGGTTTGATATCTTCTACAAAAGTGCACTGCAGGATCTCCGGCAGCCTCAAAGAGATACAAGGAGATGTCTCCTGTGTAAGTCTGAATTTCAGAGGTCTGCAGTAGATGATGCAGGACAAGATGTGTGCCCAGCCTTGAACAGCACGTGTGGATGGTGGGGAGGCTCCAGAGGGAGGGGATAGCACTGCTGGCAGTGGCCAACCCAGGTCCTGTCACAGGTAGGAAGGTATTTCCAATCTGCCTAGTGTACAGGCACAAAACCAGCATGTGTTCTCTTCAGCTAGGATCAGTCTCCAGCCCTGTTGACCTAGAGGAAATTTTTATATCATGAAGAAAAAGGATATCCAGAAAGTGAGAGTATCCAGCTGATCAAAAACCTCTAAATCCTAAATATGAGCTCTTCAGTAATCGCCCACCAGCACAGAGCCCCAGGGAATTCAGTGCTGTTAGCACAGGAGCATATTTCCCTCTTTTCTATTGTGTGTAAGTGCTAAATTGTTCAAAATGGTAAGAAATCCGTTAAACTCCTAAGGCAAATACAACCCAAAAATTATGAAAACCAAAATGGACTCCAATGGCAAATGACATTTACACAGCAAACAGGCTGCAGCCCAGCGGAGGCTGGGGACAGCTCTGCATAACCCACTGCATCCTCGTGCCATTTGGAACAGCGGCGAGAAACCTGGTTAATAACTCTGCAAACTATGGCCACTTCCATGTGAGCTCATTTTACAATAGTGGGGCTGCAAAATTTCTCAAAGAAGAAACCAAAGCCTAAAGATGACATTGTCTGAACCCTCCCTTCCCCCAGGGGAGAGGCTGATCTCAGCATGCTCTACAGGCTTGTCTCAACTGGAAAAGGTCTTCTGTTATGACCAGCCATCCCTCATCATGAGCAGTTCCCAATCCGTACCAAAGGGCTTGAGAGGAAACACTCTGCTTCATTAACACCACTCAATTAAGGACATCTGTGCTGTGAAAGGACGGTGTGAGAACAGAGGCAGCAGATACTCAGGGGAGTCCAGGAGGAAGGACAGAAATGCCAGGGAGCAGGAATGAGCAAAACTATGTACAAGCCAAGTGCTCAAAGGGCATGAGAGCCAGTCAAGACATGTCCACTGGGAACATTTAATGTTGGGAAATGCTGTTACATTGCCATTAAAATGTTGCCTGAGAATGAATCATCTCTGCCAACATTTTTATAGGAAAGGTCATACCTAACTCCTCATTCTTCCTCTGCACCAAACTGCCAAAGCACTGGGTTTGGTGGGGCAAAGACATTTAATTTCAAAGTTAAAGTTCTACTTTGTTGTGTTACAGCTTTTATATTTATCCCAGTTCACAATGGAATTGTGTATCTCGGGTTGATCACTGCAAGAAGAAATATCAAATGAGATGGTTTTGCCTTGTTGAAGTAGTTTACTTTAACCTTGCTCAAACAAGCAAATTTTAGGGAAACAAAAACAGTGGTTCCAAACGGAGCTTTCCTGAATTTGCGTTAGTCAGGAAGTGTCTATGTGAGGGCTTTGCTCCCCCTTGGGACTCACAGTTTTTCCATCCTTCTCAAAGTTTCATCAGATAGAAAAGCTCAGTTTTGTGCAGCTCTGGTAATTACAAGCAGCTTGGCTAACACATCCACCCATGTTTGGATAGCGATAGGCTAGATTTTGGTGTATAGATAAAGGTTGCCCAGCATCATGTCCGTGTAGTGTTTTTGCAAGGACCTCCACTCTTTATTTTGCATAACTCTTTTTTACTCTCTGCAAAAGAAATCCCTCTCTCAAACATCAGCATCTTTTCTAACCAGAGCTCTCTTCTGTGGGTGACACAGTCTCCTGGAATTTCTGGTAGGGTAGGACTTCTTCTGGCTTTGTCAGATGCTGAGGGATAACAAACTGGAAAAGAGGACCATTCCCATCAGGACACACTTTTCAGAATCTCTCCATTAATGTTTAATGATTGTTTTCTCCAGCAGAGGCTCCTGGCTGGACATTAAGAAGCCTCTGTGTCAGGCTGTCCAATTGTTAACTTCTGTTTCTCCCTAAATCTCTGAAATTTTTAACTGAAGGAGGGCAAAAGATTCAGAACATTCTCAGAAGCCACTGGAGGGTGTAAAATGAAACGCTTCAATCATTAACGTCAGGGCAGAAAAACATCCCTTTGGCTTCCCTGGCCCAAATGCCCATTGCTGTGGAGGGAACAAATGGCCAGAGGGTGACCCCCCAGCCAAGCAGACGTGGGTTCCCCTGAGCATGATTTCTGTGCAAGGTGGGCATGGCCCAGAGGGACAGCAACTGTCCACAGCAGCGGATCATACTGCACCCCACATCCCAGGCTGCAGCATGGTCCCTGGTTCTGCACTTGGCAGGAATTGCCTTGTCTGCAAACGACCCACTATGAATACGTTCCACTGCTGGCATGAGGTCCTAGAACAGTCTGGCATGGTCTTGCTCATGACATGTGCCATGAATATGGGATGTTTCAGGTGCTGTCTATTATCTACTGGTTCTGCTGGATTTATAGCTGTTTATAAACAGCTGTCTCTGTCTCTGCTTTGCAATCCGTCAAACCGAGACAGCACAGGAATAAACTAGTTTTTGACCTCTTTGACTGTGACTGGAGAGGGGCTCTCATTCCCCATCCTTGAGCGCAGGATAGGAATGCGAGGCTTTGCCTTGCTTACATGAAATCACAGTCTTGTCTCTGTCTCTGCATCACCCAAATAACTTTCCCCTGCCCTTGCAGGTAGCACTGCTGCGAGCGCATGCAGGGGAACATCTGTTACTGGGAGCTGCCAAGAGGTCCATGATGTTCAAGGATGTCTTGCTGCTAGGTAAAGAGTGCATTTCTGCTTCTGGTCCATCTGCTTCTGAGAAGGCTTCCTGCTGGGGTGAAGGAGAGGGTGGTTCTGTGTTTGTGGGTATCCTTTTTGCAGGGTGGTTGCTCGATCTCTTCTCTATTTTAGTAAGCCTAGCACAACTTTTGGGTTGTGAACAATGTGAACATCCACATTGCCCCCCCCGGTTTGTGTAAGCAGGCTGTGGCATGATTGAGAAAAAGGCTTTTGCTCCTTGGTCAGCTTTTCCTTGCTTGAGTGACTCTGGAGTAAGGAGAGGCTGCTCTGGCCACACAGATCAGCACTTCTGGCAGGCTGAGCCAGGGAAGGGGCAGAAGGAGGAACTTCTTAAGTCCTCCACCCTCAAAATTATCTCAGCATTGGTTACCTGGGTTTTGAGCTCCTTGCAACTGTTGATAAGTCTTGGGCAATGACAAGGCGATGGCCTCTGTGCTGCTTGTCCAAAGGAAACGACCACATCATCCCACGGAACTGCCCCGAACTGGTGGAGGTGAACCGTGTGGCCATCCGCATCCTGGATGAGCTGGTCCTCCCCTTCCAGGAGCTGCAGATAGATGACAACGAATATGCCTGCTTGAAAGCCATCATCTTCTTCGACCCAGGTATGCTCCACCTTGGTGAGGGTTACCATCAGAGGAGAATAGTCTGGGTTATGCCAACTAATACGGGTTCTGAGTTGTGGAAATGCTGCCTGGTCTTCTCTCTGGGCCAAACTGTTCTTAGAGGGAAGGGAGAAGTCAGCTTAAATAGAGAAAAAACCATTCATTACAGCAGACAACAGAGAGTCAGGGACAGCTCACCTCAGCCTGCACCTAGATTTCATGCTATTACTGAAGGGAAGCATGAAGTGGGACATGATCCTAGGGAAGCAGCCTGGCTAGTTTGCTCTGTGGGTTGTTCCAGATGCCAAAGGACTGAGTGACCCCTCCAAGATCAAGCGGATGCGGTACCAGGTGCAGGTCAGCCTGGAGGACTACATCAATGACCGGCAGTACGACTCACGGGGCCGCTTCGGGGAGCTGCTGCTGCTGCTGCCTGTGCTACAGAGCATCACCTGGCAGATGATAGAACAGATCCAGTTTGTGAAGCTCTTCGGCATGGCTAAGATTGACAACCTGCTCCAGGAGATGCTGCTGGGAGGTGAGTGCTTGAGGGTCCTACAAGAGACTTCTCGGTGTTCCCTGATCACCATCCTTTTGGGAACCTCCATCCATAGCCATCATTCCCTACCCGAAAAAGGTGGGGACAGCCTGTATGCAGGTTAACCACTGACTCACACAAAGCCATCTCCCCATCACTGGCAATGGTAACAAAGGGTCCTCCATTTCCATTCTCCTAAAGAGATTCATTAGCTGCTCATTTATTTACAGAGAAGCATCCCCAGCTCTCTGCACGTAGACAAGCTTTGCTCTGCAGTCACCAAACTCCTACTAGCCAGCTGTTTCAGCTGCTTCACCCATCCTCCTCAGCTCAGAAGGGAGTCATCAAAACAAAAGGGTCTGAAAGGTCAGGTTGAAAGAGTGTCCCAGATTTTCTGCTGGGAGCATCCAATGGGACAAAACAAAATGAGAAGTTGACACTGTGCTATTCTTTACATGGAGATATGATGCAGGAGGAGAGGAGCATAATCCTGTCTAAGAGGAAATGCAGGCAGCAGGTGGGGATTGGTGAGCCCAAGGCATCCATAGAGGATGTTGGGAAGGGTGTGCTCCAATTGCATATGCACAAGCTGATCATGCACAAAGTGTTGGACATTTTGGTGCTGAGGGTCTGTCCATCTGAACTGTCTTCTTCTGTCATTGTGGCAACTAATGTCATATGCACGTTTTTTAGGCTCATCAAGTGACACGCCACATGCTCACCACCCACTGCATCCTCATCTGATCCAGGAGAACCTGGGAACAAACGTCATTGTGGCCAACACAATGCCTCCTCAGATGCACAATGGGCAGATGTGTGAGTATCGCCATGAGAAACTAAGAGCTTTCCAGCATGCCTGTGGAGGTAGTTTCTATCTTGCAAGGAAATTAAGGAAATTTCCATGCAAGGCTGAGTCTCTGATAATGAGTGTGTGAGAAATTCCTATGCGGAAAAGGGGGAAGGACAAACAGAAAGGTGGGTTAGATTAGATTAGGCTAGACTTAACTGATTCACCAAGATGTTCCCTGGCAGACTGTAACTTTTACATAGCCCTTAAATTTAGGGGTGAATGATCCCATCCAGTGCCTACTGAAATCAGTACAAAGGCCACCCTTCCCTTGAATGGTTCAGACACATCTCACTTTGCCATCTGCAAAAACACAGGGCCACCACTTGGGAATCTGGGCTGAGATGACCTCAGCTGACCAGAAAGTGGCCAGTACAGGTGAAAATTCCAGCAGCTCCCCTCATTCAACGTTTGTTATTGTGGCTCTTCCAGGACATGTTTGCCTTGCAGCAAACACAAGCCATTCCGAGCTATGGTTTTGCTACAGAGCCTCTCCTTGCTTACCCCTGAACCTCGCATGACTGACGACAGATACCAGTGCTGTCAGGTCCACGAGGTCCTCTTCTAATTTTGTTTCTCTCTCCATAGCTACTCCAGAAACTCCACAGCCATCTCCACCTGCGGGCTCAGGACCAGAGCAATACAAGCTGCTGCCCGGAGCCATTGCAACCGTGGCAAAACAGCCCACCTCCATCCCCCAACCTGCCATCACGAAACAGGAGGTCATCTAGCAATCTGCAGACCAGCTGGCCTCGTTCAGAAGACCGTGTGCGAGAAAAGCCCAAACTGACTCTGTCACTGTGAAAAGAGAAGCCATCCAGAGGTCCTTGGGTGCAAACACACGGACTTCCTTATTGGACTAGTTCACCACCACCAAAAGCTGTCTTCCTGCAGCTACAGACAGCACATGCCACGGGAAGTCTCGAGTCCCAGAACTAAGGTTGAAGCCTTACTGAAACCCTCAGTCTTTGTAAGAAGGGCCAGATTTCTGCCTCCCTCTGTGGAGAGGTTGCAGTGACTGGCTAGGGACAGTGCAGCTGGCTGTTCCCCCATTGCCACCTCTCAGGGTTGGTTCAGCACACACCAGACCCTGCGAACAACCAATTCTCTGTGCTGTGAGAATGGAGAGCTTGCCTCCTGCAAGCCACACCAGCTCCTCAGACAGTCCCCAGTCCAGCCAAACTTGATAGAGATGAAAGCTCCCACAGGAGCATTACAGCAGGTGAAGCACATGGTTTTTTGCCCAGGCAGCACTGGCAGAACCACTCCTCAGCCTTGGCTAGTCCCAGGTCTTTGCATGGTGTCACCCTCCAGCAAACTAACCCCCCCCAGCCAGGTCTAACAAACCTTTTCAGCTGACACTGGGGTAAAGTCTGGCCCACCAGGATTCTCCACTACTTGGATCCTTCTGCCTTTTGAGGGGTTTTGCTATTTCCATACCATGACTGCCTTCCCACCATGGGGCTCAGAGAGGCAACCACTGCCAAATCCTTCCCTTACACTGCTACTGCCTCCTCGCTACCTGGACTGGGAAGCTGGGGGACCATGTGATCCAGGAGATCTCAGCTAATGGGACAGGGTCACCCCTGCACAGGCTGGTTGTGAGCAGCACTGCTCAAAACATCACTGGCCACACCAGTGGTTCTCAGAGGTCAGGGGAAGACCACTGGAAGGTGTGGGGAAGGACTTCTGAAGGGGAGAGACCTGTGAGGGCAAGAAGAGCCCGAGCCTCACAGGTTGGACCATGGTCTTGAGCTGCCCAAGTGCTGGGAGTGTCGTGACCCAGGATCTCAGGTCAGATGCAGATTTAATGCTAAGAAATGCCATATATCTACTTGTCCAGTGCCACTCCCTCAGTTTAGAGTGAGTGGCTGATAACAGATTTATAGGTCTTCATAACACCACAAGCATTTGTTATGGCTCCTTCAGACCTCAGAGAGTTTGGGGGCAGCAAGCTCAAAACCACAATCCTTGAAGTCCTGCAGAGAATGACAGAGGTCAAGGAAGGACCCTGTCTTGCCCAAGCCCCCTGGGTCTGCCCCAGCCTTGGGTCTGCATCCGCTTGCCCTGCTCCCTCCCTGAGACAGCCCCCATTTCTCTGTGCCTGCCTGTGCTGCAACCCTGCAGGTCTGACCCTTGGTTTACAGCTGTAACCAGGCCAGGAGCCCTCCTGCACCCAGTGCCTACCTCTCCAGCTGCTGGCAGGGCTGGAGCTCACAGAGCCCTGCACAGCTTCAGGCCTGAGGAATTTTTGGCACTGCATGGCAACAGCAGCTCTAACCAACCAACAAATCGATGTGGGGTGCTGGTCTCTCAGGAAGATGACGCTGGTGGAATCACAGCTGCTGAGAGGTCCCTGGCAGGGAGGAACCTGAGCCAGCCCAGCCAGAGGAGCTGCAGGTCTGTCCCTTGTTTTCCAATGAAAAAATAAAACACCTCGCCTTGCGCTAACGGTGTCAGAACTATTGTATCATCTCTCAACGCTGGTGGCACTGTACTGAGTAATTTATTGCAATGATGAATCCAATCATTTTCTGTAAATTATTTTGTAAATCATATTGATTATTTATAATTGGGAGATTAAATGCAAAAAAACCCTGTAATAACCAGGCCATCTTTTCCAACTGCAGCAACCTTTTTTCCTGTACGTAGAGATACTCCGCGGGAAATCCTTTTTGCACCAAGCATTCCTCGATACTGTACATTAATTTTTGCTGGTTACTGCCTTCCAATGGGAACAGGAATATTTCTTCACTAGAGTTTGTATTCATTAAAAAAAAAAGAAAGAAATAAATACAAAAATATTTTCTAACTTTTCCCAGACAGACGGATTTCTTTCTTTTGAGAGGATTTATTTTAAATCAAGGGGCTCACCTCCTTGTTGGTCTGAGCACAAAGCATATGTGTTTTGAGGAAAAAGCCCAAACAAGTGTTTGATGCTGTCGCCAGCTGTCACTATTTCCTGGCAAGCCTCATGTTAGCTGGTGTTTCTCCTGAAGCCACGTGTGCTGGAGTCATAAGATTGAATGACAATCCCAATTTTCATTAAGAGAAAAACAAACATGAAGAATAAATATTTGCTTTCATTATTCCAGAGAGACTAAAGACTTGAAGTAACCACACTCTGAAAGCCAAGCAAAGGAAGCCAAAAAATGTTATTAGCATTTCAAACACGTTCATTTTTAAGTCCCTCTTGTATTTCAAAGGTAACTTCTGAGCACTTTGGGGCGATGGTTCTGGCTCACACACAGCCAACCCACTGCGCAGGTGCAGCCCAGGGCAGCCTGAGCCTACAGGGCACAAAAAGATGATAAAGTGAAAGTCAATTTGTCTGGTTGTAAAGGTGAAGAAATACACTGACAATTAGAGAAGGCTCTTAATGACCTGCTCTTCTGATCACGGGAGCCTGCTCTCAGCTGTAGCGTGCCCAGGGAGATAACGGGAAGAGGGGAGAGAGGTCTAGATGGCTGTAAAGATTAGGTATCTGGGGAGGAACAACATCCAGCATTTTCAGCTCGGATCTGCAAGAGATAACCCTCGTGTTCCCATCTCCTGCCCTCAATGTGAAATAAGTTGGGCAGTCTCATCCCAGGTACAAGGGATGAGAGGCAGCCTGATCTTCCATCCCACTTGCACATCCAGGGTGCTGATGAAAACCATCAGCAGGTGTGAGATGCAGGATGAGATTCAGACTGTATCTGAGGACCGTGTGGAGATAGCACTTGGAGCCTGCCTCCACTTTCGGGCCAAGGACCAGGGAGAGTAGGGCAGACCTCAGATAACACGTCCTTAATACACGTGCATCCATGATGATCCAGAGCCCCGATGCCATCACTGAATGCCTGAACAAGGTCAGCAAAGGCAGTCCCAGGACATGCGTTATCTCAGCACACACAGTGACCGAGTGGCTAGTCCAGTCGAGAGAAGGAAAAGGAGTTACTTCCTTCTCTTCAATGTGGACTGAAAATGAGGACGACTCTGCCTGCCACAGGAATCCTGTGACCCACAGTTGTTTTTTACCTGGGTATATGCCCTAAAAACTCCATATATGTAATATCAAATCTTTGAAGCAATAAAGACTCCTTCCCATGAACTGCTCTATCAAGGTTGCCCTTTGCCTGGTTAATCTTAAATCAGTGCAGTCCCTACAGGAGGCTTCTTATTGCTGGATTCAGCTCACTTGGAAAAAACCCCACAAACTGCCCCCAGAGACAACCTTGTCCTTAAGTGGCATCCTCATTCTCAACGCTCACCTCTTCTGTCACTCCAGCCTGGAATCACCCTGAGACACTGGTCTTGCCACTCACGGGCTTTGTTTTACCCTGCTGGGCTCCCTGGAGCCCACAGGCAATGTCCCATGTCACAGGAGATGGCTGCTGTAAGGACAGCTAGTATCAGCCTTTAGACACCACTTCCTTATGTTGTTTTTGGATGTGAGAGCTTTTTACTGTCCTCTTCTGTACTTGCAATCTAGACTCAGGATGATTTCCTGGAGAGCAGTATCTGCAGCTGTGAGATCTTTTCACAATGTCCAAGCAAAGATCTGTGAAAGTGGTATTTTTAGGTCCTCTGGCCACTATGAAATGCATTCTTTTCATATTCCTTATATAACCCTCATCAGTAAGAGCCAGCAGGCTCTGAAGCCTTTTCCACAGCTTTCCTATCTCAGCGGGGAGGGGGAGAATGGCAAACGAGTTTTATGGCCTGCATATCATCTCTGACAAAAGCAACTATTGCTGCTATTAAACTTGCAAGTGCACACACAGGCACAGATAGTCATGAACAAGAGGCAGCAAGGAGGGCTCAGCAACGTGGCACTGCTGAGCCAGGCAATTCTGTGTGCCAGGCTGGCCAGTCCCCTCCAGGCTGAGTGCAAACATCACCAACCAATGTGGGAATTCAGGCCAGGCACTGCACAATCCCTTTCCATTCAGGGGGGCTGAAGGAGGAAGGGTAAGGTATGCTTAAAATCCCTCTCCCCATTCCTAATTGAGGTGTGACCCTGATAATCATAAACACACCTAGCACCTGAAAAATTGCCAGCCAGGCCAATAAAAATGGCAATATACTGTCAGCTTCATTAGGTGTGGAGCGAGCAGGAGAGCTCAGAACAAACAAGAGTGCAGTCACGTCCTTCAGTTCAGTGTCCTGTGTAAGACAGAAGTGGCTGCCGGGTCAGCAGAGTGCTCCCAGTTGAAGCCCAGGGAGGACAACCTGGGTCTTGGGAAGGAAGGTGGCTTGAGGTATTTCTAAACCTGTCTTTTTTGGCTTTGGACCCGGAGTGATGCCAGGCATGCCTGATCCTGGCTGCTTCACCAGCTTTCAGAGGCCTGAGGCCACCCCTAACACGGGAGGTCAGTTGCAGAAGAAGGCATGGGTTACACAAACCACTGGGCTTGACAGGCCATGCTCTGTTTCAGTCCCTCACATCTGGCAGCTCTGCCTGGCTGGGACTTGCAGTCCCTTTGTGACCCCATGGACACACAAAGACCAAGGAGCCATTCAGAGCCCGGGGGATCCCACACCAGATGACTCTGGTCTGGGGCAGCTGTTATGACTCCCTACCTCCTCCTAGAAACTGCCACGGGTGCAACAAGCAGTACAAGAGCTGTCTGAGGGACATGCCTGAATAGACACCCACAGCAGAAAGCATCTCGAGCTGGACAGGAATTCCTCACTGCAGCTGCCAGCCTAGGTGTTAGCACTGCCTGGAACACGACTAGTTCCCACACAGTGACCGGGAAAATCATTACAATAACATAACTCAATAATGCTCTTCTCTGTCCCTCTCTCTCTCACTGTGCCTTAGAAACAATTATTAATTAATCCTGCCCATGGGTCAGTATTACCATTCACCACTGATGTGGAGCACATTGGTTCATGTATATCCTTGGGTCCACTCAGTGCTGATTTGCAGAGGATACAAAGCCTTAAAGGTCCACCTAAAGAGATGTGGAGGTCCCAGCTCATGCACCAGCTAAGATGGAAAGCAACTGAGAAAAAAAGCTTGAGGCAAAGCAGCAAAGGGAAACCTCAGTGCCAGACCCAGAAACCCTAGTTCTGGACTGCAGCACTTCTGGCACAGATGAAGCACAACCATTGGGGATCCTCAGTTCTGGGAGGTTTTTAGCTTTAAGGTGTGGGATTAGTGGCATCTTCTCACCTGGGAAAGCACACTGGAGACCTGCTGTGCTGCACGCCCATGGAGGAGGCACCAGAGACAGCCCCAGCATTGCAGGCTCTGACATTTCCATTGAAATCCTAATGTTTCCTGCGTGCAGCCCCTCTCCTCACAGCTCACCACACAGCTGCGTTCCTTCACCCCAAGGCTGTGCAAGTGCCTGAGATATTGCTTAGGTGTTACCTCAACACCCGACCCTGCTTCACTTCTTCCCATGGATAAAAGGGCTTGTGATGGGCATCAGGTTGAAACCTCCAGGAGCAAAAGCACCCAGTCCAACCTAGGGAACAGCAGTCCTGCCTCTGGAAAGTATCTTATACCATTTACTGATCAGGTTCCTGCAGGAGCAAAACTGAGAGCTTCTACTGCTCTGACACACTCAGCAGCACTGCAGCCATTGCCATGAAGGGCTAGCAAGGAGCACAGGTCCCTGAGCAGCACCTTCACAGCTCCCCGTGAGGGCTAAGCCTGCCAGGGACCTGTCCTACCATGGAGAGAGCTGCTTTCCTTCCAGTGTGCAAGGGCATCGCAGCATAGGATGAAAGACTGGGAAAACACTGTCTCAGTTCTGAGTAAATTAAACTACAAAAATCCCGTAATATTTCAAACATTCAGAGGCCCTGCCAAGCACATTCCTTGCAAAAACATCGCTGGTCCTAAAAGCTAGTCAAGCCAAGGAGGGGGAGAAGCCTTCCCTCCAAGTCTTGGCTGGGTACGGCTGCGTGTCTGTGTCACACTGCACACTTGGCTTCCTGGTGGTGTAACTGCAGGTTAGCCTGACTTTATACACCTGGGTACCTGCCTGTGTACAGCTGCTCTGGTGGCACATGCTACAGATCTGGGGTCACTTGCATACCAGTGCCTGTTTCCATGGCTTTGCCTGTGGCTCTGGTCATACGTGTGTGGGGAGAGCACACGAGAACTCTGCAGCACAGTGTCTGCTTCTCACAGCTGAGGCTGTCTGTGAGATCCCCTCCTCACACCGCGACATGCAGGGGGACAGCAGGCACAGAAACCTGTCCTGGGGGATGAACGCTTCCAGGCCTTGAGATCATGAATACTTATCCTAATTTAGGGCATCTTTTCTCAGTCATTTCACCCTTTGAGTGCAGAGGAATAGCTGCTGGATTGTATCACAGCTAAGCACCCCACGGGCCAGGCACCGTATCCAGAGCAGGTTAACACCAGCCCTGGCCAGAGACATCAGTAGGGGCTGCCGTTCCCCTACAGCCCTTTCCATGCTGCTGGACTGGTGTAATACAGAAGCTTGGGCCTCCATGCAGGGGCAGACCTCTCCCAGGTCCCTGCTCTGACACTGAGCTGCCCAAAAGCACTGTGTAACTTGTGGGGCCCAGAGGTTCCGCCTGCACCCCAAGGACCAGAGCCCCTCTTGGCCTGAACTGTACATAGATTATCTTTATTACAGGACTGTTATGTTTGCACAGTTTAGTGATTTAATATCAGTTTAAAGCCTTCTCTGTGAGCAATGCTGTTTGAAGTCATGCTCTCTTTTCAGCTTCAGCTTGCCAAGACTGTAAAATGTTTATTGCTAATGGTGGAAAGCTTAAAGAAGCCAAGATAACTTTCCCAGGCTGGGTATTAAGACTGTTCGGGTAAGTAAATGAGTGAAGACTATTACATGGACTTCATTAAATATCAACCAACACCAACAGCCATTCATTTATAACACAACGGCAGCACACGGGAGCACCCGTGTATCGCATGTGATAGGAGAGATGAACATGAGAAGGGCCAGACTCCCCATGGGGCTCCAGGTGTAGCTCCCAAGGTCAGGCAACACAAATCCTAACCAAAGCTCCTGCAAAATCCTGTAGATGTGGAGCTAGTGAAGTGGCAGAGTCAGTGCAGTTCATCTCCTCTTGGCTGGGGAGGGTTGCATGCATGTGGTGCAGTGTGTCCTTCTCCCTCCCACAGCTGTGGGTAAGGACAAAACTCTCCAGCTAGGGGAGGACTGTCACCGTCTGGATGTTTGTTTTCAGTTTTTAGCTTTTACTTCCTTATAGACAGGCTCTGCCTTTCCTGGTTTCTAGTCACAGGATGCCAACACCAGTTAAATTACATAAACTCTTCCTACCGTGCCTGTGATTTCACACGCCAGTATTTTAAAACTCCCCCTACAACTTGGCTTGGCACTCAGACCCCTCACTTCCATTCACCACCCACCACTCTCCTTGACTTCAACATTCCCTGTGTAAGGAAAACAGAGTTAAGGTAGTCACTTCATTTGGGGACCATCCCCAAATTCTACTTCACATCCACTCCTGCTTCAGTATGCAGCACTTCTACTTTCCTTCCTTATTCTCTCTTACCTGCCTAAGGCTCTGGCTCTTATTTTAATATCCTTTTTCACATCTCTCATGTGATTCTCACTTGTTTCCTGCCCTTCTTGTTCCCCAAAGCAGAGCTTCCTTCACACGTCACTCCTTTCAAACATCCCTGCTTACTCCCGACACCCTGCTGCAGCAGCTGTTAACCAGTCAGCTCTGGAACTGCCACCTCCCTGCTACATAACCCTCCTTGGCTGAGGAGTGCAAATTCCAACCAGATTTTGCAACCTGTAGCATAAATTCCTGTTTGCAACTCCAGTATTTCCCAGCTGTTTGGTGCTTGTAAGGTTATTCTCAGTTCAGCCCTGTTTCCATCCTAATTTCAGCAATTAGCTGGATGAGGAGCACCCAGAAACCTTCTCCATCCCTTCAGCTGTGAGGCCACAGACCCCTCTACCCAACATACCCCTCATCCCTTCTGCCAGAGGGATGGCTCCTGCCCAGAGACAGCTCCCTCCAAACTGTCTGCAGTTCCCAGAGGCTCTCACCTCTGCCCTGGGACTCCAGCTCCTGCCTGGCTGCTTTTCTCATGCTTGTGCTGCAGGTCCCTGTGCCCAGGAGCTGTACAAACAGGAACAGGAGCATTATAACAAGGTCTCTTGTGTCCTGAGGTCCCTTCCAACTTTATTTATCCCACAATCTACTGGAAAGGACGTGGAGCAGCATCATGAAGAGGTCTAATTCACACAGATTCAAACTGGTCTCAGCTTAGAGCTGGGTGCAAGCTGGTGCCCTGGGCTGGACTGAAACATCAGCATGGGGTTCAATCACTGTCCTCCCCTTTCTGAAGGGCTGACACCCGTGGCACACTCGCTTTGCTGCCACACTGGCACATCTTTGGCCAGGCACTTTGGAAGGGCGAAACCTTGGAAGGGAAATAAACCAGAGCTGAATCTCCGATGCTGCAAGGAGGCCTCGTTCCCCANAACTTTATTTATCCCACAATCTACTGGAAAGGACGTGGAGCAGCATCATGAAGAGGTCTAATTCACACAGATTCAAACTGGTCTCAGCTTAGAGCTGGGTGCAAGCTGGTGCCCTGGGCTGGACTGAAACATCAGCATGGGGTTCAATCACTGTCCTCCCCTTTCTGAAGTGCCGACACCCGTGGCACACTCGCTTTGCTGCCACACTGGCACATCTTTGGCCAGGCACTTTGGAAGGGCGAAACCTTGGAAGGGAAATAAACTGAATAAGCTTTATTTCCCTTGGAAGGGAAATAAACTGCTGAATCTCCGATGCTGCAGGGAGGCGTCGTTCCCCGTGCAGCTCCCGTCTGCCCGGCTCCGGCTCCCTCTCCTGGAGAACACCCGGCTGCAGGAGAGGAGAGCGGGGCCGCGGGGACCCGGGCCGGGACAGCCCCGGGGGTGAGCCCGTGCGGCCATCCCGGTGTCCGCTGGCCAGGGCGGGGAACGGGGGTCACTGTCCCCATCCCTGAGCTCCCTGCTGAACCCTTCTCAACGCAGCAACCCAGCTTTTTCGGTTTTATTACAAATCCCGTGCCGAGAGCTCAGACATCGCCATCCAAGCTCCTGTTTCTGGACTTTCTGTCCTGTTGAGCACCAAACCAACCCAGAAAAAGGACAAAGATGAGCCATTCCTTAGCAACCGGTCCCTCTGCTGCCGTTTCCATTCTGGCCACAGGTGGGGCGGCTCTGGGCCTGCTCCCACCCCCCCGCAGGACCCTGCCCGGCCCTGGGGGGCTCTGCCTGGCCCCGGGGCCCGCTCTGCGGGTGCTGCGGCCCCGTTCCCGGTGCCTCTCTCTTCTCCCCGCAGCCCCGCAGGCCGCTGCCGCCTCAGACACCGTCCCCGGGGNGGGGGGGGGGGGGGGGGGAAGGCCCGGCCCCGGCTCGACGAGGCCCCGGCGGGTCACAGCCCTGGCTCTCCGAGAAGCTTCCAGCGTGTTGTTTGTGGGTCTGTGCCTGCGGGGCCACCGCGGGCGGTGCCGCAGCGCCGCTCCCGGAGGGTACGGGGTGGAACGGCGGGCAGAGGAGCCCCGCACCGAGCGGTACCGGGGCTCCCTCTCGCAGAGGAGGGGCAAACGCGCATTTCGGCCCCAGGCCGGCCCCCACC
>VZRW01007582.1:690970-707339 GCA_013398125.1 Aegotheles bennettii | reverse complement strand
GGTCAGTCCTGGCGCTGAGGGGTGTGGGGGCCCTTCTCACCACTGTGCCCACCTCTGTGCCCGGAGCACTGGCAGGGCTGGGGTCTCTTGTGTTGCCCACAGGCAGACACTGAGGCTGTAGGGACAGAGGCCGAGGATCTGGGGCCTCAGCCTTAGGGAGGACAGGGCAGGAGCGCTGCTCCCCGGTGCCAGCTCCTCTGCAGGAGCCTGCCTGTGCATGTCCTGCATGGCCCAGGCTGTAACGAGGTGAAACACGTCCTGGGGAGCGATCCCGGTGCCCTGGGACCTTCCCTGTGGAGCACGGGGAAGGTGTGGGAGCAGCAAGTGATGGAGCTGGTTATATGAGACAGGCATTATTCGGACAGGAGAATCCCGTGTGACAGCCAAGAGTGGTGTAGTGTCTTGTGAGTGACTGAATAGGAGTAGCTTATGAAAAAAAGGCATATATTCTGCTTCCAGACTCGTAATTTTACAATTTTTCACTCAGTTCTATCCACTTGGATTTAGAAATTCAGCTCCCAGCTCAGAAATATTGGCAGCACACTGGAAACTAGATTAAGCCCACCTTCATCTCGATGCAGCACCGGCATAAGAGTCGGCAATTTTCTCACCTGCTCATCCAGTCTGTGAACCGCAGCCATTTCTTACACTCCCGAATGCAGCTCCTCCTGAATTGCTCGAAACGTTCCCCAGGGCAGACATGCTGATTGATGGACATATTTGCCAGAGAAGTTAATGAGAACTCTCAGCTGTCTCGCCTCATCTAGAGGAGTTTCTTGGGAGAGGGTGTCATTTGACTGAATGCAAGAACCCTGCCTAACTGGGATGTGTTCACTTTGCCTTAGTTTCCAGTTAGACATGAGAAATAAATGTTAGGCAAATTAAATTCCATATTTTGTAACGAAGCTGTCTAATTCTGTATTTTAATTATGCTTTTTATTTGGTTAGGTTTTATCCAAAGTTGTTTTCTACCTGCTATGCAGGATAAAGAAATTAGAGAAACCTGCACATTTTTATCCTAGGGAGAGAAATGCAACGTCTCAGCTGTACTTCTGTCAGTTCTTGCAAGGGCAGTCTCGTCAGCAGGGAAATGGAGGGATACAGGACGTAATAAATATGCTTGCTAGTCCGTGGGGTTGTTTGTCACATGTAGTGCTTGGTTTTTGACAGATTCCTGCCACATTATGTCAGGAGACAGCGACTGCACCAGGACGAGTCCATCAGCGGGGTCTCCGTCGGACAACGAGTTCTTGCCAGATCGGCCAAAGTATGTTTGCTCACTGTCTCCTGATCTCATCACCAAAGCCCGGGAAGAGCTCCAAGAGAAACCTGAATGGAGGCTCCGTGATGTGCAGGCACTCCGAGACATGGTGTGCAAAGACTATCCCTCCCTGGGGACCTGCCTGGACGATGCTTTTTTGCTAAGATTCCTCAGAGCCAGGAAATTTGATTATGATCGAGCGCTTCAACTTCTGGTGAACTACCACACCTGCAGGAGGAGCTGGCCTGAGGTCTTCAATAATTTGAAGCCGTCTGCAATAAAGCCTGTCCTGGAGTCTGGTTTTGTCACTGTGCTGCCTCGTCAGGATCCAGAGGGACGCCACGTTGTCTGCATCCGTCCAGGTACTGAAATGCATGAAAGTCTTTGTTCTCCATCTTCGAGGTGTGTCTGGGCCAAAGATCTGTTTCCTGCTCTCCTGTGAACAGTGGTTACTTGCACAAAGTGCCTGGGTTCTCTTTGAAATTTGAAAAGCTAAACCACATTTGTCGTTAGCCAGCGTTATCCCAGTTCCTGTTCCTGTGTCAGCAATAACTGCAGTTATGTCAAAACAAAAATGCAATGCAGTGGGTTGATGAAATATCAGGTGATTCAATAAAAATTAATGTGTAGTAACTCAGATTGAAACAGGGCTGCTGGCCTACCGTTAGAACCTTGTAATTTGCTTTGCCAATAAGTGGAGAGAGGAGCCTGTGGCTTTGACTCCCATGTAAACAATCGGAGCCTTCCCTGTGCTTTTGGTGCTGCCAGGCTTGCTGTAGATTTCTCTTCATTCATTCTCCTCCTTTCCATTTACCTGCTTTCTTTCTGAGCTGAAACTGCTTCTAATAAGCTGTGCTGGGTGGAGAACAGGGTTCTTAAAACCGTTGCCTTTGCTCCTAAACTAAACATGAGTTGCCAGTTATCTCTCGCTTAAGAAAGGCTGCTCTGAACTAGGACTGGGGCTATTAAAGACTAACTTTTAAGAGTCCAGGAAAATAGAAAATCAGTTTTTGGAATGTGTATTGTTAGCTTATATTTACTCTCCAACTTACCATCCATGTCTTGTAACCTCAGACAGATGGACACCCAGTAATTATCCGATTACTGAGAACATTCGTGCCATATACTTAACGTTAGAAAAACTCATTCAGTCCGAAGAGACCCAGGTGAATGGAATTGTAATCCTGGCAGACTACAAAGGAGTCAGCTTATCTAAGGCGTCTCATTTTGGTCCTTTTGTAGCCAAAAAAGTGATTGGAATTCTTCAGGTAAGACCTGAACTGGTGGGAAAATAAGCTTGTGCATTGTAAATGACTGCTGCTGTGTCTAGAGTACTTGACTATGTCACCAGAAAGTTGAGCATCTTGGCTGTTACTAGCAGAGTTAAAACATGTCTCTGCCCATCCCGTTCCTCAGACCCTTGCCAACTAACCTCCCTGGCCCTTTTTTTGACTTTTGCATCCCTAAAACTAAATTAGAGATGCAAACTTTGAGTTGGAATAGAAAGAAAGTAATTCTGCTAGCTACTGATAGAGAGCAGTGACTTACAGTTAGAGAGAAGACACCATTTTGTCTGATTGCTGAGCAATGGCTCGTTAATTAAATGGTTTCTGTGAGCTGAGATGGAGCGTGTCATTCACTGACCACTGGGGGAGGAGAGTTCAAGTGCTGCTGCAAAAACTGTGCTGAGAGGACTTCGGAATGGGTGTGATTTGAGGAGGATTTCCACCTGCTCTCTGAAGGAAGCAAGGCTTCTTCAGCATAGGGACAGCAAAAGAAAGTAGTAAAAAGGATTTCCAACTAGGTGTTTGGACAGAAAATGATGGAGAGCAAGTTAGAGCAAGGGTGTAAGCACGAGCTGGGTTGTACAGGTAGGAAGGTGAAAAGAGTGAGGAGTAACCTGGCCAAAGTGGCAGGAAAGTATGACGATTTTACCTGATGTTCCACCATACTATCTGGAGGACTGAGATGAGGAAAACTGCTCTTGAATGGGTTCGTTCCCTCATTAATTTATTCTGGCCTGAACTGGTTTTAGATGTTGCATCTGGGGGGGAATAAGGACGTGTGGGGGAAATCAGGGGATTTTTATGGAGATGAAACTAGTGAGTTTATCAATGCCTATATAAGAACTTGCTCCTTTCAGTCATGATCTAAACAGTTATTTAACTGTCTGAGCCCATATTTAATTTGCACAAATAAAGGGATGGGTGTTCTGCTGCTGTTAGTGGAAGCAATTCACACACACACAAAAAAAGCTGAACTTGGTAAAGAATATAAAGGTATGGGTGGGTATAAATGTGTTGCATCAGACTTGTTAAGCTGCAGCTCTTGTAAAGGTGAGCTAATTCACTGACCCTCGTGCAGGGAGAGAGACTCCTGCAGTGCATGTTGTCTGCTCTGCACTCCAAGCATTGACTGCTTGCTTTGTACATGTAGAGCTGGTTGTAAGGGGAAGAAACCTCACTGTGGCACCAGAGACCTTAATTGCTGATAGTGAGCTTATGCCTTGGAAAAATGTTTCTGCAAATAAGTTTCTCCAGCAGAAATCCCGTAATAACTTGCTTTAAACTGTCTTGTATAAGAGGCACTGTGTGCTCTGTTGGCAGCAGAGCCTGTTTGTCTTCAGCAGTTAGCATGACAGAATAGTTGGGAGTGGTAGAAAAATACTGATATTGGATTTCTTCCTTGTATGAAAACACATTTTAAGTCTCTTGGGCACCAAATCTTGAAGTTGGAAACATCAAGCACCAGCCTGGTCTGGTTTTGAGCGTGGTGCTCTCCTCAGAAGCTAGGGTCATTGCTTTGTAATGACATCCTAATTGGGGTTGGGAATACCTGAAGGCCAGTGATTACCCAGCTGCCTTTATCAGGGAAGATGAAACACAACATAAAAAATGAAAATTTACTGACAGCAATATATTTCTCGATGCAAGGTTTTCTTGTCTCTTGACTTTATTTTTATGCCCATGGATCTCATCCTGACTATTCCCTGTTGGTTACAAGGTGCATTTCTGTTGCTGTATTGGTTTATGTTGGTACCTCAGGTGGAAGTTTGGGAGCCAGTGGGTTGTGCTGGCAGTCAGTCTCAGGAGACTTTTAAAAAGAGGAAGATGACAAATGTTTTTTAAACTGTATAATAATAATCTTCTTTACCCTTCAGGATGGATTCCCCATTCGAATAAAAGCCGTTAACATAATAAATGAGCCTCGTATATTCAAAGGCATTTTTGCAATCATCAAGCCTTTTCTGAAGGAAAAGATAGCAAATCGGGTAAGGATTTGTGTCATTTTAACATTAATGCTAATGTTTGGAAGTTCCTTGCTTCGCCACTGCAAGTAAAAGCCATTGAAAACCACACAGCTAGAAAAATATCGGTGCCATTTAATTGACCTAACTGGTCTTTTCTGCTTTAATACTTTAAAAATGTACCTGTTGAGAAAATTGTTCATGAGAGAGAAGCGTCAAGGAATTTAGTATTGGCATGACATTAATACAGATCTTTAGTACATGTGCTGTGTATTCAGGACATTAATAGCATCCCTGGCGTTGGATTATCTTGGCAAGTAACACTTTGTGTATGAGGTGGTGTCGCAGGAAACCTCCCTTACTGTTCTCCCTTATGCAAGCATCCTGCATGGCACTAGTATTCTCTCATTAGGTCTGGATGTAGTTGCAAAGGATGATGCTTTTTTCCACAAGGAGTAGTACTTCCAATCCCATGGACACTAGGGGCGAGCTGAATTTGGAACCAAGGCACAGACTAGCAAATGTCAAGTCTCTTGCTGGGGTTTAGCTGCACTAGACTTGAATTGTCCCAAGACTTCCCTCACTAGTGTGTCTAACTGCACCTGCCTAATGTTGTATGCTGTTACTTGCTCATAAAGACATCACTTCTAAAATTCACCCTTTAACTCAAAATAAGCTTGCTGGCTGACTGCTTCACTGATTTGCTGCAAAGTGTTTGGTACACATTATTAAAGCTATCTTTTGCTTTCTTCAGTTTTTTCTTCACGGCTGTGATCTGAATTCCCTTCATCAAAACATTCCTCCAGTGATCCTTCCTGAAGAGTATGGTGGTACTTCAGGGAAGCTGGACATCTCTGCATGGAACGAGCTGCTGCTAGCTTCTGAAGAGGACCTTCTGCATGACTTCTCCCAGCTGGTTCTCCCATGTGACAGCTCTCCCCATGACATGCTAGTGAGTGGGGATGCTGAAGAAAAGCAATGTGATGATTCTCTGCGAGGCATGAAACCTCAGCTCTATTACTGTTACTAACAAACCAGTGCAGGGAAGTTTTCCAGCACAGTTAAGATCTGTTCTGATAGGTGATGTTGTGAACTCTGCCTTACTCCTAAACCTGCAGTTTAGGAACAGACCGCTGAGGCACTTTACACTGTAGAACCAAAGGCAGCTGAAGAGGGCACAACAGGGGCAGGGCAGAGTTCGGGGAGGATAAGGGCAAAGAGTCCAAGTTATGTGTAACACTTGAGGCTCATCAACCTCTGTGTGAATGATGCAAACTGGCCTATTCCTTCGAATGATAAAGAAAAAAAATATATTGTAGGATGGTAAGCCTGATAGTTTCTTATCTCCTTCCTGCCCAGATGAAAAGTGACAACAATGATTTACTAGCTTTGTGACCATCCATTCCCTTCCCTGTCTGAAAATGCCAGTAATCCAAACCAAGAAAATCCTTTTGAACCCTGCAAAATGTAGTTCTGTCAGTGAAGGTTGCTTAAAAACAAAAGTCTAAATTGGCAGTTGGTTCAGATTGGGAGTTGGCATTTCTGGAATATGTCAGTGAATCTTTGGCTCAAATTAATTAATACCAGTATGGAGATCATCTCTGAAACTTCCTCCCAGTAGGAAGACCTATAACTGCTGGATTAGCTACAACAGCATCTCTGCCAATGCTTATTATAAACAACTGCAATCTTCATTTTCAGAAAACAGGAAGTTGTTCAGCTCAAGTACTAGGGCTTTTGATTAGGTACAGCTTCAAATAATGAAGTTCAGGCCCAAATAAGAAAAAGGTATGTCAGCCACCTTCCCGCATTGTCAGTTGTTCTTTTCTTCAGCTGGCCATGGTAAGGAATTGGGTAACCCATACACAGAATTTGTAATTTGTAAGGAGACTTTGTCGCAGTTGGCACATGATGTGTGGAAGGTCATCCTTCATGTCGGACAGCAAGGTGCTGCTTTAGCTTCTTACTTTGGGCAGAATTTAAGTCTGAAACCAAATGCAGACAGGCTATTTGAAAGCACATTCTTAAATTTCCTGGTATTGTAGCATTTTGTTCACTGTGTTTGTTGGCTCTTTTGTGAAACGTACTGATTAGATTTTCAACTTTGTTGACCTCTTGTCTTTGGTTGTCATGTTCCCGTATGAAGTTAAGACTTTATTCATCTCTGTAATATTTACCCGTAGCTTGTATGCCTGTGCTTCTAGGTCTTTGTCTAGAGACAGAACTAAGACTCCGATGGCAAATCAGGGTAAGACACCTATGTCTAAATAAGCTGTTCCCACTCCCCAAGTTCAATCTGTTTGATGCTCTTGAATTAGAACTTAACTCTCAGCACACTCTTTGCACATGTTTTTCTGCACTATAATACTGTGGAGATGGGAAACTTCACTAGGACCAGGAAAGCACACCCAGTTACTTCAAGGTGAAATACTTCTCTCTTTGGTGAAAAAGGATATCCCTTCTAGTTGGAGACTTCTCTACAGCACTTTCTCTGGGTAAAATCTTTATTTAGTGCCAAGTGTGATTATAGATACCAGTTGTATTTCTGTAAATGTATAACTGAAGCATCTTGAGGATTTCAGACACTGATTTTTCAAAGCGCCAAACTCTGAATGTCTTTGAATGTCTCTTCCTTTCAGCCCCTCTACAGCAATGACTGCATCGCCAAAAAGAGACTCCTACCACTGTAATGACTTCCTCAGCCTGGAACTAGTGGGTAGCAAATGCCATACCTGTTGTCTAAGCTTTATAAAAGGAGACTGGTTTTGAAAAGGAGTAAACCATTGAAGCTTTTTTCTGGGTGGTAGTTTAGAATTTGTAGGAGCAGAGAACTCATCACTTGAGCTGTTTTAGAATAAAGGTGGGAAGAGATTAATTTTCCTCACTGAAAGCATCTGCTTTTTCCTACCTTTGTAAGTCAATTCTTACTCCTCTTTGACAGCCTTACCTTTAGTGCAGGAAAAAAACCCAACCCTTACCGTTTTCATCTACTTCAAATAAGGTAAAAGAGTACTGGTAGCCACTTCCTCCTCATTTCTGACCAGAATGTGCTGCTAATTTTGAAGATTAATTCAGTTCTTTGTGCCAGCTAGCAAGACAGTAGCACACAGCACCAGGACTTAGAAAGGGAAGTGGCTGCCCACGCTTTTAACTGCCAGAACGTAGAGTGGTGTTCATATTGGTTTAGTGCCTCTTTAATTCCAGACACAATAACAACTGAAAAAAAACTGGATGGACCATTTTTTCTAGAGGTGAAGGCATGACTGGTATTTGATACTCTTTCCTTAACTGTGCTGCAGGGTTTGAAGCAGTGGTATTTTGACAGTTAACCTGTAAGGACAGCTACTTTGATCTGCTTATGTAACTACTAGAGAGGGGAGGTTGAATATTCAAAATTCAATTTAGTGCCCCTTGAAGAAAAAAACCCAAAATACAGTGGTGTTCAGCAGAATGCTGAGGAACCTCTACAGAAACCAAACCCTTTTCCAGACTTTTATGTTCTCGTGCATGTCTTAAATAGTAGACAAACTAGATCCCTCCTGGTTTTTCTCCTCTGCTCACAGAGACACCAAGAATAAATGATTGATATGATTTAAAGTTAATAGGTAAGGCTACATTATCAGTGCTGGAAATAGCCTGTGTTATGCCTCCACATCTTCTTTTTCTTAAACCTGGCTGTTGGGCAGTTATGTCAGGATGCTTGAACTAAGCCAGGCTTACCTTTGTCAAGCATCTGTTACTTCTGATTTGCTCCCTTTGACTTTAGAACCCAGTTACAGCTTTATTGAGCTGTATCTCTAACCCTTTTTAGGTTCATAACCAGTGTGTGGCTTGTCTTACAGAAAGCACAGCTCTGTCTTACATGCGCCCGACTACTGAGCTGAGAGTGTTCCTTGACCTTTAGCACTTACTAGCAAAGAAATCAGTTTGTTCCCAAAAATCTCATGTCAGCATTTGGAAAATAAACACTTGTTTTAAGTATAGAGTCTCCTTAGCTGCAAGCTGAGAGATAGGAAAAGCTTACAGGGTTGGGTTTTTTTTGTTTGTTTTCCCCAGTTTGGTTTTTTTACAGCACTAAAACTGACCTGTTCTTTTCTCCACTTAAAATTGTTTCCAGGGGTTCCATGCCTTGCCCAGTACATGAGCCATCCCTGCCAAATCTAGCACAGAATAAGGAAAGATGCTTGAACTGCATTGGGCAGCCATGGCTTTTGGCAGCAAGTGGGACAAAAGGTGTCTGCATACTGTACATAAAAGTACTTGAATTTATACTCTTGCAAATGGATGTTACAAACCCTGAGGTATTTTCAGGAATGGGGTGAAGTATTTTTTTTGTTGTTGTTAAATCTCATTTTGGCATGAGTTAAGCATAGTGTTAATTCAAACTAATAGTTTTGCCTTCTGTTGTATGTGGGCCTAGAGGTGTTGGGTGGTTAAGTGTACATCTTATTTTGACAAAATTTATTTTTATATTGCATTTTATAAAATGGAGTGGTCAAAATGTGTAACTTTTTGATGCATGACTGGGTTATTAAACACATTGTAACAGCTGCTAATTTGATATTTTAAATTTGTTTGCCTTGTGTCATCTTGAGGAATTTTATTGTGAAAGACAATAGCAACATCTGCTTTAGTTCCATGCTAAAACACAGCTGCAGCTAACTATAATTGCTACAGCATTACAGTAGAAAAAGGGTTTGCTTTCTGCTGCAGAACTAAATTTTACTTTAACAATTGTACCTGAGCAACTTTAAGGAATAGTATTTGACATTCAGAGAATCTCAAAGATTCTGTTTGTTTCAAAAGAAATACATTATGACTTAATTGCTTCATGGAAAAACCATCCAGTCACATCCAACTGGACAACAGCAGCAGCTAATTGGCATTTTAATCATTGTGTGTAGTATTTTGCATTGGAGAACTGCTCCTTCTTAACATTTCTCAACAGAGCTAGGACAGTTTCAGTAGTTAATCCACTTTATTCAAATGAGTTTACAGTGCAAATGCCTTAGTGTCAATAGTAATCATTTCATGTACATCATTTTTATAAGCATTAGACAAGTGAAATCAGTTAGAAGCTCTATTTTTCCACCATAAGCATAAAGTTGCTTAAGCTAGTCATACACCTACCACTCAATATTTGGCAAACATACTAAAACCAAAGTTATCATAGAAGTTGCCTCTTGGGGCAAGTTTGTTCTTCAAAGGAGTTTGTTCTTAAAAAAAGTTTTTCAACCTCAAAGTTTTGATCTTTTGGTGAGGAATAAGGGGTTTTTTGCTACAACACAGGAAAGTATAAATTTATATAAACTTTTGCAATGGAATGTAGAAATCAAGCAGCATAGCTTACACTTTCAGGAACTGAAGCGTTAGCATAGTAGTGCATTATGCTGAATATAATTGTTCTTTAAAATATATATTACTTCATATTTAGCTAAATGTTAGTTCTATTCAATAGAAAGGTGATGGTTATTGGACAGAACTGGTATTTTCTTTTGTGCTGTAGTGAATTTTAAAAATTCAGTAATAAGATAACCACGACTGAAGGTTAAAAAAGAACTGATGATAATATTCATCAAACATTATGCAACATGTAACTTTCTATCCACCTGCATGTTAACAGTAACATAACAAAGAGTAACACAGACAGTATAATTAAAGCAATACATGAACATTTTGGCTTTCAGCAAAATTTCACCACTTTTGTGAGCTCAGATGGGTGCAGCAATTCAACTGAAGTCCCTGTTAGTAAGGACTAGAGGAGCCACCAGGGTCCAAAGATAGAAAAGGAGACAAACCCAGCTGGAGGTTATCTTCACCCACACAGCTGGCCACTTGCTTGTCATTGTTTTAAAGTCAGCATCAGGGCTAAAAAGTAAAGAAACCAATTAATAGATGTTGAAGAGAAGGCATCTTCCACTATTCCTTGCTACCTCTCATATAAATCTGAAGTTACAACAATAATTTGGGACACTCAGAGCTTTTGTGGGAGGAGTATGGTGAGACAACTAAACCAGCAATGTCCTGGTTGCATATGTTGATGTGCTGCTTCTAAAGGAAAGCTTTCCATGAGCCATGCTCTGGACTCCTGATGCCTGCTGCTGCTCTCAAAGTGTGTTTGCTCATTTACATAACATTGCAGTTACAAGCTGCAGCAGCAGAGGATGTATGTCCAAGTGCTCCAAGGACATCCTAGCTCTGTTTAAGTGGCACATATGGCTGTCCCTGCACATCTGTCACAGAATGAAGAACCAGTAACATGAGGCTGGCCCCGATAAACTTCCCAGGAGGTCACCTCAAGCCAATTGCAGATGTAAAGCCAACCTCCCGCATATGCAAAGGATGGTAACCATGCTTTCTGCCCTTGCAGCTGTGAACAGTCCACTAGGACTGCAGCTGCTAATCTTGTCTTTTTGTATAGGTTTTTTACATCTTACTCAGCAACACAAAATAGAGAAGGAACAACTCTAATGCAACTGGCGTCAGAGCACCTTCACCAGCTGGGCAGGAGTCCCCTGCCCAGCACACACAACCCATCAATTTGTCTTGCTCTTACCTGTACCAGTTTGTGAGTGTCATCATGATGTACAGAGAGGCAAGAAAGAGCATGAAGTGAAAGAAGGTGTAGTTGTACTGAACGCCATCCTTCTCATTATCCACAACACGGCGCACTTCTCCTTCCTCTGCAGCCCCGCTGCCTGTGCCCACAGTCTCCTCCAGAATGGCACTGTCACTCCCAGACAGCATCAGCTTGTTCACCTGACTGTTACTTGAAGAGCGAATGCTGCAGTGTAATCCAAAGACAGACATGGTTTAAAAACCCCCTTTTCAGTTACCTATGTCTGCTAATAAAGCAAGCAACAGGCCACAACGAATTCTGGGACCACATTTTTTAAAATCCATTTGAAAACACAAGGAAGCTCCTCAACGAGATCTGTTTTCACCCAAGCTTTTGTTACCTAGCTAAACAGTATTCCCACTCCAGGTCTCACAACACATTTTGTTCTGATAAGGCCACCCTTCTCCACAAAATGGAATGCAGCTTTATGAGCCACGCTCAGGCCTGGGACCATGGCTGGGTGTGAATAAATACAGGTACATTTTTCACTAGGCTCAGGGTTGAACCAAAGAGGCAGACATCCCAATTGTGTATCAGAGTTGGTAGCAGTGCAGATCCTACCTGGAATACAAAAGGCAAAGGACAAAGATAACCAATCCAACAACACTCTGGGCATCCCACCACTGCAGGGACTTGGGTGGAGCTGGAGTCGCAGGCACGACAGTGGTGTTGCCTGGGACAGCTGTGGGTGCAGCCATCTGAGTAATGATGTTCAGCAAACTGGGGTTACAGTTCCGTTCTGAAAAGGATTTCGAGGCAGATTAGAGAGAGGTGAGCTTTGACAGCATTTCACTAAGAAAAGATGACAGGTAAGCTTGCAATCTGTCAATTCCCTGTAATTGCTGATCTCTTTGATTCCCTGGAGACATCAATGGTGTGGAATATTTTTCCTTCCCATGAGCTAGGCAAGGGTGTGATAAATAAGTAAATAAAATCAGAATTCTTTCCACTCACCAACACCCCAGTTTAGTTCTGGAAAGAGGCAAGTTGATGGTTTCAGTTGCCTTTACTGCCTGACCAGATCTTATCTAGACAGATCAGGAACCCCCACAGTGATCTGTAATAACTACAAGCCCCATCAACAGCTTCTGCTCTCACACCAAAAGGTGTTCCTCAAGCCAGCCTGTTGCTTACCGGGCTCGTTGGACATGGCTGACCAGGTGAGGTACATGGTGTAGAGCGTGATCACGGAGGACTGGAGGAGGCCAGAGCAAGGCTGATGCTCCTGTTCGAGGACAGAACAGCATGCCAAGGTCAAAAGGGCAAGTTTTAGCTATTGTTCGATAGTTTTACCCTACTGCCACAGATTCAGCAATTATTAGCATGAAAAGCTTTTTTTTTTAGGAATGCATTGGGCTTTTTTCTACATTTACTGGAAGTAATCCAGTTTCTCTCTGCCCAAGACTCATTATGAGATCTCAGTCAACAGTTTTGTCAATATGAATCCAGCATGAGATTTATTTGAACACCAGCTCAGAATCAAGTAACATGCAAGCTTCCTCTCATATTAAACATGCTTACCAATAATTTCAAAGCCACAGCACTAAGCCAGTAAGTTCCCAGCTTATTCTGCTTTCCTCTAATGGGGAAGATTCTGCCAGAACCATCACTAAACCACGCTAGCAGTGCCTCACATGGAAACATAGTCCAAAACAATGTTATCCAAAAAAAAAGCCTATCTTCAGGAAATACATCACTATGGAGTGCACTGGTTTAAGAGCAGGATATTTTTTTATGTTCTTAGCTAGCACAGCTATGATAGCCAAATTTTAAAGTTCTTATGTCTGACTGAATTGGTGCTACGTATTTCTTACTTCCCTGCTTTGTATGTCAGAAGAAAATAGCAGAGAAAAATAATACCTGGACTTTTGGAAGGATAGAAACGATGGATACAGCAATGCACAGGAGCATATTAATGGTTATGAAGAACTTGTTCTCAATGCAGTCATCAGACTTTGTGTAGAAAACATAGAAGAGCACAACAAAAACCAGTGACAAGGCGTAGAACAAGCTTGTACAGGACAGCAGAGCTGGAGGGAAAAAACATTAACACACATACTTTAACAGTACATCTAAGGTGATTCAAGGACCAGCTGTCCCTCTTCCTTACTTGACTAGACTAAACTAGACTAGCAGAATGCATTTCTTATTAGGTATGGTTAAAATTTGTGCTCTGGCAGTAGTGTAGCTCAGAGGAAAGCCTGTGCTGCCATCAGGGGAATAAGAGCTGCCTTTCAGTAGCAGTTTAATTAGTTTAACTGTGTTTGTACACCTCACGGGCTATTTACAAGCCCTGAATTCCCCCTTCTATGCTAGAGGCCACCCATTTTCATTTCTGTTCTATGTTCTTTATAAGAAGCTACAAAATGCTGTTGCAGCATTTGTAGCTATGAGCAAAGAACCACAACAATTAGCACTTTGTAATTCAGTGGCCAGCTCGAGAGCATGCACGGAGGCACACTTGGTGCTGTACTGCAGCCACCCTCATGGATATCCCTGACTCCCTGGGGACCTCCACAGGGGAGGTGGCAAAGCAAAGGCAGAGCTGAAGAGATCCAGGCTACTAGCTTTGCACTCACACTGCAAACTAGCTAAGTGGTGCTTGTTATGACTCTCAGGTCTGCCAACCACCAGCCTAAAATATTTTGCATTTTATTTAATGCGAAAAGGCAGCACTGCAGCTGTTAATTCCAAGTGTTGGCATTAGTGACCCAAGACTGGAGTGTAATTCTAGGATACGCTTGCTAATTAATAAGTGATATTCTGCCGAGCCAGTAGAAACAAATCCTTTACAGGTTAAGATTCCTACCTGCATACCAACATTTCGAATTTCCCTCCTCCATTCTCCCAACCCAGCTCTCATTCCAGGAGTGAGCGAAGTCCACGAGAAGCACCAGCTGGATAAGAATGAAGCAGAAGGCTCCACAAATACCAATAACAAACCAAGCTAGAAAAGGGAGCAAGAAAAACGGGGTTAGCTGTCATCAGTCATGTGTTATTCCAGTGAAAAAACAATAAAAATAAAAAGCTCCTAATTATACTGCAGGCAAATAATTAAAAAATCTGAAACTATACTTAGAAATCCAGATGCTGTTAATCACTTTGGTCTCCATCCTGCAGAAACATGTGAGGAGTCCCAGCTATTCCAGGGTGCAGCCTATGCTAGTCAAGCCAAGCATGGGAATGTTTAGCCCAGTGTGTTTTCAGAACGAATGAGAGATCTAACATGAGACATCTTTGCCTCCACAAGTACCATCATGCTACATTTCTTTGAGGATCAACAACCCTTTCAAGTTCCTGTGATGTGGCCAGACAGCAAAGGTTTCTTGTACAGATTCTCCAGAGGCTCTAGGAAAGTATTTATCACTTGTGAGTGTTCTGAGCTGCTTCTCATCTAAACAGTGTCAGAAGACTCAGCCCAGGAGCAATCGTTCATGGAGTCCCGAATTATTGATACCCAGCACCTGTGCTCTGGAAAAGAGATTGATTACTGCCAGAACTTCAGTTGGGTACCAAAATACTGGATGAACCAATACTGGATGAACTACTCCTAGTGAAGTAGGACAGAATCTGTGTCTTCTACGAGGTAAGTTACACTATTGCAACTACAGCTTGGCAAGTCTGAAAAGATTTGAGTTTATTAAACAGAATTCCATGATGAAATAACTGTACCTGTTGTGAAAGGCCCTTCGGGAATGTAAAATGCTCCAACCATGATAGCCACAATGGCAGCTATCTTGAAGAACCAGAACCTTTAAAAGAAGAAACAAGTTGAAAACATTGGTCTTACTCTGCACACAACAGTCATATTTTACATGATCCGCAAACAGCTCGGTGTACATAGGTGAGTTGTCCAGCAGAAATTTGAAGGAAAAAATGTTGTGTTCAGTGGGATTGCAGATAAAGATGTTCACCAAATCAGGGAGAGTGTGAAGCAACAGTCAATATGTTGGAGACATGGACTGACAGAAACTTCAGAGTCCACCAAAGGCAAATACAGAGCGTTGCAGCTGGGACGAGAAGACCCCAGGCAACAGGACAGACTGGGGGCTAACTGGCTGCAAAGCTTTGCTGAAAGAAGAGCTCCTGCTCCAGCAAACTGAACATGAGTCAGCAAGAAGGCTAACTCTGTACTGCTACCTTGGAGAAGGGAATAGGGAGATCTAACTGCTGTCTTCAACTGCCTAAAAGAGACGTGTAAAGAAGACAAAACCAGACTCCTGGTCACGTAAATGCAGATATTTTTAGGAGACCAAAGCATTGCTCTATTCAGTGCAGAAGAAACTCAAGGCTGTCAATGCCACCATGTTCAGCAAAGAAATGTGAGAGGAGAAAGAAACAAGCTGAAAGACCAGACAGCTGGCTCACACACATACCCATTGTGAACTGCTGCTCTTGGATCATTGCTCGTTTTCACTTCCAGCATGAGCAGGGAGAGGAGAAAGAAGAACACTGCCATGGCAAAGCTGATGCGATAAACAGCTCTGTACCCCACAAACACATCGCAGCTGACAAAGCCATTCAGGTGTGGTATCTGGGTGTGAAGCCCCTCCTCACAGAATCCAGGTATCTGAGTGAAGACACACTGAGTTGTGAGTCATGTCTGTATTTGCAATCACATTCTTTAAGCACTCCAAGAGCCAAAGCTCTTGGTCAGCTCTCCTCTGGGAGATCTGATGACAGCAGACCCTGTGCTCGGCTGGCCTGCACACACCTTATTATGGTCTGTCCTTCCCTGGGTTACCACTACAAGCACCCAGGAAGGTATAAGATACAAAGCACATCAGTGATAATGACTGGCCTTCTCCAGGTGCAGAGGCCAGGCACGTCCCTAAACACGTACACCCACTGCATTTGCCATTTCAGCCATATTTCAGCACAGTCTCCAACTTGGGGGACAAAGCACACTCGGGTTTGTGTCTCCTGTCATCCATCCCAAGCAAAGGGAATCAATGGCCACTGGCACAAGCAATGGCTCTGGGAAGAGCTTTCGCCCCCCCGTACCTTTTTCAGCTGCTGCTCCATGCCCGGTGCCAGCATGATGCAGGCCAGCACGGTGCTGAGGAGCAGGAGGAAGGCATAGATGAGACGCGTCACCGTGGAGTTCTTGCTGTTGGGACAACACCGGCAGAGCAGACAGGAGGCCCCGCTGCACAGACAGGGGATCTGCAGGGCAGGGAGGGCACTGCTCAACCGCACCGAGCGAGGAAACACGAGCCCCGGGTGGCAGGGAGCCACCCCC
>VZRW01007582.1:605016-690326 GCA_013398125.1 Aegotheles bennettii | reverse complement strand
ACCGGGCCTGGCACCGGGCCTGGCACCGGGCCGCCCCGCCACACGCGGGCTGCGGGGCCCAGCACACCGCCTCTCCCTGCCCCTGAGCGCCGGCAGCCTGCAGGGCTCGCTGCCGCGGCCTGTGCCCCGTCTGCGCGGGTAAAACCGACCCGTGGGGCCAGACGGGCCGATGCCTCCCCGGGCGCGGGGACAGGCGGCACGGCCGGGACAGCGCTGCGATGGGGCGGCGTGAGTTACACCCGCATCCCCGCTGAGCACCGGCCTCAGCACTGACCTCCCCGGGGACCGGGGCGCCCGAGGAACTGGGCGGGCGGTTCCAGCCGGTTGACGCACAGCCCCGTGTGGGTGACAGGGAGCCAGCACAGCCCCGTGTGGGTGACAGCAACGGCTCCCAGGCTGGGCACGCAGCTGTCACCTGCCCTGCCGGAGGCCCAGGGCCCTGCCTAGCCTCTTGGAGCTGTTTGGTTGGGGGAGGTCTGTAGTTCATTCCCACTCTTGTCCCATCACAATGTGAACGCAGGCGCTTGTGCCATAGAACTCACCTCATGTTGCTGCTGCTTTTTTCCTGCATGCTTCGCCGAGTGCTGAGCAGTGCATGTGAGTTTTGGCCCATATAATGTTGTATCAGGGCTTGGGGTGGCAATGGGACAGCCTACGAGCCTTCCAAAGGTGGGGTTTCTCCAGGAGACCCTTCTGCCTCTGCTCACACTGCACTCAGTTCCTATTTTGATGGCTGTAAAAGCAAGAGAAGTACTCCTTTAAAATGGAAGATGAGAGAAAGGAACCATGTGAAAAAGAGACATTGTTCTGCTGCTGCCCAAAGCGCTGGGGCCTCTCTGAGTTTGGATTGCCAGTGCCCTGCGTGACCTGCAGCCTGGAGGAGTTAGAGAGAGGCAGCTGAGCCACAACACTTCCTCATCACTGAAGTCTGGGAGCAAATGAAATGGATGAGAGGCGGCTGTGAGGATGTAACAGCAGCAAGGAGGTTACGAAAGTTTACACAGAAGTTTAGGAAAGCAGTTTGGAGCTATTCCGTTGGCATTAGTGTTGCAAAATATCAGAGGGCAGGGTCAGCAGGTCCACCACTTCCCGCTGTGTCAGACCCTTCTTCACACAGTCCCTTTCCAAAGAACCTGCTTCCATCACAGATAGGGACAAGTAATCAGAATGACAGCTTTAATGACATTTAAAATTGCCAAGAAATGACAAAAAAACACCCAGTAAACCAGCTAATTATTTTCCACAGCAGCTTTGACACTCAGAATATATGAACATTATGTTAGCAGTGTCGTCTCTCTTGTAATCAGCCTTATTCATTAAAACATACAGGCTTTTTTCAAAAAGAGATCACACTATAAATCATTGAAACTGTGCTTCCTTCAGATAATACATGAGCCCTTACTTGATTATTAACATATTTTTATTACCCTCTTGGGTGCACCAGCTGGATCTGTAACAAGGCTTTTGCCACATCCCTGCTACACTCTTTGTTCACGTGAATATATACAGAATAAAGGCAGAATCCAAAATTCTGTGTTCCCTTCCCAGGTAAATAATTTCATAGGTATATTACCAACACAGTGATGAAACTCAGCTAAATCCCATGCCTGACAATGTTTTCTTCACAGGGAATTTATGAGACTGTTTTGTTAAGTACTATGAAATCCTCCACTGGATTTGGCTGGGGAAAGACAAAGAATACAGATAAAAAGCTTTTCCCTTCCCCTGCCCACATAACAAGAGATTTCCAAGTGCTCGTCTTACATCCCAACATAACACCCCTCTGATTCTGCACAACATCACCTCAAACCACACGTGTTTAACAGGAGATAAGGATGAGGTCAGCCTAGAGACTGTCAGCTGTGGGAACGAGACTGGGTATGGCAGGAGGTTATCCTAGATTGTACAACAACCCCCTGCTCTGGTGTGCTAATCAGTTCTGGCAGCAGGATGCAGTGGTGCATCCCTTACGTATGTTACATCCCATACATATCTATCTCTGAGTTACAATGCCTAGAATAAAAACCTCTCAATTAGCTAATATTTAAAGGAAACATGCCAGATACAGTCATTCGGAAGTAGTTCTCTGCAGTTCTTTGTGCAACTGAGCTCATAAAAAAATGTCACTCAAGCTTGTGCGTTCGTGCTGTTCTTGTTAACCTCAAGGGTCTCGTGATAACAAAAGTGCAGAAATTTTCCTGATTTTCCCCAGAGTATCTGGGGTCCCTGCTCTGTATTTTTGCAGGTGACAGACCCCATATGCAGGTTATAATTGAATAATCCTTTGACCATCCGGAATCTCTCAGTTAGGTGAAGGGAATTGAAAATTGGAGTAGCTGGGTCAAACCAACTCCAAAAATTGAAGAATCCCACATAGTCTGGGTTTCTGCAGCAGTGTTCCTTGACCCCTGTGCAGGGCTAAACACCTCACTGTGCTCCAGCCTGCAAAAACTTCCAGATTTTGAGCTTTCTGATACAACCCTCCTAATTATTGGGCTTCTGTAAAGCATTTGCTTCTAAATGGTATTTATAACTGCGTATAACTGGATCTCCAGAGCATAGAGAATCACAGAATTTTCTTGAGGGACAACTGCTCTCCCAGCTGTTCAGTTCAGGCTTTGGGCTGAGTGCTGTTCCACAATCCAGACCTTAAATCGTGCTTTGAGAGCAGCTGTCAAAGTCCTTCCTCCGTGAGGAAGTTAGTCATTAGATAATGGGAAAAATACCACTACATCTGAAACCTCCAGTGGGTTTAATTAGTCTTCAAATGTTCAAAGTTAATAGTTCCTACAAAATCATGATGTTCCAGTATGTCCCAAGTACAAATATTGTTCAGTTTACAGAGTTCCCAGATGACTTTCACCAGGGTCTAATCTAATAGCACGCTGTAGATAAAGGGACTCGCTCAGCACTGACATGCAAAAGCCAGCGTGGGCTGTCCTGCCATTCCCAGGGCAGCACAGGTGGCCGATGCCAGCACCGTGGCTCTCCTCTGCACACAGGCTGGCTTTACACTCACGAGCCCCTGCAATTTGAGCTCAAGAAAAATCAACCAACCCAGTCCATGCTCTCAAGTCTTCAAATATGCAAGCTGCCTTTCTCTGCAGTCCTTGGCTCATGATTTTATAATTCTCATCTTCCCTTGCCCGTGTGCTGTGACTGCATTAGCACCTGCCTCTGCACTTCTTAGACTCTCTACTTTCATGTCATGGATACGTGAGTCATCTTATTTGTGATCCGCTGAGCTGAGCGAGAGTCATAGTAGAGTTGTGCGCTTCAAGGCCATTAGTAACGCTGTTAAAACTTGCATAATATATTCTTCTGTGTCTAAATCCCTGAGAGATTGAGTAACTGTTTTCTTTTTCACCCCGAGTGACTATGCAACTGGATGAGTCACTGCTGTTATGATAGAGGAATTGTAATCTTTGTGCCTTTCCAGTTTGGTTTGGCCAGAAATTTATTTTATAGGACACCTTTCTTCGGTCTCCTCTGAGTCCTGATATGTCACCAGAGACCTTTTCACTGGCCTCAGTTCACTATAGGTCATGTGCCCTGGTCTGGAAACTGTGCTGGTTTAGGTCATTGGTAAAACAGATGGAGAGAAACATTCACTTTGATCCAATACCCTGGAATGATATTACTGAGCTGTTTCATCTCGTTATTTATGGAAGCGTTGTGAAACTTAAACATATTGAAAAGTATTGAAATAACATTAAATGAAAGCTTATTAAAAAAAACAAACCAAAAACAACCAAACAACCACACAATCAGGGATAAACTGGAGGGAATATTTTGTACAAAAGATCTGCAGCAACATCTGTGAATGAACCATGGCAGGGACTAGCACAGATGGCTCATAAAAAGGAGGGAGTGAGAGGTGGTGGACGCAGTATCCCTGCAAACAGCACAGGATGCCCGGACAGAGCCCTTCGGGAGCAGGATCTGACCCAGAAGCGTCTGGCAATCCTGTACCTGAGCATTGACCAAGCACTCTTACAAATGTTGCTGAGTTTATTGTTTCCAACGCTTTCATGATTTTTCCTTGCCTGATCTATTTTTTTTTATTAAGCCAGGATTTATCTCCCCTGTCTCTGTGACCCCAGCTCTCCCATGAGAGCCCGTGCTGCAATCCAGCTGGCCAGCCTTGTATCAGCAATCACTGCAGCAGAACAGCTCCTAGCGAAACAATAGTGGGAGGAAAAGTCAGGAACTTCTGGATTTAATCCTGCCTCCAGCAGTGACGAGTTGTGTGCCTTTAGGTGAGCCACAGGACTACGTGAGTCAGTATGTAAAGTGAGAAAACCAGCATATCCCAGAGTCAAGGCAGGCTCTGTTCGTTCGTCTTTTCACACAGCTTAGAATCAGATGAGTGCCTGACCTGATTATTTCTCGTGCTAAAAAGAGCAATGCAGGATCCTACTGGCCATGGTAATTTCTTTTATCTGAAGATTTCCCCTCTTTTTCCGTTGTCCCCCATGCTGGTGCTGCTGCTTTCCAGGACGCTCTGAAGCTAGTGAAATAATTTTTTCTCATAAATCTTTTAAATCACGTAAATCCCCCCAGCGTACCAGCTGACATTTTAGATGTTGCAATTTTGCACTTGTGCCAGGAGCATTTAGCATGTTACAGTTGCTTATGTTGTGTTTTTTTAAAAGAAGAGAAAACAGTTCCTTCTTCTTGTGTCTCCAGCAGAGAGGAGAGGCTGTTTCTCCTTCAGGAGGGAGTTCACATGATCCTATAGATGTGCCAGATAAATCCCTTCCCACGTTTGATATTTGCTAAGTTGAATGGTTGTTATTCCAAAGCCAATAGCTGGGATGGTTGTGTGATTTAACGTCTCTGAAGCAATTTCTTCTTCTGTTCACAAGCATTAAAGAAATGAAGTCTAAAAATTACATCCTTCAGCTTAGCCAAACACTCTCAACTGCATTATCTTCACAAATATTTCTCCCTGTTTGTTTGTTTAAAACTGGCCAAGAGTTCCAGAAATACTTTTAAGATAACAAAAATGGGCATCCAGATTGGAAAGGAACTCCGTATTTAGAAACTCTGAAATACTGCTGGGGGGTGGCTGTGCTGTTAACTCCTTTCTGGTTGCTCTGAACCTCCATGACGTTGGAGAGTGAGTCATGACATTCTTCTTCATATAAATGTTTTTCCCATCCTAAATGATTTAGAAAAAAAAGTACCCTGGAAGAGTCTAATAATACAATATATCTCTAGTCCCATCATGGAGTTCAACTGGTTTGCTGCCCTAGAGAGATTAAATGGAGCGTTTTCCTGAAGGCAGTGTAAGGCAGGAGCTCAGGATTCACCACGTCCATCTGCACTGGGGGCAGGAACAGCCACAAGCTTAATGCTGGGAGGAAAGGAAGGTGAAGAACTGAGGCCCAAGTGTGGGTTTATCAGGGGATATTACAAACCAGCTTCCTGCTGCACAACACACTTGAGAACACTGAGCCTTTGCTACAAATCCACACACACACATTTTTAAAATGTACAGGCGTTCCAGTGGCCGAAGCAGAGTGATTTCCCCTAATATAGGGAATTGTTCAGTTCTGAATTTGCCATCTTTCTGAGATAATGGCAGAAGGTTTTCTTCCAGCCTGTAAAGGATGGCTTATAATTTTTAATTAAAATGTGTGTCAGTATAACTCTATTTGTTATCGTACTTTTAGGGGCTTGTACAGAACCCAATTCCTTGACAGGCCTGCAATGCAGTTCTTGTGGGTATTTTCTTTTCAAAGCTGTTTTTCCAAACATGTATTTAATATCATTACAGTCCTCAAACAATTTCATGCAAGGGCCATCAAAGCAAAGCAGAAACAGACACGCTGGTGCCCGTGTGTATGTCAGAAAATTTCACTGCACTAGCAGTGATTTCTGAGCAGAGAAATAGCCCCTGCGAGAACACATAGCCTTTTCTAAGCTGTAACAGTATAATCAAGGTGTCTGTTCCTTTCAGGCTTGGGTTTCATTTCTCTGTCCTGAAGCTGCCTACAAGGTAAGTATCTAATTCATGGCAGTTACCGAGCTCTTCTCTAGCCAGTGAAGATGGACAGATGGGATGAATTGCTCTCTGACATCTGATCTACCACCACTCCCTTAGTCCCAGCTTCTACCTGCTGCCACAGGAACTTTGATGCTTATTTTTAGATGAGTTTTTGTGGTTTCAGAATGGAGGTCTGGTTGTAGCTGGACGCTAATTTCAGGGAAGAAAATAACGTGCAGAACCTGACGCATGCTGGTCAGCGAGGAATGTTCTGGGCAGTGGTAACCTCACCTCAATTATCCAACTGTAAGGGTTGAAATTTAGTTAGCATTTTATGGTTAGGCACCAGCTGGTGTTAAGATGTTGCTTAACTGAAGAACCATTGTTTACTGTTAATAAAACTGATACCATGACACATTCCTTATGGCATAGATGTGCTATCATATCTTGGCAACGGTAGCAGGAGGAATTATTCTGCCTGGTTTGCAGTCTTGTCTTCATTGTAAAAGGAAAAATAATGAGGCTGTGATTACCCAGCTTGGAACTAAATGAACCCAACGGAAAATGCTGAATGATGAAAGATGACTCCTAATAGCTTCCCAAACTTAGCTTGTTTGGATACCATCACTGACAGTGCCAGTGTCAGCTCCTGGCTCTTGCTGGGCTGGATCCATAGCCAGCAGGCACAGCTCAATTGTTTGGACTGTGCTGATGTCCCAGTTTGAAGTACCATTAAACAAATAGCAGTAAATACATCACAAGCCTTGCCAAAATGACCTGTTGACCTGAGGAAATCAGCATGCAGCAAATTAGGATGAAACTCGTAGCACACAAGGCCCTCCAGATTAATTCTTGGGGTAAAGAACCCTATCATGTAGTGGTTCACTTCAAATTAGTAACTACTTTGTAGGTGGGATGACACACTCTTTCCTTCAACATCCAACATTGCAATATCAAATCTATGAGGTTTCTTTAATTTTGCATCTTAAATTTATCTAACAAACCAGTAGATTCAATGAATCTTTTTTTTTCCCCCTTCATGCAAATAAAGGTGGGAAGGGGAGTGTCCATTAATTCTGCATTAATTCTAGTTCTCACTTTCACACAATTCTTTGTTAGCTAGCAATGCAACAGCTAGCAGATTTACTTCCCGGATTGGTTTAGACACTGAAAAGCTGGTGACCTTCTGTGTTCAGCACAGAAGTGGTGTGTTTGGTGGAGCTGTTGGAGAGGCAAGGATGAACTTCCCACAGCAATGAAGAGGCACAAAGGAATGCTTCTAGGTGCCCAACTGGCTACGTTCCTGTTCAACTCATTCTTGAAGACTGCTAAGATTTAATTGTATGATTAATGATACGTTACAAAGCCTGGAGACTTGGATAAATGCTAACTAAAAAGATCTCTCAGTCAAAATAAAGAGGATTTTCCCTCCTGGTTGCTCAGTTTGAGCCCTCATTTCTGCAGGAAAGCAGGCAGCACTGTGGTGGAGCACACACCTCTTGTCCAAACAGTGAGATGATCTGCTGGTTGCCATAGTGATGGAGAGAGCTGAGGCCATTTGGGGTAGCAATTCTGCAATGCAAGCAACTGTTCAGTACAACATCCCCTTGCTTAGCATCTCAGTTGGTCGGCCAGGTCCCAGCACCTACGGCCAGCTTGAGAAGGGCAACTTGCAAAGTGCCCACCTGTAGATTGGGACCATTTTACAGACATTGAGCTTCTCATAGTGGTTGCTCCCTGGAACATGCCTTTGTAGGCTGGCCAACATATAGAAATATGCTGAAATTTAGAAACATATCTGTCCACATAGAAATAACGGCGTGACTGTCACGCCGATGGCTTGCAGCAGACACGGCAGGTCACAAATCTTGCAGCCACTTCTGCACGCGGGGAGGAGCTGTGAGGCAGCACAGCAACTTGGGCAAAGGGTATTTTGGATGGTGACTGGCATTTACACCTCACTCAGTATTAGAGGGCAAGGAACCCAGATCCAAACCAAGACTTTTAGACCAAATATTACTGAAACTTCCTGACTCAGGACAGCCTGGGTGGTGGCCTTTTATTAAAGGGTCTTCCACAAGACCCTCTTATGAGACATCTAACTTGGGATTTTATGGAGCTAAGGTTTTCACATATGGCTCAAGGAAGCTGATATCTATTTAAACACTGTTGCTAGATTATTCTTGTGATGGATAAGCTGAATAAATATACTTGATGCTTCATCAGGCCAAGTTTTACAAAGCTGAAAACAATTACTTGAGAGATGTTATAAAAGGGAATGATTTAATCCATGAAAGTGAGTGACAACTGCAATCTGTATGAAAACATTAAACCCTGTGTCCAAAAAGCTGTAATCCTGCATAAAAGTGAAAATTTTACACCTGTCAAAAAAACCCCTCAGCCCAAATTTGAGAGAAAGCAAGAATCTGAAACAGATATAGCAAGTTAAGGGAGCAAGTGGAACCTTTGAAAACTGAAAATGCTAGAATAACCATAAGGGAATAGTGATGACACAAAAAGCAGTAAATAAAATACATCTTAAGAGCAGTGGGGAGTGAGATTGGCCATTATTAGGTAAGGAAGGTCTGCTGGCATGGACCCATGAGAGCATTGGGCTGTCCATCTGTGATGGACATAGAGGAGCTGCCAGTGACCATGTGGACAAAGTTAATGGTCTGGGCTGGGTGATAATCTGTCTCTGCAGCGGTCATTTAGCCTTCTGTCCTTCCATTAGCCAACTGCCAAAAGGAGGTGATAATACCTCTTTTCCTTTATTTTTGTCCGTCTTGGCTCTTTGAAGGATTGAGCTTTCTGAGGCTGGGACCATATTACTACAGTCGGGATGGGGCGTGGAAGCTCAGTCTGAGACCCCGGTGTAACAGCACCAGGACCACTTGTGCTATTCTGCAAGAAATGGGAGTTGGTGGCTCTGCCTCCTGGCAACCCCCATGCCCACAGCACCCCACACACCTCCCAGCAGCCAGCACCGTGCTCTGCCCACACAGTCAGTAAGGAACAACAGGGTTTGGTCAGCTTGTGCGACCACGTCGGGGTGGCAGAGCCATTCTCTGGGCCACACGATATGAAGGGTGGCCCCATCGCCTTTGTTTACACCTCCCTGTGCCAGCCACTGCCCACCTGGACAACACCTGAGCCCCAGGGCACGTCCCCAGTATGGTGCTGGGAGCAGAGGGCTGTATGCAATGCCTGAGTTAAACGCTCCCAGGTCGCTAGGCAAACCCTGGGTTTATTTCATGTACACTGTCAGCACAAACAGAATATTTTGTTCCCTGACCAGAACATGAAGCCCTTCCCCTGGAGCACCCTGAACTCCTGCTGCTCTCAGAACAGATCGCAGGGATGCTGCACCTCCCCGATCTTTGGGACAGCTGGAACAGACAAACGGCACCGTGTCCTAGGGCAGGGGATGGCACAGGACACAGGAACAGCCTTACTGAGCTTACCCTGGCTGTGGCAGTGGCCAGCTGCTTCACGAGATGGTGTCTAGTTACACGTACCCCCTTCCTGAGCCAACACGGAAAGCAGGGAATCGTGCCAGGAGGTTAGGCTGACTGCTTCCCAACCTTCACTGGAGAGGCAGTGTGCATGGTGATGTCCGGAGATTGCAGTCCTTTGACTCAACACAGAGGACCACTGCCCTGGGTCTGATCCCCCACCACTCCAAAGCAGCAGGACTCCGTTCACAGCCCGTGCAATAAAATCACATGGAAGCCCATTTAACTGAGAGCACAAGTCAGGATCAAAATATTTACACGGCTTCTGCACATCTGTAACAGGAATCCTTGTCTGGCTGCCAAATGCTGGGGAAAAATCATAACCCTTGGCTGGGTGGCTCTGGCATATATTGGGAAGCTGTTTTCTTCTCATTTATTAGTGTACCCCTTCACTCTGCCCAAAAGGCAGAAACTCAATTGCCAACCCCACCTGGTACTTGTTTTCCTCCAACTCCCCCATCCCGCAGTAACAGGGGGAGAAAGGGAAGGAGTACCTGTGTGCGGAATGCAGAGGAGCTCCTGCTTCCCTGCCAGCAGGACCTGAGCAGTCAGTTGCGACCAACTCCAGCAGTGCCTCTCCCTTTGCACCTTCTCATCCTGACAACCATTTTTTAGCTCTTTCTGTATATTTGGCCCTCCTTATCAAGCAGAGTGAACCTACTTAATTAACACTTGCATATTCCCCACGCCCCTGTCTGAAAGCTTCCCCGAGCTGACAGAGATGTTGTTATTCATGCTGTGCCCTGCACAAGAAAGCTGTTGCCAGTGGGATGATTGTCTGGTGAAGCACATGCTGGATACGTGACCTTTGTGGGTTTACACTGAAGAAGCTTCTGGATTCCTTTAGACAAACAAATCCCTTACCGAGCAGGATTTGTGCTTGGGTTGTAGTCTTTGTGCTGCTAGCCAGCTGCTGCACTTCCTCCTATCAGCAGCAGGTAAAGTGCTTCTTATCTAGAGTGTGCAGGGGACTTTGTGAGGGTCTTAGGGACCCCCCGGGTAAAGCGTGGCATGGGCCAGTGCTGTCACTGACTGACGACCTTGGCTTGCCATGGGATCCGAGTTTGAGACCTGCTTGTATTTGTCACAGCTGCAAAGGGGTAACCGTCAAGTGACTCATTTCACAAGAACCTTTGGACAGGAGGAATTTTGCAGAAATGAGGGGTTAGAGGGTGCAGCTCTATGATGAGATTTTCAGCACAGGCTTTGAACCAGACTTGAGACTATTAAAAACAGTTCATTTGTTTTCCAAACTGAATACATTCCGTAGGGAAAAAAAGTAAGTTTAGGCTGAGACTCCAACCTATCTAGCTGGGACAAACCTTCTGGAGGTGTTTGGCTCAGCAGACAGAGGAGATAAGGTCCCTGGGGAGTAGTGGCTGGGAAGGGGGAGGGAAAAGCTTGTGGAGTGAAATTGCCCAGAAGCAAAGCACAGCCACTCACTTTGCAATGAAAAGCTTTATCATCTCTGCGCAGATTACTGGAGCTAAAAATAGCTCCAGCTCAAAGTAAACAGTTTTTTGAGTGTGCTCTGCCCTGCTGGCATGTCAGCCCCATGCCGAGCCACCATGCCAGTGGCCACGATGCACATCCCCACAGCCCCAGCACTGAAAGGGGCTCCCCACCGCCAGGCTCCACTCTGAGCCCCTGCCTGCTCATGGAGGTGACCCTGGAGGGGGCTCACTAATGACCTTAGCCTCATTACAAGCTTTCTTTGTGTTTCACTTGTTGATGAACCTTTCTGGATGAACAACTTCTATAAAGACAAAATGGGGCTGAATGCCGAGTAATTCATTCAGACATCCGACACCCACTCTCTCTTCCCTACTCGACAGCAAACCGTGCCCTTTCTTTGACAGCAAAAAGAGGAGCTTGTCACTAAAGCTGCTTTTACTTGTCGGTTTCTCTTCTTCACATGAATCTCCAAGTGCGAGCTGTTATTTGATGGCTTAAGACATCCACGCTTTCCTTAGGGAGCACAGCAAACCATTGAGGAATGTTCTGTGTTTTTGGTTGGGTTTTTTTTAATGAAAAGTTTACTTAAATTATTTTGGGGGAGGAAGTCTGAAAAAAAAAACAAATCAGGTTGCCACATTTTTTCCATGTGTAACTTGTGCCATTCCACACTTCCTTGCACTCTTGATGACATCAAGTGACACAGAGAGCTCAATGCCTGGGAAATGCAGGGGGAAGCTGCTCTTACGTGAGGAGGCTCCATGCTCCATCAGCAGGCTCTCGCAGCGCTGCTCTAACCCCGGCAGCACGAGCTTCTGAGGGAAACGACGCTCAGGATGCAAAAACATTCAGGTCAGAGGCAGGTCAGAGCCTTCTGAAGTGACAGCGTGTCTCCTTGGGCTTTGGAGCTTCCCGGAGGGTCCTTTGTGCTGGTGGTTTTTCTTGCTGCAATCAAGCACCGAAGCGCTGCTCCAGGAGTGGGTTTCATTACATTGGCACCCTTGGGGAAACTCTCACCTCATTTTAACACTTGCCCCACCAGTTTGCTCTGGCTGTGTTCCTCCTTCAGCTATAGGTCAACAGTCAACCCACAGGACAGCTTTTTGCTCTTCCCAGAGCTGTGTTCTTTCATCCTGTGCTGCACCAGAGCATCGATGGTGGCTGCAGACCAGCGTAGGACCATCCCTCCCCTGGGGTGCTGCTCTCTGCACCCCACTCTGCAACACAAAGGTAAAAAAAACCCCACAGTTGTCTGCAGACCAGCGGCACGGCCAACAGCAGCAGCCACCAGAGCAGAGGCAAACCTGCTGTGTGATAGCATGGTATAAAGCAGAAGGACTCAACAGGTAACAAAAACCTCACCAAAGACAAGCAGAGTCAAGCAGAAGCCATAGAAGAGTGCTGAAGGTGGCTGCAGTGGAGCCTTATGGTGAGATAGGACCTGCATTTATTCATAGCCCACACCTCCAAGTGAATGTCTGATCACATGTTAAGCAACAGGACAAGAGATGGGGAACATAAGAATTAGCTGGAATTCGGGGTGGGGTTCCAGAGAAAAATGTCAACTTCCATTTATAAATAAGAATGAATGCATTGAAAGCTGTGCATTTTTATCCTAATGTGTTAAGATTTAAGGCAAACATTTTGGCATATCAGGATTTATTTTTTTTCCCTTATTAAAAAAAAAATACATATTTTTCTACTTAAAAGGAGTTTTGATGGAAAATGTTTGACCAGGTCTCGTATGAGATAGTCTTGGATGAGGAGACCACTTTAAGGACACACAAGTGTGTGCAGAAAAGGATGGACCCTCTGCTGGATGCTCTGGGGGGTTGTTCCCAGTACCAGATACACCGTATTGGGAGGTTTGAGTAAGACAAGGCACATCTATTTTAAAAGTACAGGTACTGTGCTCCTGGCTCTCTGAAGTGCTTTGTTATTACTGCTGCTATGCATTGTCTGCATTGTAATGGTGCTGGCCAGAGGCTGCCGAGAAGACGCCTGGGTTGCTGGTGCAGCATTTGCATCCTTACCAGATTTGGCCTTCAAACCCTGTAGTCCAAGTGCTAGTGTACACCTGGAGCCTTCTGGGTCATTTTCACATACGAGGTGGAATAAAGAGAAAACTGCAGCCCTGGCTGTGCCAGCACAGCAACCTCCTGTGCCGGGCAGGTCCCTCCTCACTCTGTCACATCTCATGAAGACAGGCAGGGCTCTGTGGTGAATCCCTTACCGTTACTTTTGGGTAAGTAGTAACACATGACTCAAAAGCACTGGAGAGAGATGACTTTCTGCCAAGTGATGTATCTCAGGAAATCAAACTGGCTTCCCAGAGCTGGTTTTGAAATAAAACTGAATTGGATCAGGAGGCAGAGCTCCAGGAGGTCGGTTTGGGGATGCACTGAGTATGGGTATGCTTTGCTCTGTTGAGGTCCATTCCCCTTCCTCCATGCCTTGGTATTGTCATCAGGGTGTTTCCTGCACTGCCTGCTGCTTTTGTTGGTGTTTTTATCTCTTCCTGCGCTGGTGGCAGGGGTGTGGGTATCTGTCACAGCAAATGGCATGTTCTTGGGCGTGCACAAACAGACTCTGGCTGGAGGTGGAGCAGGTCCAGCTGTGCAGCTGGTGCTGGGGTGAGAGGAAAGGCTGGTGCTTCTTACTGGCACTGAATGGCTCCAGGGCCCATCTGTCATGGGAGAGCTGCAGGATGGCAGAGACGCCGCTTCGGCATCTGTCTGGTGCTCAGTGAGATGGCAGGGTGGGAGAGCCAAGTCCTCCTGGCTCACACTTTGCACTAAACCTGAAATAAAAGCTCATCTAGCTCGAGCAGGGACTGGATCTGGTCCTTGGCAAACACCCTTCATGCTCTCCAGTTGGGTTGTGCCACATCTCCTCCTTACAAGGCTGAGGACCAGCGTGTCCTTACAGCAGGGGTGGAGTGAGTCTTTCACTCTCTCAGCAAAGCAATTAGCATTAACGAGCCCTGTTCCAGTTTGGGCATTCAGGCAGGAGCAGGCAGCAGTAGCTACACCCTCGTGTACCCACACACCTTCCCACCGTGCCGGCAGGGCTTTGCAGGAGCACAGGCCGGGAGGAAGGCTGGAGACCTAGCACTGCACCCAGCTTGTTTGCTTGCCTTCAGCACCCCAGTGGTGTCTCCAAAGCTGATGTGACACAGGGAGGTTCCTGGGCCTGTGTGGCCACAAGAAGAGCCAAAACTTCCTCTTCTTCTGAAGTGGCTCCGAGTTCGCTGAGAGCTCTCAGGCTGTGCTTCACAGCAAGGTGGGTACAAAGGTACATGCTTGAGATGCAGTATTGCCTTGCCCTAAGCATCTTCCCCCCCTTAAATCTCACTGCTGTCACCAGCATCTCACCCCCAGATAAGGCTGGCACCCAGGGGCAGAGGAGCTGAAACATGCTTGGATTTTACCCGGTGGGAATCTGCAAAAGGCACTGTAAAAAGACACCAAAGCAGGGGTTTTTTCATCTGGGAGGCACTTGCCCAGTGCTACACCTGGTAAAATACACCTCAGGCTGCGTGGGGTGTGCTGGTGCCTTCGGCCAGGCCCTGATGGAGAGGATGAACACGGGGTGCAAACAGGGACGTGCTGGAGGAACCGGGGGGGCAGCGCCTGGCACCGGGGAAAGGGTGCTCGGGCACCCGGAGCTGCCGGGGGACGGGGTTAGGAGGCGAAGCTGAACGAAGATCGCGGCGGAAAGGAAGCGGATCCCTCCTGCCGCCGGTGAGGTGGGAACCGAGCGGTGGCTGCTTGACATCATCGGGATGAGCATTGGATTACAGCAGGCAGGGACTGACTCGGGAGCGGAGCAGAACACGCCCCTCCGCCCCAGAAGTGCAACTTCATTTAACAGCTCCCTGTACGAGGAAACGGCGAGTCTGGGACTGGCTGCGGCTCCCCGGCGGGTCTGGCTGCTGGCTACCCCGGGCAGGGACCCCGGGAGGGCGTGAGGCGGCCTCCGCTCCTGCCTCGGCGGTGGGGCCGGGATCGGCGGGGCCGGGATCCGGGAGGCGGTGGGAGCCGTAAGTAGCGCTGTGCGCGGCCCCCGGGCGGGCGGGGGGCTGGGGAGGGCTGCGGAGGGGCGATTTGCTCAGAGCTGCGGTCAACTTTTACCAAACCGACTGCGAACAGCGAGTTTCTGCTGCCCAACCCGTGGGCTGGACCACTGAGCCGCATCCCGGTTGTTCCGCTGATGGGAGCCGCTGGAGCTGCCGGCGGGGGGGCGGCTGCTGCCTCGCCTGGGCAATCGGGCGGTTCGGTACTTGCGGAGGGGCGGCAGGAGAACGGGCTCAGCCGTTAGAAAGCACGAAGGACCGAGAATCGGTGACCCCCGTGGGGATTTGTGGCCTCATTTCTGACACGAGTCCGTTTATTCTGAGCGACGCGCTGGAGGGAATCCCGCAGAGCATCAGGGGGGCTCTGTGCTCACATGGGCACAGATGCCAGCCTGCGGGACAGGCGCCCAGTGTGCCACTCGTGGTGTGGCCCCTAGGGCTGTGGGGAGCTGCCGGGTTGCCCGAGGCTCCCCTTGGACCACAGCGAGGGCTTTGCAGAGGGTGGAGGCGGGAGCGGGCTTGGAGACTCCCTGGCATCCAGCTTTCCAGGCAAATGTTTTAAAAGGCAAAGACTTGGGATAAAAAAAGAACTGCTGTGTGGCGATATTCTCAGGAGGCTTTGCAAATTCCTCCACCTCGGAGCTGTGTGCCTTCCTCGCCTCTCTCTGGATTCCCCTAAGCAGCTGGTAGCGAGCCACAGTGGGGAGCTTCCACATGCATGTAATGCCTTGGCCCCAGAGGGGTATTTGGGGTATTTCTCTTTGCTTAGAAGGGGTAAATGGGTTCACAGAACAAGAGCAAAGCATAGCTGTGAACCCAGAAGCAATGCCCTGGATGACTGGGCTGGTGGCACAAACCAGGAGGAGGATACACTGTGGTCAAACGAGCAAGAGGCAGTCATGGTAGAGCAGTGCAAGAGTGAGAGGAGACTTGTGGAGTGGGGGGTGGCTCAAGCTGGGTGGCAGAGACCATTGGATGGTTGCAGCCCCTCAGGCTCTGGGCAGTTTGCTCATGGTGAGGTCAGCATGCCTGGCTTGGGTAGCTGTGGAGCACACCTGGGCTTCTGAGACTCTTAGCTGGAAAAGACCACCATGCATGGCCACCCAACTGAGAAATTGTCATGTTTCTGCTCTTATGAGGGATGGCATTTGGGAAAGAAGGATGCATGAAGATATCCTCAATGGCTGGATTCATTCATAATGCAGATGTAGGTTAAACAGCCATTTACAAACATGGATGCACCAGTAGTGCTTACTATACCCTGAGCACAGAACAGGGCACTGAGTCTTTCAGACCGAGCTCCACACGAATGCATGAGTCCCCCATGCCATCATTTTTGGGGACAGTTTTCAAAGAGTGTGGCCTAAGTGCTGCCTTAAAGAACTGGAGACCACTGAATACAGCACGTAGGCTCCTCGTGTAGGCAGCTTGGTCACGGAGAGGTGAAAACCCAAGACTGTTCATAGCCATGCCTCTTCCAGCCACCCAGTACATCTACTTTTGAACCTACTCAGAGGAACAGACAGGCATGCAACCTGCCTCCCCCATATAACTATGAGAAACATTTTCCAAGTTGCTGATATTTCCTTATCTCCCACATTTCAGAGCCAGTTCCCACAGTGTACTGCTGTACATTAATCCCTCCAGCCTGTCTGGGCAACCAAACACCAGTGTTCCTATTTTACAGAAGCTACATAAAAAGCAGATTATTTTCCTGGGCTCATACAAGGTCTGTGGCAAAATCAGGGATGAATCTACAAGTCCATAAGGAATAGCAGAAGCTTCAACACAGCTTTTTGTTTGCCTTTTCATGCCACCCTGTTCTGGTCTCTCCCATCTTCACATTCAAAGCCTGGATCCAGTTGTTTCTCCACACTTAAGGGTTTCCTTAGCATCACTAAAGCTGTATATATGGACTGATCCAGAAAACAAATTTTCCAGCATAGTACCCATTCTAGAGAGGATGAGAGGGGGAAAAAAACCTACTGTGCTTTAGTTGTCTCTAGCCTAGGACTAGAAAAAGCTAAGTCACAGGAGGAGCTGCTCCCAAGGCTTGCCAGCACCAGCCCTTGAGAAGGGAAAGTTCAGCTCTTGCATGGACTTTGTCCCCAGCTCCTCATGACGGCAGCTGGAGAGATCAAGACATTGCTCCAGGACTCAGCTGGCACCCATAGCATGAGCAGGAAGAACAGCAGTTGAACTATGAACCACCTATTCCTCTGTTTCAGAACTCTCACTCCCTTCGACCCTGGGGGGATATGTACTTCACACCACCTGCTTCTGGTTTGCATGGCAAGTTCCCACTTCCTCCCCAGCGCAGCCCCAGAGAAGCTTGATGCTCTTTGCAGGGCTCCTCCAGCCTGGTCCACATGCAGGCACATTGCTGGTGACAAGCTGCTGCCCTGGGAGCTCCCTGGCAAGCACCAAAATGCCGGTATTTGTTGGTGATTGCAGTGATGTAATAAACCAAACATGTCCCCATTGAAGCATCATCAACTTCACCGGAATTACTGTTTCCACAAAGTGTAATTAATCTGTGGTTGCTCATTACCACAAGATATTGCTGGAACAAATAGCTCAGAAGGTGTTTTAATTGATATCAGGTAGTTATCTCGGTAACAAAACAGTCCAAGGTATGACTAAGAGGATGTTGCATTTTAAGGATTATAAAAGCTCCTGGTTCAGAGTAATTAGCGATTCATGAAAAACATTCCACTACAATTACAAGTTTTCTTGTACCTCTGAGACCAAGGACGCCAGCTCCTGCTGGGACAGGGCCCTCAGTCTCCCAGTCTGCTGTGGGAGGACCAGGCTCCTGTTCTGATCAGCCATGAGCACAGCCTGTTGTTTACCCAGGAGTCAAGAGACAAGAACAACCTTCTCTCTGCTGCCATCACCTTGCTTGAAACCAAAAAGGATTTCCTCTCTGGATCAAAAGCAGCACCCTCACAGCTGCTGCAGAGAATAAGGCTGAATCCTGCCAAAAAGCATTCTGGGGTTTTTTGGAGCATATATTCATTTCGAAACAATGCCGAGAGCACCGATTTTGTTTTATGTGCTTGTTTCTGTTGGGTAACAGCTGATAAACACAAAGGGAATCTGACCCCCTGACATGTGCATCACACTGGTGCCCTTGCAATTCATTCCTGGTGGGGTGTGGATGTTTAGCCATCCAAAGAACATTTCCACAGGGGGCCCAAAATAATCCATGGTACCTTGATGTGCTACAGGACTAGATTAGGAGAGGTAAAGTGTCCTTTAACAAGTTACTGTAGCCCATTCTTTGCCACACTGAATGGACCAATCCAACTCACCATTCTTAGCTCCCTGGTCTCCTGATGTGAGATATTGCCTGGCCTTGGTACAGAGGGGCCCTCAGAGCTCTGCCCATCACCCCAGGAGGAGCAGGGCTGGATGAGCCAGAGGAGAATGAGCCTTTGGGATGGAGCAAGTGGCCTAGCTTCAGATTTGCAGACTCCAGATCCTCAGACTAGGGCTGTGGGGAGAAACATCAAGCCAGAGCCAGGGCTGCAAGGTTGGAAAACCAGTGCCAGGTGCTAAAGACTTCATCTCCAAAATCAGCTATTTTTTTTTTAAGATAGGATGGGATTTCCCCCCACATCCCATCAGGAACAGGGCTGCTCAGTGATAACTTCTCGTTCAGAGCATCATTGCTCCAATTTGCTTTAAGCCTCTCCTGGCAGAGGGCCATGTATTTTGAGGTATTTTGCAACACATCTGAAGCACTGGAGGTTCAACTCTTGGGGCTGCGAAACACCAGGCAGAGCGAGGCAGGAAGGCAAAGGAGGAAAATAAAGACCGATGGATTTCCAAAGCTGGCTTTCTTCCTTCCTGCTTTTGTTTGCCTCCTCGGTGCCCCAGAAGGGTGATGCATATTCCCAGAGCTATGGGAATTCTGTTTCTTTTCCGTTCCAGTGTTTCCAGCAAACACTTCACTGTAAATGGGGTAAACACCAACAAAAGCTTATTGTTAAATCCCCGTGTCTTTGTTTGGCTACTGTCAGGATCATAATTAGTATTTTCCACTCCTGTAAGCCTGTCATCTGCAGATCTGAAAGTGCTTTACAAATATTTGAAGCATCCAGCAAGGGGAGCGAGTATTAATAGCTCCATTTAACAGTTGGGCACACTGACACACAGAAGCAGCAAGTGCCCTGTCCTTGAAACAGGGCCAGAGCCAGCAAGCAGGGAGTTTTAAAAGTGGGTCAAAAAACCAAAGAGAAAGGCAATAGATCTGTCCCAGCTTGGAAAATCGTGGGGAATAGTTGCAGTCAGAGTGGTACTTGACTCATGACAGATGAATTGCTGGATGAGCTATTGCTTATATGGTTAAATGGTTCATCTCTGCTCATGTTTGTCCCTGGGATGAAGTGAAAAAAACAGTCCGTGATGTTCCAAAAAGTCTGAAAGCTGAAACAGCTGCTAAAATAAGCAAGTGCCTTGTTGGCTGGGCTCTGCAGGTCAGGAGATTGCAACGCACCCACAGATGTTAAGGCCACAGAGGAAATGTCTTTGAGTGGGGCTTGGGGACAGCGGGAGAAGGCACAGCTGTGCACAGGCAGCAAAGAGACCCATGGAGCAGGACACAGACCCAGCAGGGCAACTGAAAGCACCAGATCAAAATTCCCCTTTTGCCCCAGCGTAGATGATATGCAAGTTTCACTTCTTTAAAGGGCAGTGGAGCTGCAAACCCACATTCATTTATATTCTCAGGGCAGCCACCGGGTATCCCCATGGTGGGGGAAGCGAGTTGCAAAGGAGAAGCAAAACCAAAGAGAACTTCTCTGTGAAGCCAGGCCCATGGCTGGACTTCCCTTGCTCTCACACACAAGGGGCTCAATCTCTATTAGCACAAACCCTCCTGAGAAGGTGCCACACCAACATCCCCATCCCACAGCCCTCTGCTTGACATCTCCATGCTCACCAAGCCTGGCTTCGGCTGAGCCTGCTGGGCAGAGCTCTGTCAGACCCCACATCCCCTTTGCTGTCCTCATTGCAGGTGGTGGAAAAAGCAACCGAGCTTTATGCTTCCCAACAAAATCACAGATCATGTTTTCTTATGTTTTATTTTCTTTCCCTTCCCCAGAAGCTGCTGCCCTGCTGCGTATGAAGCTTGTTTGAAGTCATGTCCAGAAGGAAAGCCAACTAAATCAGGTAGGGATTCACACTGTGGACTAATATAATTTTTATTCATGGGGAGATATTAAATAAACAGGAATGTTTTTTTTTTCTTCCTGTTTCATAGTCATTTGACCTCCCTCTGTATTCTGAATTACCGAATGCTAGAAAGCTGCTAAGGGGGGGAAAAATATCACCAATTCTGCCACAATGACATGCCAGCTGTCTTTTCCATACTCCACAGCCATGTTCCAATGCTGGTCCCATGGCAGCCCCCTGTGCAAGCCCCTGTCCTGCCAGCAATGGGGATGGCAAGAGATAGTCCCCGTGTCCTTCCACACCCAGGCTGTGTTTCAGAGGACCATTAGATAGCTGGCAATTCACTTCAATAGAAGCTTTTCCTTTTCTGAGACTATAACTTGCAATGATCACTGAGCAGCCCAGTGTAATGCTACAGGCATGTCTTGAGCAGTGCTTCAACCACGTCTAGATGCCATGTCCCTGGTAACTTACACAGAGAGATTTACGTGCCTGCAGAAAGGATCAGAAGCTGCTGCCACCTGTCAGAGATGTACAAGAACTGTCCATCCATCACAGACGTACTTAGAGGAGGGGGTGTGCAGGCCAGCAGAGCCTTCTCTGCCAAGGTGGGGATGCCAGCAGGACAGCATAGCCAAAGGGGCTACTGATTTCAGTGGGCAAAAGAAGCTATGGAGCCACCCGAAAGGGCTTAGCTCAGCCACCTCTGGCTGCCAGCTTGTTAACTCCTACACCTTCCTTTTATATTGTATAGAAAGCACCGACAGCACCATCCCAGCCACCCAAAGGCAGATCTTCCCCCTGCCCCCATCTTCCCAGGCAAGCCCTGCCCCTGCCCTGGGCCAGGAATCCTGCTGGTGGCTTCTCCTGTGCCGCAGGGTGGACGGGCAGCTCCACAGAGCAGAGCTCAGCCTGGTTTTGCTAATCAGCCTCATTCCACACTGACACTCTGAAGAGTTGCCCTGGTTATTTTTAGGCACCGCTGGGAGCTGCCAGGGCTCTTACACCTCAGGAGGCTTCACAGCTTCTTGTTCAGCCCCTTACAACACACTGAGTCGGGAGGACTCTTTGTATGCTGGATGGGCATTCCTATGGGATTGTGCAAGCCTGAATGAGGAAGAGCCAAGGAAAGTGACTCTCAGCTTCATGCACTGTGTGCTGAGCAGAGCCTCCTCAACTAGACACAGCCAAACCTGCACAGTTACAGCCTGCCACAACTCCTCTTCCAAGCTATGCTCTCCTTACAGAATCACCAAATGATTTGGGTTGGAAGGGACCTTAAAGCTCATCCAGTGCCACCCCCTGCCATGGGCAGGGACACCACCCACCAGACCAGGCTCCTCACAGCTCCATCCAACCTGGCCTTGAACACTGCCATGGAGGGGCAGCCACAGCTTCTCTGGGCACCCTGGGCCAGTGTCTCATCAACCTGTGCCATTGTCTCACAAAGGACCATGTCCTTCCCAGCCATACAGACACTGCTTTCACACAGCAGCAGAGCTCAGCTCCTCAGATCACAAAGAAAAACGGGACAAAACTGCTCTTCTTCTTGCAAGGCATAAAAATAAAGACCCATCCTCCTTACCTGTGTCCTTGTAGAAGGTCTCCCTCCGCCCAGAAACAGAGCTATCCCATCAAGACCTGCTGTGGCTTCACTTTCCTTTTATACATAACAAGGGCAGCTGTGCTAGAGAACAGCCCCAGCTGCATCTCCTCTGGACTACTTTGACTTCTAGCCCAGGGAAGCCTGTGCTGGGAAGGTTGTGTTGGGGGTGAGCACCTCTGGGCCAGGCGTTCAGGGGTGGGGTTGAGTAGGTGATGTTCACTCAGAGGTCAGTGCCTCAGCGTGATCAGAAGAGCTCTGGGAGCACTGGGGAGTTTCCAGCCTTTGAGGTGAAATCCAGCAGGGACTTTTCTCATAGAATGATTTGGGGGAAGGCAGGGGACTCAAGTGTGAAGGGGATCCCCATTGCAAAGGAATCCTCTCCAGGGCCCAGGTGTGATGGGGTGTCTGCACATCACAGGCAATGACACAATACCTGAGTCTTCCTGGAACATGTCTGTGATGGCAGCTGAGGGCTTGTGCAGCTGAAGGGCTTGAAGTGACTGGTCTGTGGTCTGCCTGCTTTGCAAGCTCGGGCATCAGCAGATCTTCCACACAGTCACTGGTTTCATTGTGTAAAAATATATTGACATGTAAAGGCAGCTAAATAAGAAATTGGGAGAAAATAAAGATAATGGAGAAGGGACTCGTAGCCTCATACTCCTTCCAGCTTTGAAAGGGTCTCTGCAGGGACAGAGAGCCCCATGGGTGCTGGCTCACAAGGCAATGTGTGCTCGAGTCTGTGCTGGCTCTGCCATCCCACCCCTCAGAGGGATGTGCATCTTTGGGAGGCAGAGGGGGACCAGAGGGCCCTGATTTATGAACACCTCCAAGCTGCGGGATGTGAAAAACAAGCTCGACCTGGGAACAAAACAAAAATACAACTGCTGTCACGGCAACTGTCTCCAGATGCATGAAGAGACCAATTATTTCCATTAATCAACTTAGTGAGAAGCTGCAGAAGAGACTTAAGCTGCCACTGAAGCTTGGTGCTGAGGAGAGGGAGGAGCAGAGAACTCCATCAAACCCCGGTTGCCAAGGCAAGCTGTGATTGCTCTCGTGGGGGAGGATTTTTGGAGCAGACATACTCATGGCCCACGGGCACTGACAGAGGGGTGCTGCCCGCCCCTGGCACAGGGATGCAGGCTGGCCAGAGCTGGGCACTGGGCTGCCCTCGTGGTGGACAGATGGATGGATGGATGGATGGATGGATGGATAGATGGATGGATGGATGGACGGACAGGCGGCTCCCTCCCAGCATTGCCCACACATCCTGATGCTAATGAAATGCTGGCGGGGCTGAGCAATCCCCTCCCACCACCCCCACTCCTCCCCAAACCTTCCCCTCACCCTGGGGACCACAGCAGTGCACATAAGGACTCACCCTACCCCGGTGCCAAGGGTCAGCCGTGATTTCAGAATCCAACTGGAGCATCTCTCACATCAGCTGGGAGCCAGGCAGTGGCGGGGAGGGTGGGGGGGAGCAGGCGGGCGCGTNNNNACAGCAGAGACACTGCAGTGGGGGGCCTTGGGGACGTGCTGAAGGCCAGGAGGGAGTTTGGGGAGCTTGGTGGAGCTAAATGCAAGGTTTGTGAAGTCAAAGAAGTGTCAGTCTAAGCCTAATCTTAAACCTGGGGCTAAGCAATTCGTTACCAGGCATTAAGTGATCTGTACTGGAAAACCAGGGCAAAGCAGAAGAAGGGGTCTGTTTATGGACACCAAGCCTCAGTGTCCCTGCTGTATCTGCTCTCCTCTAATACGAATTACAATTTTTCACTAAGTCCTAGAGGAGCCTGGAGGCTCTGTTCCTGCAAAACCACTGCAGTGGCTGGAGAAGCTGTGATGTCTGCGCTGGCTGAATTCATGGTATTTAGCCTAAGAGCCAGAGGGTGTGGAGTTATCACAAGGAATCCCACAGCAAAAACCTTCCAAAAATACCAATGTGCCATGCCCAACCTTTACATCTCTTCACTGCCAAAGTTTGGTGAGGCTTTTCTGCACTATTCCCACCTGGAAAGAAGCTGCTTAGTGCATGAGATGGCCATGCATTCCCTGGTAGGATCAGACTGCTGTCCTGGTCCTGCCTGTTTTCTCACCCAGCCAGGAAACCTGGGGCTCAGGAGTTTGGAGCATATCCATTCTGGGCAGTAAGACCCACCACCACCACATTTTGGAGAACACAGACACAGCAGGGAAGCAGGGGAGCTCTGTGCCTGGCACAGACACCATCACCCACCTTACCAATGTTTGCTGCATACGTAGCTGCTGCCAGCCTGGGCTCCCAACGGGACATCAGCAGCTTCGGTCCAGCTTCTGGCTGCAGATCTAAGCTGTAGTGCATGGGGGTCATGAGCCATAGCAAGGCCTTAAAGGAACAAGCACAGGTCTAAAAATACCCTCTAACCCTGATAACCATTACAGAACCCTCCTCCTTTGATGTGCAACCCCTCGTGCATGTTCCCAGGCAAAAGCCAGTGGAAAATTTGCTGAAATTCCAGCTGGAAGTTGTCAGACAGTTGGTGGAAACCCCCTGACCTCAAGTGCTGGCTTCAGCCCTATGGGGATTTTTTTTCCTCCTCACTGGATGCGACTCTCCCAGCAGGAAACCTCACAGCAGACCCACAGGGAGCACAGAAATCCTGGTGCTCCTGTCTCTGTGCTCGACCAGGCCCCCCTCCACAGTGAACCATCTTACACTGTAAATATTTTAAAAGCCTAGCAGGGCTGTTGAGTATGTTTTGCTGTTGTTATGGATCCAGCTCCAGCAGGAGAGGTCTAATAATAGTCACTGTACCCTGGAATGAAAAGGGCAAGGGGCACTGCATGATGTGGAGAGCTCGAAGGTGAGTGGATGACTTCATGCCCTGGTCCCTGCAGGTTGGCAATGAAGGGATGCAATGCCTGAGCATCCTTGTTCCCCAGCAGAATTTTGAAATTGCACTTCAGAAAACCCGCAAGGTTTAGCTTGGCTTTGTGGCTTTATGACTTCAGAAGCTTGGGAGCCAAAAGAGAGCGTTAGATCCTCTGGTGTTAGATCCTCTGGTGTGACACCAAGCAGGCAAGAGAGAATGTCCCTGGCTGGGCTGTGAGACCAGGGGTCCATCTCCAACCAGAACCCACAGCTGTTGGCCCAACAGGCTGGCACGGGGCCACAGCCAGGCAGCAGCACCCTGGGATGGGAGTCTGCTAGGGCTCCTGCCCCCAGGGACCTCAGCGTCCCTGTCCCTGCCCTCGGGGCTGCTGCTGTGGCCGCAGAGGTGGCCGAGGTGCAGGACTCCCCTCCTTGGGTGTCGCAGGGGACAGCACTGCAGACTCCTGCTCATCCGCAGGGAACAGGGAGGTCTCTAATGGAAAAGCTATTGGGAGCAGGGGATGAGCCAGGCTCAGTGAAGCAGGGAAATCCATTGCTGTGTTTAAGCTGTGCTGGCTGCCCGAAGGGACAAGGATGTCTAACCAGGGAACTCAGCCACCTTATGTCCAAGTGTCACAGATACCACACAGAGACCACCAGGACTTTCTCTGCCCTAGAGGCCCTTTGCACTCGCTGCAGAGGTGGGTTAGGTGGAGAGGAGGATGCTGAGGAAGGCAAGAGGGGAGAGAGGCAGAGCAGGAAGGAGGAGCAGGGCAGGCAGCAGTGGGGAAGCTGCCTGAATTCAGCACAGCCTGCTGATAGCCAGCATCAGTGTCGAGTCCAAAAATAGCCCTTCTTGGCCATAAAAAGCTTACAGCTTAACCTAGACAAGGGACAGATGCAGTACTGTGTGAAGGGTTTCCTTGGAACTGGAGCCCCGGGCTGGGTGTGACTGTCACATCCATCCCATCGCTCCCAGTCAGACCCTGGCCACTGGCTGGGTCGCAGGGCTTGGGTTTGCCTGGCCCTGTGTTGGGTTTCACCAGCCTGTGGTGTTTCCAGGTCATTTCTCTGCCACTGTTGGATTATTTGCAGTAACTGCTCACAGTCCCTGGGATCTGCACTGTGGAGAAGCAGGCGAGGGGGAAAATGGGAATTAACCACTGGTTTGTCAGTGGAATCAAGAGGGGCACTGAGCTGACCCAAAAGAAATGCCCCAGTTTGACCCTTTAACTTCTTAGCATCCACTTTCTAAATGGGTAGAGCTCAGCCCTGGTGTGTGTAGGGCCAGTTTAGCTGCAGCCCCCCCCTCCCCCCCAGCAGAACCAGCTGCTCCGTCAGCTGCTGGGTGGCTTTCCTGGAAAATGCCAGCCAGGGTCCGAGAGCAAAACCGCTCCGGAAGCCGAGTCCACGCCAGCAAAGCCAAGACTATCACAGCTCCAGATTTTTTTAGTCCTCACAAGACACTATGGGAAAACAAGTCCAGGCCAAGTGGCAGGTTTGGCAGAGCCAGGGTATTTCGGGGGGGCACGGGAGCAGAGGCAGCTCTGGGCATGTGTCTGGTGTCTGTGGCAGCTTGCGAGGGGCTTCCTCACTTGTGGTGAGCTGCCCTGGGACAGGCAGCACTGTGTCCCTGTGGTTGGGGACACACAGCCTCTCTCCAAGCAGCACAGGAAGCTTTTGAGGAGTGTACAACAGGCAGCAGGTCCCAGCCCCCTGCCCATGGCCTTTGTCACCGTGTCACTCATCCCCTGCCCCGCAGGCTGGCACGCTGTGCAGAGGGCACAGGGACCATTTCTGTTACCAACAGCAGCAAGGAGGGAAGGGAGGTAGGAAATGACCCTCTGGGAACAAGTTGAATCATCTCTTTGAAGCACCCTGGAAACCCTTGCGCAGTGGATTTGTGTGCTGCGGGCTTATTCCTGCAACGCCTGGCAAGAGCTGGCACATCATTCCCTCCCCCAGCCCATGGGAGCAGCAGAAACAGAAGGTGGGGAGCCGGTGGGTGATGCTCCCCCTTTGTGCCCCCCTGCCACCCCTAAATGACTGCCCATGGTGACCCAGTTTCAGGTTGAGCTACGTGAGCAAGAGGAAAGGTGGTTCCTTTCGTGTCCCTGCCGGATGTTAAAAGATGTTTCCACTGACTAAAAACCCACTGAACTGTTTTGTACCTTCTTGGAAATGTGGAAATGCTCTTTGAAAGATCAGGTTTTTCTATCAAAACTTGAGGTGTCCACTCCCATTGCCTCCTTGGTCCAGCAGCTTCCCGGCAGCCGAGCGGCTGGAGCGGCGCTGCCAGCGGGGAGGGATCTGCCCACAAGGGTTCTGAGAGCCGCCAGCCTTGAAAATCCTGAAGGAACTGCACCAATTCAAAAGCTCTGCTCATAAATTCGCTCTGCTCCAGCTCTTGGCATGGAGAGCCGAAGGCAGGAACTTTCCCAGCCACGGGAAATAAATAATTCACACGCGCCACCTCCCGGCCACCGAGCCGGGACCGAACCTGCCCTGCAGGACCTGACTCCACACACTTGGTTCCTTCCAGTTTGTAACCAGGATCCCACCCTTTCCCCGTGTGATGGGGCATTTCATCGCTGAGCACTTTTATCCTTGGCAGCTACATCAAGGGACCCCAGGAAAACGCTGCATCCCGGGCACTGGCTGCCTCCTCCCTGCTTTGGGGAGCTCATCCTGCCAACCAGATGGTCCAGCCCCTGGTGCAAGGGCAGGATTCCCGAGCACATCAGCTCTGGATTGGCCTCTCGGATGTGGAGATGGACCCTGGGCTTGTGTGGAAGCCCCCCAAGTCTGTGTGACACCTGACCAGCAGCTACAGAAGGTCATCAGCCTCCAGGATCCGATGAGATGCGAGAAGGACTTGTCCAGGAATGATGGGTGCTTGTCCTGTCCCAGGAAAAGGTGCTTTGCTGGCTGAGATCAGCCAGCCTGCTGCATCCAGGGTGAGTGCCTCATCCCGGGAAGGGCAAGCCTGGAAAGGAATGAAGGAGGAAGGAGGAAGATGAGGAAGAACAATAGCTGGGATCTCTTCCTGGTGCAATGGATGCAGCCATTCCCAGGGCTTATTTACCAGGGGCTGGATGGATGCCAAGCCCTGGGAGGAGGTGGTGTTTTGCAAGGATTTGCTGGATTTGGGGACACAGGTTCTCCTGAGAGGTCTGGGTGGGCCGAGCCCCACGTCCCACCAGTGAGCCAGTGCCAGCACTCCCTGAGCTGGCATCAGCACCGGGAGTCAAGTCCCTGGGGCTACTGAAACATAAGGGTTTAGGCAGCTTTGAGGTCACTGCACCCTGCTCAGTCTCAGGAAGGGGGAGATTTAACCTCTTTTATCCTGGGTATTGTGTCTTTGCCAGCATCTTCTTTCTACTGCCGTAACGTTGGGGATTACAGGCTGAGGAGGGTGACTCCTGCCCAGGCTGGTGGTCTGCCAGCAGATTTCCCCGGTAGGAAGATCAGTATTAAGCAGGATTTGTACAGGAGCTAAGCAAATTTCTCAGTGGGACATTAACCTCAAGGCACAAAAGCAAGTGAAGACAAGAAGTTGGATTTTTGTTTCATTAGATACCAGCGTCTGCAATCGGGACCTCCTTCAAGTATTGACAACATCAGCAGGGCCAAGGGCATCTTTTACAGCAAGCAGAATCAAAGATAAGGCAATGATTCATTTCTGACTTCCATGTGGAAAAACAAAGTGCCAAACTAAGTAAAGAGGAGCAGGGACCATGAGCACCATGTTTCCAGGGCAGAGGCAGCACAGGTCTGTGCCCCAGAGCCGAGACGCCTGTGATGTGTGCCCCGAGCTCCTGAGGTCCCTGGACTCCACGTGCCATACAAGCCCTGGCAAGTTAAACTGTCAGCTACAGTGAAAAACCAACAACTTGAGGACTCATCAGGCTGATCTGAGTGCTGGCTCACAGCAGACCTCACAGGGACAAGTGGCTCCTCTGAGCCTTTCTTTGTGCTCAGCACTTGGCACAGATACAAGCCTGGAGCAAAGGGATCCAAACATCTCATAGAAGGGCTGATTTTCATATGTTCAAGTGCCTCTCTCAAAGCAGTACAGCCCCACGCTGTCTCAGTGACACCCAACAGCCAGTGGGGGCCAGTACTGATCCAAAGCCTATAAAATACTCCCCTGCTCCCTGAGCTTTCCATCCGAGACCGATTATTTCCAATTACAAACTCAGGTTGGATCAGCATCCCGCACCCCCAGTGCAGGGAGCCAAGTTTGGCCTCTGCTCAAAGCTCCCGTGGCATTTTGAGGAGGAAGGAGGGCTTTTTCTGTAATGCTTTTTCTGTAGGAAACAGCTGCTGCAAGCAGTCCTGCAGCTCCTAAAGGAGGCCAGAAACTCAGAAGGAGAGACAAAGGCCTTTTCCACCTGGCTTTGCAATGGGAAGGCAGAACAAGGGCCAGTAAGGCAGCTGGGATGGATCCTTCCTGCCTTCAGCTGGCATGGTGGGTCACCTGGCAACGGTGGGTCACTCAGAACCATGGGTCACCTAACATGGTGGGTCACCTGGCAACGGTGGGTCACTCAGAACCATGGGTCACCCAACACAGTGGGTCACCCAGCAACGGCGCGTCACCCAGCACCATGGGTCACCTAACACGGTGGGTCACCCCGCACACCACCCCACGTGACGGGGTTGATATCTGAGGTTGCAGTAGCTCCTGTTAGAGGAGCTGGAGCAGAATTACAGGCACTATTTTTTCATGCTGTAATTGAACTCCACAGAGTAACCTAACCTGGAGGGAGCCACAGCCCGAGGCTTGCCAAGCATCCTTGCCCTCACAGCTGTGTTCTCCCCGCAGTGCTTTGCAGACACACAGCGATGCAATGGAGGTAGAGTCCAGCACATACACTGACTTCATCTCCTGCGATCGGGCTGGTCGGAGGAACGCCGTCCACGACATCCAACGGGATGCAACCACCATCAGCATGCGCAAGCTGACCGAGGACCTCGGTGACCTTGCTGTTGAAGGAGCAGGTGAGCTGCCACAGACACCAGTAAGCCCAGCTCCTGGCACCCAAGGCACAGAAGGGCAGTGCAGCTGACCAGGGCTGTCTCTGGGAGCACCACACAGATGCTCAGGAGGAACATCCCATTCCTCGCTGCACTCTGCCTTCGTGCTCAGTGGGTGCTCAGCTAGTGAGAGACTGCCTGGGCCAAGGGGCTCTTGCAACAGAGGGGATGGTCCCTGGGTTCCCAGCACACGGGCCCTGCACGCTCCAGCCAAGGCCCTGTGCTCAGCTGGTTTGTAAGAGGAACTGGTGCTCAGACAGGACACGGGCTGACCAACAGCCTACCCAGGGCAAATTACACATCAGATACACCTTAGGCTTTATAAAATCAAGTGTGGGATTGGTTGTAGTTTGCTTTTTCTTTGCTGGTTGTCTTATTTTTAAACCAGCTTTATATAGTTCCGCAGTATTATAAATAACAACAGGAACAATTTTTAACACCACCAGCCATCTCCAGATCTCCCCCCCTAGCCCAGACACGGCAGCAGTTATCACCCTGCCCGATACCTGCTGACCAGCTGACTATAACCAGCATAAATCCCCTGCTCAGAGCCCAAGCAAACCAGCCAGTCTGATTTCCCTAATAAGCCACAAAACATACAGCACCACTCCAGGGGATAAACTCGTTTCTTTTCCCTTTGTCTTTTACTCCTCCAACCTACAATCTGGAACTACAAAAACACTTTAAAACACGTTACCCCAACATGCCCACACCAGCACACGTCCATTCACCCGCCCACAGCGAGCACAAATCGGAGCTTTTTGAGCAGACAACAACTTGGGTGGCTGCCAGACTGTGGGACAGACATTCCTGGAGCTCATCCCTGCCCTCGGGCTCCTTTCCAGCATCACCAGAGGTGCTGAGGAGCATTTGTACTCCAGGAACACGAAGGGAGAACCCACATAATAGCTTAAAGCAAATAATGTGGCCACAGGAGGGTAGCGATAGGTCTTGGGTGGCAATCTGAATAAAATCAGCTACAGCAATTACTGATCCCCTGTGTCCTCAGCACAGTGTAACCCTGCTTTTTCCCAACCCCTTTTCCACAGAAAGCCAAAGAGATGCCACTTCTTCAGAGAACGACCCTGGAGCAAGACCAAAGGCGCAAGAAAACAGCCCCTCGCCATGACAGCATCCTGGGGGTGGGATGGGCAAGAGGAGGGCCTTGCCTTGAACATTAAACAAGCAGTTGCTGTTGAATCTGCAGGCAAAAGCCAGCCTGGAGCAGCGAGTTGTCTGTCAAATGCCTCTGCCACAACCATTTGTGTTTAGAGAGCCACAAGATGCTGTGCAAGGACTGGGACCTCCAAAAGACTTCTGCTCCCATCCCTGAGGACTTAGTGCGACACTGCCGTGGTTGTAGTGATATGAGCCATTCTCAAGATGCCTTAGCTGCAATTTTCCCCTAGGGGAAAAACCAATTTCAGTAATAATAGACACATCAGACTTTCCTGTCCAAGGTACCTCACTCCTTTGCAAATTTAAACTACTATTTATTCTGTTTCCATAGATTAGAAATTTAGATGATTGTTTTTTTCTAAGCCTCACCCTCATCTGCATCCTAGACCTGACCTGGTCTGTGGGCTGTCCACGTAGCCCCTCGTTGGGGTGGGCAGTGGGAATGGTCTTGCTGCCTTCATGTCAAGCACCACTCACTGGTGCTGCTGCCACTTAGCATCAGGAAAGGACCAAAGCACAGCCCTGTGTGGACCAGCTCCACCGACAGCCCCAGCAGCACCAGCCACAGGCATCTTTTTCTTTGGGTTTTAGCATTTTAAGATACTGTTAAGGGGAGGGGAGAAACATTTTGCTGGTTTGACTGTTGAAATTCAGGCTTAACTTTGCAAGCTGTTAGCTGAGATGATCTCTGGTAGGATCTCACACCATTCTCTCTCTTAGGAGACATGTTTTGTGTTAAAGATGGTTTGATAAAACTATACAAGCTGTTGGAATAAATAACACAGCCTTCAAGTACTGAAGGTGTTATTTTCTGCCTGGATGTTTCTCCTTCCTCTGTTTTGCCTTGTAGCTGTGTGAGCTGCAGGGCGGTCACACCAGCTTCCACTAACAGGGAGACATGAGCTGTGGTACAAAAAACTCCCTTCCCTTTGGGTCTGTGAAACCCCACGGGTTTGCAGCACCCAGGTGGAAGCAGGTGTCGAGTTGAGCATGAAGAATGCTAGAGGTCTGTCCCAGCTTTCCCAGGTTTGCTGCCAGGGGTGTTTCATCCCCTCCGGGGAGCTGCTCCCCACCACGTTGCTACCCCAGAAGTCAAGCTCAAGGTTGGCTTGGGACTTGGCAGAGTGGCCCAGACACACCAGCAGAAGAGGTGCTGGTGGGAAGAGGCATCTTCCCTCTGCAGCACAAAGCTACAAGGAGGTCGCTGATGTTTCACCCAGCCCAGGCACAGCCGATCCCACTGGAGCAGTGGAGGCAGTTCCAGCCCAGCTGGGATCAACAGCCAGGGCAGGGACAAGGCAGAGCTGGCCTGAGAAGTGCTCTCCACTGCTGACCCAGGGGCAAACATGGCCCTGGCAGCCGAGGGAAGAACTGTGTGTTACAAGTTTGGGATTTATCGGGGAAAACAAGAACATAAATAAGCAGAGAAGTGGCTGCCAGACAGAGGGACAATTGTCTGTGGGCCTCTGGGACACGATGGCCGTGGGGCTGGGACAGAGATGTCCATGGCTCCAGCCCCCCCAGGAAACAAGGATTTGGCAGCCAGGTAGTGACTGCATTCGCTGCTTTGGCAGCTGCAAACCAGCTCTGCCCTGGCACTGCCTGGGTACATTTGCAGCTCTGTGCCCGGCCAGTGGCCAAGAGCCTGCTCCCGGTTCCCTGTGCCCGGGGGCAAAACAGCAGGCAGCTCCTGGGCTTGGCTGGCCACACAGTTGGGTCTTTAAGCCCCATTTCCAGCTCTTCTCGCCACCACTGAGCAGTATTTTTGGCTCATGCTGATATGCACAAAGCCAAAAGGCAACGCAGGGGGACTGTGCATCACGGGAGACCTCCAGCAGTCAAACAGGGGCTCATCTTAGGGCTCCCTGGTCAGAAAATATGTGTTCCAGAATTATATTTAGGCAGACGGTCAGGGACCCGCGAGGACGGGCGAGAGGCATCAGGTTCCCCCTGCAAGGGACAGAGCCAGGTCAGCTGCCATCACTGATCGTGCTGAAAGACCGAGGGGCACCGGCTTAACCCCAGCACATCCTGACCTGCAAAGCTGCAGAGCAGATGGATGCTCCGAGCCCTCCAGCTGAAATGGCATGCCCGACCTCCCAAAACTTGCACTAAATCATCAGAGTCCTTCAGCAAACACTGCCCTGCCTGAGCTGCTGGTGCAGTCCAGCAGCCAGGCTGCACTGCTGCTGGCTCTCAGCATCGACCGACTGTGCAAAACTCAGGAGACAAAACAACTATTGCAAACCATTCCCAAGAGCTTGAGAAAGTGAGAGCACACAGCGACCGTGCTGCCACTGCTAGCAGTGAGATGTGTCCCTTTGATTACTGAAGGGAAAAGGACATGTGAGGTTGGAACAACCCGCATCCATAAATCAAACTTGCCCATCTAGAAGGGAGCAGGGGTACCTTTCCTTGCTTGCCTGTGTTTGCTTTCAAAGTGTTCCAACCTGGCAACAGGAAAAGGCAGGAATTGGGCTGCCAAAGCCCATCACACCCACCCATAAACCCTCGTGCTCCAGCAGGACTACAGTGGCTCACGCTGTGGACCATGGACTCCTAACAGTCTCCCTTGAACAGAAAGGCAAAAGGATTTTTCTTTTAATATAAATTTGTTATTTTATTAAACAGGATTAACAACTGTCCAGAATCCAAACAAGCAACTCTTCTTCAGAAACAGTTTTTCAGAAAAAATACCAAAAAAAGCCTGGTTCTTACTGCAATCGTGGTCTTAAAAGTGACACTTTATCATTTGCTTTATAAAAGTAAGAAATTCACTCTCACATCCATCTATCTAGCTACATATATATAGGTGTATATATGCACCATGTACTTCAAAAGTGAGTTTTTTTGCTCAGAAGACAAATATGGACGCCCAGAGAGAATGGAAATACTCCCAGCACACAGTCACTGCTGGCTGAGACTGGACCAGTCTCACATCACCCATGGTAATGGTGACCACAGCCCCTTGTCAAAGGCAACTTTTTGGTACAGTATCTTTGGAGTAAGCATCTTGGCAGACACTTGGGATGCTACAGCACACCACACACTCATGTAAGAAAACAATGGTGGTCTCTCTGGATGCATGACTCTATTGCATAGTAAGTAAAAATACTATAATGCACCAAAGTTGCTTAGGTGAGTGTTTGTGTAAATTCTGCACCTAACTGAAGATCTGACTTCCAGCCAGTGTTGTGGCTGAGTGAGACAAGAAATTCAGATGGGACCTGAGTCAACATTGGGCCCTAGCTTATTAATTTACTCATTCAGTTTTAATAGTGCCTAAAGATTACGTCGAGTTGGGAAGAGGGCAGCAAGGTTAAAACAGGCAATCGATGATGGTTTTCCAAGCCCTAAACAAAGGTAGAGGAAGAGCAAACTGCAGTTCACAGGAATTCTCCAGCATGAGTACAAAACTGGGAAAAGTCTCAGAAGGCAGATTTTGGCCCAAAATTGTAAAAATATGTTCCAACTTCCTATGCATGTGTGAGCATGGGCACAGCCAGCTGTGGGCACAGCTGGAGCCCGAGCCCAGGGTGTGCGCTTCTGCAGCGGTGACAATGGGAGGCCTGATACACACAAGTCCTTACCCAAGAAAGGATGCCAAAAGAACTGTTTTTTTCTTTTAAAATGCCCTTCAGACCTGTGTGCGGGCAAGAGCACCAGCTCCCAGCCTGTTCTTGTTCCAGTCTTGTTAGTACAAGACTAATCCTGGGTAAATACAGCTGTGGCCAAGCACCCCTACCCACCCGGCTGGGAGTGCAGCCTGTTCCTGAAGTGCCTGCTTGCTGCCTGTCAGCACTAACCCACCTTTTCCCTACAAAGGTGACGATCAACCCAGGCCACAGGCACAGTTCCAGGGGGTTATTTCTGCAGTGCAGTTATTTCTAGGCAGAGCAGCGGGGCAGGACTGCTATAGCAGGGTAAGAGAGGAAAAGAAAACCAGGGGAGGTTCTTCTGTTCTCCTGGGGAGTACAGAGACTGGCAGATGGAGAAGGGAGCCAGGCCAGGAGGCAGTTTCAGTCTGCTTGCACAACAGCAAGATAGGAAGCTGGATATCAGTTTGTGGGGGTAGGTGCATGTGATTGATAGCCTGATTCTGCTTAGCACTGTAAGGGTTAACAGAGGGGTGCCAGTAATAGAGACCGACTCCGGGCACCTTCTCCCAGTGCTCCCACTAGCACAGGGAAGGGTCAAGCACGCATGAAGAAGGGCCACTGCTCCACGCTGGCTTGCAGGGATGGATCATGATGCGTTGGGGGCCATCCCATAGGCTTCATACAGTGTGTTGAGCAGCTCCTGCTTTTCCTTCTCAGGTAAGAAGCTGGACTGAGCTGCATTGATGTTCTGGGGAGGCAGAGAGGGAACACATCAGACATGAACACATGGTTATGGACATCCAAACATCTGGCTCGCAGCAGCAGGCGAGAAAAAGGTGTAAAGCTTCCACTCCAAGATTCATTTCCATGGCCTCAATTTACAGAGCTTCTGCTCTGGCCCATCACTAGCAACAGTCCCAAGAGGAATGAGGCAGGCACAAAGCAACGTCTTTAAATACTTTGGAATTTTTAGTATATCTAGACCTCTCCCTACACTCCTGACTCCCCTTTTGGACCAGAGCAATGGTGCCAGTCCAATGCACTGCTGCTGGGACACAGCCTGGGCTCTGCAGCGTAACCTGCTCCTCCAGCTTGTGCAGGAACCTTTCTTTAACTACACAGGAACAGTCTGGCTTTTGCAAGAGGAGAAGAGGACAGCTGGTAGCCTACAAGAGCAGGGCAGGAGTTTCTGATTTCCATTGAAAACTCTTCAAAGAAAAAAAGCGAGTTGTTCTGGGCTGCACCAGGACACCAGCAGAGCATCCAGCCAAGGCTGACTTACCACTCTCTTGAACTCCTCTTCAGTGAAGCCCATGTAGTCCTTCACTATGCTGTAATCTTTGTCAATATTGGAGTTAAAGATAAGGGGGTCATCCGTGTTTATAGAAATGTTAGCTTGATCCTTCCTGAATCTGAAAGGAAACCAGTTGAACCGGTGGGTAAAACACTGGATGTGGCACTGGTGGTGCACTTCTCAGAGTAAAGTGCAGTAAAAGCAAGGACCTGGCAGCTATCCCTGCAGCCTGTGCTACTGGGCACGCACGGGGCTCGGCTTGGCTCACCACCACTTTGCCCTCATCTGCTCCTCTGGTCCAGCAAGGAGCTGGGCATCTCTTACCTAGAGGCTGAGCAACCTCAGCTCTCACCCACCAACTAGGGTGGCAGCATCTCAGAGCCCACAGCTCAGAGCAGGGGCAGGGGGACAGGACAGCCTCCCCAAGGGACCCCCGCCAAAGGTACACCCAGTTCTCCTAAGTGGTTATACATGTGTTACCTTTGTAAAGCAGTAAAGCAGCTATAATCACCCCAAAGCCTGGTTATTTAGATTGCACAGAATGAGAAGTCTTACTGTACTACTGGGTGTTTCCTGAAGTCTGGCAGACACGCTCCAGTGAGATAACTGGACCAAGGGCAGACCTGTTTGGGGGAGTTAAACAGAAAAATCAGAAGGTGCCTTGCAGATGTGAAGCCCAGCTGTGCACATTGACAGCCAAGCAGCTTTGTTACAGCTCTGTTCACAGCTGCCCCTCAGTGCTCTGAGGAAGCAATGCTTGTCCCACGACACGGACACGGAGAGCCCACGGTGGTAGGAACTGGTGGAATATTTCCCATGCCTGGTCAGCCACCAGCCATGTGTCAGCCCCAGTTAAAAACCCACCAGCATTAAGTATATACATCTATATTCCACGTTAGTCAGATACACCCATTCTGGGGACAGGCCAAGGAAATCTGCACAGTAACTCCCAGGCACATCCACCCTCCAACCAGACAGGCTCAGTGCCTATGGGAGGAGGAGCCTGCACATATAAATCAGTGAATAAGCCCCTCAAAATTTATCCTCAGCCAGACCCGGATCCATTTCTTTCTGCCACACACCTCCTGCAAGCTCCTGCAAGGCACCAGTGCTCCCTGCAGCAAAGATCCCAGCAAACAGCCAGGTCTCACCACCATCTGGGGCATCTGGGTCACCACACGTGTGGCCAGCACTTGGGTGCCAGGTCGTGTCCCTCCTCTGGGTGCCTGGCTGTAGCAGAGCCCAAGCGAGGGATGATTTTCCACTCCAACAGCAGCTACCTGGGTATCACCCTCCTACCACACATTCTTACCTCAAAATGCATCTTGGATCTCAACAGCTCCTTGTAGAGCTCGGGGTCCTCCAGGACGTGGTAGCCATGGCCAATGCGTTCGGCCTTCAGGAGGTAAACTGCCTAGAGACCATGGGAGAACCACATTGAGCCTCTGAGCACCAGCACAGCTCCTGCCTGCCCCAAGATCCCTGCCCCACCAGGGGCAGAGCCCAGGCTGCTGAGCCAGCCCTGGGGAGGTCCCACTCTGAGCCAGGTCTCTGCCTGGGTCCCCAGCATTTGCTCTGCTATGAATACAAAGAGGACTTGAGCTGCTCTCTCCCTGGCACAGGGGATGCAAGGGCACTTCCCACCCTACCCCAGGATGCCCCGGTCCCTCCCACTCCCTGCCTCGAGTCAGGAGCTCCTCGTACCTCCTTGATCATGGCAGGTGGGCCGGCCTCCCCAGCATGGACCGTGCGATGGATCCCACATCTTTCAGCTTCCTGCAAATCAAGGAACCCAATACATCCACTCCTGTCCCATCACCTGCAGCAAGGCCAGCAAACCCCTGGGCTGGCACCGCTCTTGGGGGCACAGTGAGCAACAAGGCTCTGCACAAAGAGCCCCCAGATCACCAGCCCTGTGACCCCAGAGGCACAGCTCAGTAATGCCAGGTGCAGAGAAACTTAGAACATCTGGTGACCTTCCCCTGGGGCCACACCAGCCGCCTCAGGGTTGTCTAATACCAGGTGAGCTCACCACTGTCTCCTCTCCAGACAGCAGTAAGCTCAAAGCTCTCTTTCCTCCACCCACCTGCCCTTCTGCATGAACCTTGCAGCAGTTCCCGTCTTTGAAACTTCTGCCTTTTTGGCTGGCTGCAGCCAGGTGGGAGAATTAAAAGGCCCCCAGGGCAGAGGGAAAGAGATGCTCAGACAGACACAGAGTGAGCTCAGACACAGAGCCTCTCCCCTCCTGCGTGGGCAGGCTGGAGGCAGCCCAGCTGGGAAGATCCCGCGGGCTCAGCTCTGGGAGCATTTTGAGATGTTCTCCATGGTCATCCTGAAAAGCCCCCTACCAGGGTGACTGCCCTGGGCTTTGGGAAGCTGCACAGCCTGGAGGGAAGGCCAGCTCCTGCCTTGCTGAAGAAGGGTTCCCCAGCTGGTGGTGGTGGCAAGCTGCAAGCCCCGTCTCGCAGCAGACACAGGCACTCCAGGGCTTTTCATTTGTGGGTTTTGGTTTTTTTTTCAGTTATTTAATTTTCAGCTCCTCATGTGCTGCATACCCAGGCCCTGCCTGGGACATCTACAGAAAAATCCCTGTGTGCATTGACCTGAAAGGCACTCTCTGCTCCCTACATTAAAGTGGGTGTTTTTCCCAAACAGCTGATTTTTTTACACTTCTTAAAGTAACAAAACCCCTCTGGCCAAAGTACCAGACTAAGAAGAAAGCCAGACTCACACCAGCACTGAGTTTTTCTATTTGTTTCTACATGGGACAAAGACAAACCAGGAACTCTTCCCCCACTCCCAAGACAGACATCCCTAACTATCCCAACAGGAGCTGTGGGGTCAGGAACAGCACATGCACCAGAACTTCCCCATTAACCCTCCTGGCCACGAAACCTGACCTGCCACCCACTGCGTCCAGGAGGGAACTTCTGTCCACCCACAGGCACATCATCCCTGGAATGGCTTCACCCCTTTTTCAACCCATTTGTCCAAGGACACATACATGGTGCTTCCCTTGGCTTCTCCTCCAAGAATCATTGCCTCCTTGGACACAGTGGTCCTAGGATCCTTGGCTGTAGGTTTCTGCCCTGGCACTCCTCCACAGTCAGAAGCCACAGCTGAGCTTTTGCTATTATCTGCTCTTTGCCCTCCAGCAGCCCCAAGAGCTCCTGGGCAGAATGTGCCTGCCCAAGTGACACCACAAGTCCCTCCAGTTTCCCTGGATGTACATGAACCCCACAGAGCACAGCAGCAGTATTTACGGGGATGGTATTTAGGGGCCAATGGTCGGGAGCACTGTAGAGCCTGGGGGAGTCCAGTCACCCTTCAGATGGAGGAGTCTGGACCCGGTAGGTCCAGACTTTGTCCCTGACTTTGTCCCTGACAGGGACAAAGACCTGAGAAAGCCCCCTGTCATCTCAGACCCGAGTGCTGCTTGCAAATCACTGTCCTTTTTGGTAGTGACAGTGCACAACCTCTTCTCCCACTGATGCAGGGGACCAACAGCCCCGAATTCCCACCAGCCAGGAGGAGCAAGGCACAAAGCTTTCCCTGTGAGCCACTGCAAACACCGAGGTTGCGTGAGAGTCTGGGATCAGGCTCCCAAAGCCCTTCCAGCTCCTGCATTTGAGATGATCAGATGAAAACAGCCCAAACATGCAGCTTCTCCTCTGCTCCTTGGGCAATTTCTGCCAGACTGGAAAGTCCAGTCTCTTCCACTGTGGTTTCTCTGAGCCCCAGGAGCTCCAGCTGACGGCATCGGGGTGCTGCTGAGGGGGACACGGGCTGCATGTCACTGGTGTTGCACTCAGTGCCACAGGGTGGTGTGCTGAGCTCCAGCTCTAAGGCCATGTTTAAGCAGCAATGCCTGCCATTAATCATTTAAGAAACATAAACAAATACTTTTGCTATTTAACAGAATGTTTTTAATAGCTGGAACAAATTTTTAAGCTGTCCCAGCTGTCTGCAGTCTGATCAACATACTGTGCGTCCCCTCACACACATCCTCTCAATATAGGTTTTTCTCATAATTTCTTTTAAAAAGCTTATTAAACAAACCTCATAAGCCTTCTTATGGTCGGAGGTATTCTCCACCTTCAGGGTCTCATCCCCAGCCAGGTCGATGGCCACCACAGAGTTGTTTCTGTACTTCTTGCAGAGCTCCACCACCTCTGGAGACCAGCCTGGAAGAGACAGCACCAGGGTTCAAGAGGAGGCACTGCTAAGAGTCACACCTTCAGCATTTTGCTAAACAAATTCTGGTCACGTAACTAGAGCTATTTATTTTGGTCTTTCCTAAAACTTGATGCTCAAAAAGAAAGCTAACAAATTCCTAGAAAGGTCTGCCATCTTCAGGCAAAGAAAAGCTCCAATCAAAGGGAAATCAAGTGCATTTACCAGACATAAAGCTGCTCTCATCATGTTTTTCTGCTCAATATTGGCAGGGGAAATAAACAGAAAAGGAAAAAGAAAACAGAAGAAAACTCCAAACACAGTGGTGACTCTGCAGCTGGCTCAAGTGAAGCTGAACTGCACAGCCCAAGTGCTGTAACTTGGTGCGTGGGAGAAATCCCTCAACTCACTCCTGAGCTTTCACCCACCCCAGGCTGGAGAAAGGGAAGAAATGGCCCATCGGATGCGTGGTGTCACGGAGGAGTTTGGGCTGTGAGGGATCTCTGGAGGGGTCCCATACAACAGTCAGCCTTGCCCTGCTGCAGAGCACCCTCGACTCGCCCAGACAAGATGGTGCATGCTGCTCTTGGTGGGAAGGAGCTGGTCAGCCTCTGCGAAGGCTGACCTTTAACACTCACATAGTTTTATCTTTCTGGCATCAGTGAGGGAGTAACAAGTGGCCAACAATTACTTCAGAGCTCTCTCTGCTCAGAATAGAGAATAACCTCTGAGAAAGGACATGTATCTACCAGCTCATAGATCACTTACCCTTAGCAAAAAGGCCAAGAAACAGAGATAAACAGCAGTGTTAATAATTAACAGGCACCTGCTGTGTACGTACGATCTCAAAATCGTATGAACATACAAAAAATCGTAGGCAATTTCATCTCATTTTCCCACCAGTTTGCAACTCACTGCATTAGAGCCATTATTTTATTAACAAGTTTAACACGCGCCAGCTCTGGCTGGCACCTCTGCCCCTCTCTCAGCAGTTCATAAATGATGGGGTGGCTCCTCGCTGTGCAGCACATCCCAAACACATCACTGGCTCGGGGGAAGAGCTGGTGTCCCAGGACAATGCCAGCCCAGTAGTCTGCAGGAGCAATCCCTCCTGCTGCATGTGCCCTTGGGTGCTCCCACCACCTCCTGCCTCTCCACTCGTGTGGTGACAGGGACTGCAACTACAGGCAAGTGTGATGCTGCCTTACAGCTTTCCAGCTTCTACAAAGAAAAAAGTTTTCTTCCTAGAAGCCAGAAATTCAAGGGTCAAGTTTTCAAAGAACTGCTTGAGGTTGATTGCGTGGGCAGGAAGAAAAAATAAACCACTCACATCTCACCGCTTCCCAGAATATAACTTTTCACATTTCTAGACACAAATTAACTGTCATTAGCAAAAATCTGTCTACCATCTACCCCACTAAGCCTACATAAAACTGTCGAGGTATGAAGCTACTCATAACAGTCCTCACACAGAACAGCTGCTGTCCTGCAACCTCGCTCCGACTGCACCTTTCCCTAGGGGAGGTTGCACACAGAGCTCAGCAGCCCAGTGAAACACTGGAAATGGGGTTTTCTTCCTATTCTGGGCCACAGCACCTGTTACTGATGAATCTCAGAGCTGCTGATTTTATAAAAAACACTTTATACACGTGGCAGGTATATTTCACTTGTGTTTTCAGCTTAAACCAGCAGAGACTGCAGCCAGCAGATTCTCTGGCTGACCCCTGGTCCAGGCTAAGGAAGGAACGTGCTGCCATAGCAGTGTGATCATGACAGTGGGAGATCTCAGGCCTGGTCCTCCTGTGACCATTTGCTCTCGGACCCACTGGACAGTTGTGACAGATGCAACCACTTGCAGTGACAACTGGTCCAAGGTGAGCTCTATCCTTTGGGCAGGGAGCTAGGTATGAGCAAAAATGAAACCTCCTCCAGGAGAGGACAGAAGAGCCTGTTTTGTCTCTCTAGCAAGACCCTTCAGACACTGGTTGTACCCTCAACCCCACTCCCACATCCAGCAGACCCCTTCCCCATAGTGATGGGAGCAAAGGAAAAAACTGCTCTTTCTCAGCACTCTATGGTCCCACACTGGACCCAGAGACATGGGACTGGGGCTTTCCCCACATTTCTGCAGGGACCTGAACCCAGGGGACGTCACCGCCCGCCACGCGTCAGGGAAGGGGAGCAGAGCAGCAGGGTGGCTGCAATACATTACTTGGCATATGGCGCATGCAGCATAGAATAGACCTGGCTTTGATGCGGAAATCCCTTTCTCCATCCTGCAGTCCCTGATTTACGAGGTTAACGACTTCATCTGGAGTGAGGTCTCCCCTGCAGGGAAGAAAAGCCATCAGCGAGGGGCTGAACACCCGCCAGGGAGGTGGGCAGGAGCTGCAGATCCAGCCCAGCATCCCCATGGGACAACCCACACAAAATCCAGGCTGTCCAGGGTCCCACTCACCTTAACACCCAGAGGAGCCCTGTGAGACTGCCCAGAGCCCAAGAGCACCTTTTCCACCCATGCCATGCCCAGATCTACCAGGTGTCAGGTACAAAAGCATGCAAAGATGACAACAAGATTTAGGATTTAGGAAACCCTTGGGGAGATGGTGCCAATCCTGCCCGAGCAGAGGAACCTGCTCTTTGCCAGAGCATCTCACTAGGGCACACAACTGCCTGCAGCCAGGCAGGGACAAGCACGAGGGTCCAACACTCATCACAGCACAGTTTGCAAGGGGGTACAGAGCCCAGGATCGATTTACTCAGAGGCACAATCACAGTGGGGATGGCAGGTGAAGCAGGGATCAGAACGCCAGCCCCCTCCAACATTGCCCAGCATCTCTGTAAGCTCAAATCCATTTTGCAGCAGGCAATCCATATGTGAACGCTGCTTTCCCTCACATGGAGAAAGGCTCCAGCCAGAAGTTTAAGAACAGCTGCTCTGCACATGCAGAGTTAGGTGCCCAAAGCAAGGGATGCTAACACACAGCATCACACAGAGATACTACAAAAGGAAAAATCCTATCACTGGGGAAGAGAGGTGAAGGAGTGATGGTGCTTGCTGCGCTGGAGGAGAGAGGTTTGGTTACACCAGGCTCTGAACACATGCTGGCTGACCAGCATGGGCCATGCCTTCTCTTTGCCCGACCAGCCACCCACCGGCTGCCTGGCATGGTAGGATCACTCACTCTGCTTGGCCCCAGGGGATGGGATCCACACGGCAGTTGGCCAGGAGATGAGGGCTGTACCGGACCTCCACGTAGACGATGCCTTCTTTTGCTTTTGTTTCCACGAGCTCGTAGGCGATCCTCCTCACTGCCTCACGGTCACCTCTGCAGGGATGGGACCCATCACCAGGACTCATCACCCACAGGGCAGACTGGGATGGGCGAGGTGACCTCCAAGGCTGAGCAACATTAGCTAAGGGGTCATGCCAAGGGTTGAGGGGCAAGAAGCAAAATAATAGGGTACTTACGCAATGGCAGGCATGTAGTAATTAAACTTCTCTAGAAATTGGGTAAGTGTCAATGGCGTCTTGTAGCTGACATACTTCAGGAGTTCATCAACAGTATTGCCAGGGAGAGGAACCCCTCTTTTCCTGGAAATGAAGCCACGTGTTACTGGTGGGGAAGGCTATCACATTTTTAATCAGTCCATTTCGTACAGAGATTGCATCCTGAGCTGGCAGTGTTAACCTCCATTTCTTCACTGCAAAACAATATGGCACATGTTGTCCTTCCAAAATCTCCTTGCAGATGCAGCCCTGAATCTCAGCGGGGAGGAAGGCAATTCAAAACACAGGCAAAGCACAAACAAATCTAAGTACAAGCTCAGACCGACCCAGCAGGAACAGAGCCAGAGCACATTTTAAGCTTAGGACAGAGTTCATCTACAGAGGCTCTGGATTATTTCTTGGCACCTCCTAATCCTAGCAGAATTGCCAAAATTTTTTGGAAAAGTTAATTTTCACTTCTGCAGGCTCAAAGGCTTGAAAAGCCATGGAGATGCTCCCATGCCCAGAATCACACATGCAGAAGCGTGGTTGCTCATGGGTCTAATGCCATCAACTTCTGGAAGTGAGCTGGTTCCCAAGCCCAACGTTGTGGTGGCATCTTCTCTGATGGGGACACTTCCCATGGAGGAGCAAATGGCAGTCCCAACAACCACTCTCACCAAATGGATGGAGATGATAAAGCCCACCCAAACTCTTCCTAGAGGGAAGAGGTTGTTTGTCCCTGGAGCATCTGGAGTCCCAGGTGGATGGAGGTGTCCCCAGTGGGGAGATGGCTGGGATCAGGGAGGCTGTGAGCCAGGGATGCTGCACATGTCCCAGGTGGGCTTTGCTACCCCCACCCCAATGGGCTGTCACTCTGTCCACGAGTGCCAACCTAAACTAGGAATAATAACTAAACATTTCTTTTTAATCCCCTTTCCTGCCAGGATGAATTACAGCCGATTGATGGATCTCTCTGCTAATAGAGACAAAACACCACGGACAGCTTTAGCATCCCGATGCCAGCAGCCGTCCCTGGGAGCAATGCACAGGGAAGCAGCCCAAACAGCCCCGCTCCTCGGCCCAGTAAACACTGCTCATTCCCTGCTGGGGCGGGAAGGAAGCCCGCCCCATGCTCAGCCTTCAGCACAGATTAGGTTCCTGGCACTCTGCAGGGGATGGTCATCACTGCCAAGGCATCAGTTTTCCACCCCGCCTTGCCCTTTCCGTGGCACTGACATGCTGGTCTCTGCTCCAGGACCCAGCCCATGTTTTCCTCCACCTGCCCAAGGAAAAGTTTCCTACAGCAAAGCCATTTCCCCGACCTCTTTCATGTGCTTCCAGAAGGATCAGCTCTGCACAGCCAGCAGTGACAGTGCTTTGGATGCGACCTGGAATCAGGCTGAGGGGGTCTGGTGGACCTGGCCAGCATAGCTTTGGGAGCTGCTGCCACCCCATCCAACCCACCTGGTTGCTGGGAGCCTTCCCACAGCGAAGCTGTGCCAGGGGAATGTGCTCGTGGCCACTGGCACCTCGGCATCCTGCCCAGAGCCACCCCCAGCCATGGGCAACACCACTGTCCCACCATGGAGAGGGCACCTCTCCTGGGGACATCCAGTCCCATGAGGGGTCTGCCACAGCTCTAAACCCTTTGGCTGGGCAAGGGGGGGTGCAAAGCACTGACCCAGAGCTGACAGAACTGGAACCAAAGTTTCTGAAACCAGACGAGTTCGGTCACTGCCCGAGGGGCTTGTGCATCCCAGCAGCTTCAGGCTATTCATACACGGTCAGCCACCACCTGGCAAATTTATTTCTAGCTCTTTACCTTTAAAAATAGACCACAAGCAGCTTTCTGTGTGCAGGGTGAAGTTATTAAGGCAGTCCCCTGCACACCAGCTTGAGAGCACAGCCTTGCTCCACCCCAGCCAAGTGTGGCACCGAGGGCCAGCAGCCCCAGGGGATGCCAGCCCTGTTAAAAAATAAGAGGGAACTTGGCACACACTCAGGCAACAAAGGTTTCTGTCCTAGGCAAGAGGCACAGGACCTTCAGACGGATGGTGCTTCTGGGCTTCAGGGCTCCTAAAACCCTCCTGGGGGACCACACCGGCATCTGTCCTTTGCTGGCAGCCAGGACCCAGCAGAGCCCCAGGCAGTCAGCACCGGCTCTTCTGTCTCTCAGGATTTGTATTCCAGACCTGCAGCCCACCAGCGGCTGGGGCAGAGCCAGCAGGAATCCTGACTCAGCTGAATTCCCAACTCAGCTTGCTGCATGGTCCTGCAATGAATGAGGGGGATGGCTCTGACCCACCTTCTTCACTGCCTGCAAAGCGTGGGGCCACTCCCTGCAGGAAGAGCTGCTGGAGAGAATTTCCCCCTAGGATCACATTGCCCTGGAGTCTGCTGGGCTCACGGGATGGCAGAACCTCTTCCTGTCCTCCTCAGAACTGATCTCCTCCCCAGATGACCAGAGCTGTGCCTAAGAGCAGTTTCCCAGCTCTTTCAGCTTGCCACTTTCCCAGTCTGGGGGTAGCTGCCAGTGTCCATTAGCGTTTTGAACAGTGACAGCTGGAAGCTGTCTGAAGTTTATTCTGCTTACAACCGTGGAGCCAGGCCCTCACACCAGTTAATCATTCACCCTGGGGCTTCCCACACAGGCTGCACTGAACCAAGAAGATGCACATGGGCTCTGTCAAGGAAACAGTGTCTGTCACTGCCAGCGCCTTCCCAGGTCACCCCCACTGAGCACCACTCCTTCACTGCCAGCACCAGGAAGGCACCTGGGGTTCAAAGGCAGACAGGAGCATCCAAGCTGGTTTTTCCTCCCAAGGCTATGGCACAGCACCATCACTGAGAAGACACTCTCAGCCTGCCTTCATTTCACTTGCTTTTGCAGAAACAAGAATGCACTGACTGCCACTTCAAAGGCAGGCAGCTCTGTTCATGAGACACCTTCTGTACTTTGCTCAGGTGGCTCCTCCTGGCTTGCCTGGCCCATGGGACCAGTGACCACCCACTGCCAGTGTGGCCCTGCTGCAGCATCACCTGCTGGGATGCGCTCAGTGTCCTCACACCATGTGGCCAGAGGACCTGTGCAGAGATGAGACCAGCACCAGCCAGGGAGAGAGAACAGTTCTTCTGCTGGAGAACTGGACAAGCAGGTGTGGGAGTAGGGACTGATGCTTTCAAACTGCAGCTCCCAGAGCATTCTTCATCCCACAACTCACCTGCCAAAGTACAAGATGGTTTCTGGTCTGATGGCTCCATCCAGGTGGACGTGAAGTTCAACCTGCAATAAGATAACGAGACATGGGTGAGGTACTCTTAGAACTCCAGCAAACATTCAGAGATAAGCAGCTGGTGCTAGCACAGGGACAAATGCAGCCAATACAGGAACAAAGTCTTGACAAGAAAGCACAAAAATATTTTTAAAGTGCCATAATTATAAAGTTTATTTTTCAATATCTAAGTATTGTCTAAATATTTTCTTATTGCTGCTGCAGCTCACACATTTAATGGACCTTTAGAAATTTATTCTGTTCCCAGTAATCTTCAGGAACTGCCCTCTCCTTATGTTTGGAGTTTGGGAAGAATGAAAAAAACAACCCCAGACACCTTCACTTTCCAGCTTGCTCCTTCTTGAATTCATGGGCACTCGAGCACCAATTACTTTCCTAAGAGTTATTACACAAAAACTTTGACTTCACTTCCAAGAATCTGCTCCTGATATATTGTTAATTACTTGGCAAATTACTTTTATCAGTACATACAGGCTTTCTACTCCTACGCGTGGAGTCAGTCCCATGGTACAAGGAGCCATAAGAAATAACAACAAGAATTGTCCCATAGCGCTAACAAGCTGGTTTCAAAATAAAACACTTCAATTATGACTCATTAAAAATGGGATGGTAACTCTGACCTCTTCACTCTGAAACCCTGTTTCCTGATTATTGCCGAAACCATGGATTTTGGAGAAAGAGGCTCAGAAAAGCAAAAGTAAGCTTTTTCCATTAGGCAGCTGGGGCTTTGGGAGGAACATGACAAATGTAACTTGAAAGTCAAACTGGGCAGGAAAATATTAGCTGCAAAGTGTTTCAGCTAGATCTTCGTATTTCCAGAAATGTTTCATTTTAAGCAATGAAATAGCCTACAAAATACATATTTAATTTTATTTTTTTAATGAAAGTATAGAGCAGCAACTTAATAGACAAAGTTCTTGTCAATTATAACATTGTGCAGATTTTCCTGCGTAGATGATTGCTGCAGGATGCTGAGGGGAAGAACTAAGCAGGAGTCAGAAGAGGACTGGATATTTGCGTGAGTAACTAAACTGCCCAGGGTTACTAATTAAAACCCACAAACCCTCTGGCGTCAGCGTAGTATCAAACAATAACTATGAGGAGCTGGAAGGAAAACGAGTAAGCGGTCCCTACATGCAGGGCAGTTCATTATTGTGCACCTCGAGATCCATTCGCCCTCCTCTGAAGCACCCGTGAGCAGCTGAATAGAACAGAATAGAGTAGAATCATTATGGTTGGAAGGGACCTCCAGGGTCATCACGTCCAACCTTTATCCCATCATATTCCTAACCATCAGACCATCAGACCATGGCCTCAAGTGCCTCATCAACCCGTTTTTTGAACACCCCCAGGGACGGTGACTCCACCACCTCCCTGGGCAGCCCATTCCAGTGCCCAACCACCCTCTCAGTAAAGAACTTCTTCCTAATCTCCAACCTAAACTTCCCCTGATGGAACTTGAGGCCATTTCCTCTCATCCTGTCATTAGCAATTTGGGAGAAAATGACGTGAGCTCCACACTGCTGGCCTGGCTCCCAGTGCAGAGCTGGCAGTGCCCATCTCTGGGGTGAGCACTGATGCCCACGAGGTCGCCCCCATCCCTACCTCCTCCCGCAGCCCTCGATGCCTGCCATGCAGGCAGACACCCATCTTCTGACTCACAGCCAGGGCTTGCTTTGAGCACTTCTGCTGCAAAAGGCCATCACTGCTGGGCTGGGACAGTGCTCGGGTTTGGGCCATCTCCATGAAGCCACCACTGAAAAGTGCACTGTGGGATGCAAAGTGCAGGTGCCAGGCTCAGGGCAGCTCAAGCTACTGACCCTGCACCGTTGCAATCAGCTGGCCCAGGGGTGATGAATATCCCCACTGACACCCCTGCTAGCAGATTGTAAAAAGATATCCCTGTCACTCCTACCCTTAAGACATGATCTGAATCTACAGGGATGAAGATCTGAAAAGGGCAAAACCTGATCTTTCCCTGCACCTCGAGTTACACAATCCTGCTCACAAGGACTAAATGTCCCGAGAGCTGCAGATAAAATAACAGACATGGCCATGAGCTGCACTGCCAGATGTGGACGCCTGGCATGTTTTCCACTTTCGAGCTCCGATTCCCATTTCAAAAATCATGCAAGCTCCATTCCTTGAGGTTTTCAACAGCCCTTGTGACCTTCTGATGGAGTTACAGGCTTGAAACTTGCTTATGCTGGATATGAAAACGAAGCAACCCGAACCCACTGGGGTCTTCTCACTCCAAACATTTCTCAAGCACTTCCTGCAAGAACATCCCAACATAGCACTTCCATCACTGTGAAAGCAAATTCAGTGGTGTCCTTCACCCACACAAGCCACCTCCTACTGCTGCTGCTAGGAGTAGCTTGCAAAGTAGCAAAGTTCCCCTCCAACACCAGTAACAGGCTTTTCCTCCACTGCCACACATCTCTTTGGGTCTGAAGGGACCTAAACTAAACGCTAAGAAACTCTGGTGCAATGCTACTCAACCCAAAACTTTGTGGAGTTCCTCAAGATCGGTGTTTGAACAAGCTGTTTTCTGCAGCTGGGAACTAATCTAGGCTATTTAGATTACCCAGGGATATTCAAGTGAAGAAGTCAGGGTGTGTCTCCACCCAGAGCTGGCCCCAGATAAGGATGCAATCAGCAGGGGCCCAACCGAGCAGCTCAGCTCACCCAGGCACCAAACTCTGCAGGCTTCCAGGCCTTTGGCAGGCAGCTCTCCACCTGCCTGTTTGGTTTGGGTAAACAAAGCACAAGCCTTTTCCAGATGCAAACGGGTGAGGTGACCTTGCTTTAAGTCAAGGAAAGTACCCAGATAAAGGTGAAAGGGTTTTGTCTGAACTGTGGCTCCAGGAGATGCCGCCTGAGCAAGCAGAAATAAGGGGAATGCAGGAGCCCAGTGTCTCTTCAGGGGCTCCTTGGCACAAAGGGGTTCATGCACACATGGTGTCCTGCTGATTTATTTGGAGAGGAAGTCTGTGCACGTAGATTAAATAGGGACCTCCACATTTGGTCCAGCACCTTAACTCATGGGCTGCACCAGCACTGGAGCCTTCAGCCACACCAGGAACAGCGATGCCATCCTTCCTCCCAGCAAACCTGCATGTAGCAACGCTTGTTCTGATGAAGAACAAGAAAGCAGCAGAGCTCCCCAACACTTTCCTGGGGCAGGAGCACTGCTCTTTCCCCAGCAGCAGTGAGGACCCTCAGGACCACCTCTGTGGAGGCACCCTTCAGCCCTTCTCCTGCACCTCCACAACCGAGAGCGAGTTCACTGACTGGCAGCCAGCGCATCACCAAACCACAGCACAATTCCAGAAAAATCTCTGCCTTTCACTAAGGAGGTGTCAAAAGCCAGGGGGATAAGTTCAAAAGACATAACTGGCCATAGATTGTGTGTCCTCAGCACAGACAACCCCCAGCAAAGGCTGTCGGAGCAAACTGAGCGCTTTCCATTTTTATGCAAAAAAAGTTTTAAGTCGAGCACAGCACGTGACTCGTTAGTGCAGATATCAGCAAGCTGGTTCAGCTTTAAAAAAAGGAGAAGTTTTAAGGGCTCTGGCTTGACTTTTCTCTTCTGAAAATATTGTGATGTTTTCTTTGCAACTTAATAAGCTTCCAAAATCAATTCAAACACAAGATGAGTACTCCAAACAAGTATGTTCCACTTGGAGATCAAGTCTGATTATTTTCATTTTAGTGAAATTACGAGGAAAAGTTAACCAAACATTCAGAGTATTTTCAGCAACAGTCAACCCAACAGAATTTCTCTGGTACTCTATGGTTCACTCAGCAGACCGTGGCAGAGCAGTTAACTGCTCAGTTCACCTATTATGTGGCATAAAAAGCACCATCCAAGCTAAGGCACTTGAGGAAATTTCTGTATTAGGTGGGTTTAAGGGTTTATTTATATAATATGTACAATGAGCAAGGTCAGCCCTAACACCATGGTAAAAGCAACACCAACCTCACTTTTGATTTTGATGGTTGGCAGCAGATGTTAATAGGTAACCCCAGCAGCCACTACAGTTGCATCATTTCAAAACCCTTAGCAGCGACTTTGCCCATGATTATTTATCAGCACATTAAAAGGTAGTAATTTAAAGTTTACTCTGCCAACCTCAGTAACTGAAAACCAGAGTAATTACAGCTGTCATTTGTCAATTGTTAGGTATTCACGCCAAGAATAACAGAGATCAAAACCAGCCATGCACTGCAGAAAGCATGAACTGTGCTCCTCAAATACTGCTCCCCAGTTTTATGAAAGTGTGCTGCCAGGAGCCAAGTTCCCACCATCATAAACTCACTACAAACACTATCTAGAAGCACCAGGTGAGACCAGATCAAGAGAGATGTGCAGCAGGAGAGGCACAGTATTGCCCTCAAACCTGACAACACTCACAAATGCGTTTTGGAGATGGATCTGCTGTATGCTTTAAGGTTTGAGCCTTTAAAAGAGAAATGTGGGAGACTACAGGACCCACATGACCCACTGCTCCATTGCAAGAAGTATTTGTGCTCTCTAGAGAAGCATTCCTATGACACGTGGCTTTGATGACTGAGGAGGAGGATGCTTCCATGTACAGCAGCCTTTAGTACCATTCCTTCCAGCACAAACCACTCAGCCTCCACTGACCTCAGTGCAAGGCTCCTGGTGCCATTTATAGGTGACAGTGGCTGTGTGTCACCCTCCCACAGGGATGGCTCCTACGGGGTGTCAGGGCCATGTCCCTCCCTGAGCCACTGCAGACCTCACAGCCACACGTGGCTGGGACAAGGGAACACTACAGAGCACTAAACAGAGTCCTTGCACTTTGAGCAGCACCGCAGCAGCCTCTTACTACCATCATAGTTGACAAGTGGAGCCAAGACCCTTAAGTGGGAACAAGCCTGTAGAGCACCACTGAAGGTATGAGCACACATCACTGCATAAGGTCCAGCTGAGCTCGGTGGCACCAGGCTCTGACCCGTGCAGAGCTGTTCAGGGTCAGGTTGTGCACAAGAAAAATGTCATCCTCAGCACACCCTCGTGCACTTGTGCTCCCCACAATAAGAATCACCTTTTTAAATTACTGATTTTATTCTTGTTTTTAGTTTTTCAGTTCTGCACTCAAAGCAAGTATCAGCTTGGCACAGATGGGCAGGTCTGCCTCAAGCAGGGGGAGGCTGCTGTGTTCCAGGGAGCAGGGCAGGACGCCCACCTGAACCCCCGGGTACAGCCCATTCTGGCCGTCTCTCCCAATTCCCAGGTACAAAGGACTTGTCAGAGACAAGTGTCTCCCTTTGGACAGGGACAGACCCTGGAACACCGTGACACACAGAGCATGCCCTGGCAGGGCTTGCAGCAACACCTGCCCAACGTGACACAAGCATCCAGGGGCAGAGCTGCCCCAGCTGCTGGGAGGGTGCGGGCCAGAGCCCAGAACCCCCCATTCCCATCCTGCTCCACAGAAGAGAGCCACATGTCTCGAAGCCCCCGAGCTGGAGCTGGCCCATGGGGAAAGGAGCCAGCAGTGAGCAAGGACACAGTCTCGGCTCTGGTTGCGGAGCAGAGAAGGAAGAGGCCGATGGTCGGCGTCCAAGGAACAGCAGTCTTTTCTGCTCGTTTATGGCCTATGATAAGCAGGGTTCAAAGATGCCCTCCATCAGCCCCAGCTGCTCCCTGTTCAACCGCTGCAGTCACTGGGAGTCAGCGAGTTCCCGAAAAACACGGAGGCAGCCCCGGCCCCACGTTCAGCCAGGGCTCAAAGCTGCTCCAGTTACCAGAAACATCTCTAAAGCACAAAACTGACCGTTCCCAATAGCAGAGGGTCCAGGGGGATGAATAGGGGTCATTAACTGACTCCAGACCCATTTTTTTTCCCAAGCCTGACTTAGCAGGTTGACAGGACTGAAAGGGACTGCCTGACTCAGGAAAACCAGTCTCATAGTTACCGGCAACCAGACAACAGAAGCCTAATCTTAGTGGTCAACCCCTGCATAGTCTTTCCTAGGTCTCTCTCTTTGGCATCCCGCTTTCCCATGCACTGGAAAAGTAGGAAGAAGCACACAAGTGAAAGAAGAACTTAACTTGCTTCTTTCAGTCAAAAGTTTAAAATCACTGGGGCGAACCAACAGCTTTTGTTCTTGGTGGAGCTGATGGAACAACAACCTCTGCCAAAACTGAAGTAGCCTCAAGAAGGCTTTAACCATTAGCAGATGTCAACACTCCCTGGATTTCGGTGTTAAGGTTTGATTGCTATTGCATAGGCCACCTTCCCCCAGAGGGAAACCTCTTGTACCCATGGATAAAACATGAATGGGACTTGTGCACACAGGTTGCTAGACCTTCCTGGTGTGGGTTTGGGAGTGGTAGGGAATGCAAATGGCAGCAAAAAAAACCCTTTAGGATTTTCAGAGGCAATCTTCTTCCCCAGGAATGCCGCATGCAGTTGCCACCACTCAGGTTCTCCCAGAGCAGGACCACCACAACCTTCACATCTCTTTTCCTGGTCTCCTGTGCCCTGGTTCCTTGCTGGCCACCAAGAGCCCAGCCCTGCCCGGTAGTCAGCTCCAGAGCCCGAGGGCAGCCAGGCAGAGTAAACCTGCTCGTCTTAGGGCAGCTCCCTCAGACCACAACCTAAGAGCAGAGCTGTCCTGCAGCCCAGGCAGCGCTCTGCCATCTGATACCTGGTTATCACCAACCACATCCGTTTCATCTTCTTCCTTTTCAACTTTTTCATAATCCGATTAATAAACAGGGCATTGTATGGTCCTACTTGTGATGTGGTTGCACAGCACATGGTGAGAGCAAAGGACTGGAGCACCCTCTGACAGCAGTCACAGAGATGGTACCTCTGTACCTGAGCTAAATGTTTAGCTCTTAAACTAAATGTTTAATAGAAAAATAACACCTAAACACACAAACAAACAAAACCACCCACAACACAACAAAACCAAACCCCAAACCAAAACAAAAAGCCAAGAGAAAATGTTTGTTTGTTTCAGTAGCCCAAGGTAACGGCTGCAGTGCTGGACCCTTCAGGGCTTGTCCCGTCCCCAGCTATGCCCAGCCCGCCCGGAGGAGCTGTGACCCGGGCTGGGACGTCCCCGCGGCAAGGACCCGGGGCCAGCAGGGCTCTGGCGGCGGGATGCCGGGATGCCCGGGGCACCCCCTGCGAGTCCCTGCGGGGAGCGCCGGGCCGGGGCAGAGCAGACCCCGCTGGCACCGGGACCTCCAGGCACATCCTCACCGCTCAGCGGCCGTGCCCCGGTGCACGCCCGGCTCCCGGTCCCGGTGCACGGCACCACAGCCCCGGTGCACGCCCAGCTCCCGGTCCCGGTGCACGGCACCACAGCCCCGGTGCACGCCCGGCTCCCGGTCCCGGTGCACGGCACCTCCGCCCCGGTGCACGCCCGGCTCCCGGTCCCGGTGCACGGCACCACAGCCCCGGTGCACGCCCAGCTCCCGGTCCCGGTGCACAGCACCTCGGCCCCGGGACACGTCCCGCTCCCGCCCCGTCGCCTCCAGCAGCACCGCCACGCACCTTGGGGTCCCCGAAGACGCGCACTCCCCGCTCCATGCTGTCGCCGCTGTCGCCGCTGTCACCACCACCGCTCCGCGCCCGTCACCCGCTCCGTTCCGCTCCGTCCTGTTCCGTCCCGTCCCGTTCCGCCCCGCCCCTCCGGGCCCGCCCCTCCCCGCAGCTCCCGGCACCGCGGCGGGGCTGGGCTGTGTCCCCCGGGGTCCCCTCCCGGTGGCGTTTCCTTGGGGAGCCGGGAGTTCGGGCGCGGTCCCTGCTGCTCCCCGGTGACAGGGGAGGAACGGGACACGAAAAGCGAGAGCTCAGCTCGGAGAGCTGGGGGAGATCTCGGCTCTGAGTGCAGTCTTAAGCCAATGCAATAATTTATTTTTAACCTAAAAAGGACTTAATTGTTCAGCTTAGGAGCAGTCCTTGCTCACCCCCTTTCCTGCTCACAAAGCTGCTGCTCGGTGTCTCACTGGTTTTGTCCGGTAGCTTTCTGTGCTCGATTGGTCCATCACACACCTGCTTTCAGCTCCTGCAAACTCGCGTTCAGCGTTTCATTCCTTATCTTTGGTGACCTGAGCATGTCTTGCACTGCTCCTCTGCCTCCTGCCTTCCTCTCCCATAGGTGCTGCACGTGGCAGCCCGCACTGTTGAGGGACAGTGGGGAGGAAGGTCCTGCTCCTCCCGGCCAAGCGTGGCTTCTCTGGTACTGGAGAAAGCAGAGCTTTCAGCCACTCCAGTCTTGGAGCACCCACGAAGTTGCACTCATTTAGCTAAAGGCAAAGCTACAAGGTGGAAGCGCTTCCCGCAGTGAGCTCTGAGGAACATCCCTTTGGTCCTGGCACAACCCCGGGTGAGACAAGATCTGAGCTGCCTGGAGGTCCTTAAGCAGGCAGAGCATGTTTCCAAAATCCCTGCAGAGGCCAGGGTCGTGGCTTTGTTCTGCATGACTGGAGTTCACCTGCCCAGGTGAGGCCATTCCCAGCCCAGAGGCCCAGCGTGCAGGAAGCCTTGGAGATGCAAATCACTGTATCAATGTAAAATATTATTATCACTTGTGCTGACATGTAAGCAGAGAAAGCACTTGGGCCTGTAGGCGTGAATGCTACCACAAATGGTTGGGAATAACATTTCCTCTTCTCCATCCCCAGCTGTATTTACACCAGAAGGACACTGTTTGTGGAAGCTGGCAGCGGGGGATTAGCTACGCCAGAGCCTTGCCTGTGGGGACAGGGAGGGCTGGGCGCTCCTCCAGCCCTGGCTGTCACAGCCACGCTGCCACCCCAGCAAAGTGACACAAAACAGCCCAGAGGAGCGAGCAGAATGAAGGTGGGTGCTCTAAACCAGTGCTGGGCACTGCTTAGTGAATGCAGGACATGCTATAGACTCATTGCTCCATGGGGAAACGTCACCAGCATCACTTGTCACTCTGCTCCAGCTTTGCCATGAGAGCAGCGATGGAATTTCTGCCCCAAAGCCAAGTAGGCATTGAGAAAACAGCAGTTTTTCAGCTTGAATCCCAAGGTCATTTGGGCATGTGCACTGCAGCAGAGCCCGTGGGAAAAGCACAGGGCTTGGCTGGGGAGGAAAGTTCATCAACATGTTCTCTTTTATTAAGTACCACCTTTCGGAGATGCCCTGGCTGCATCCATACTGTAGAGATGAAAGCACATTAGCCACAGTTAACTGGCAAAAATATTCTTTACAAAATAGTGACTGGCAGGGGAAAGTAGCCGCTAGCTGCCAAGCACAGTGCCAGCACTGCTGAGGGCTTTCAGGAGCCTGTGGGATGGAGCAGCCCTAAACCAGGCTCACGGGAAGCCACTGGGAACAAGCAGCAGCTACTTTATGCACTAAAAGTTGTGATTTCTGGAGCCACCAAAAGCTGAGATTTTCCAGCTCTGCAAGTGCTGGATTTGGGTAGAACTCCCCTGGGTGTGCACAGAGGGGCCTGGGCAGAAATAAAACGCTTGAGTGTGCAAATTAGCAACTGGGTATGAAACCGTCCCTGGGCGAGGTGAGCTCTGGCTCACATAGACCATCTCACCTCCACATCATGGGCATTTTTAGCAGTCACTTGAAAAACATCTCTTTTGCCTGGAGAATGTCCCACAGCACGGCATATTTGAGGTCCGACTTCTGCTTCCAAGCATCTGTAGCACAAATGATCCCAGTGTGGATGGTGCTTCCTAAATGGCCTTCTGTGGGCACAGCCTTGCTCAGTGTATTATCAACACTGGAGGGACAGTCAGTTAAAGCCTTTATTTGAGATTAAAGGAAACTGCAAGGTAAAAAAATAGTATTTGGTAATTTTCTGCCCTGAGAAGAGTCATTAGCTAAGGTCAGAAAAAGGCAGATGGAGCTGAACTGGCCACATCAACTGGGACTGGTGCACTAGGAGGGCTTTGATGTTTTTTTTCTGCTTAGCAAATACATGTGTGCTGCAGACTCAGCTCTTTTCAGGAGTGTCAACACCAGGACCACATAACATATTCATTGCACTCAACTGTGTCACAGAGCCTTAGAAATAAGGCTTGGGCTGATTTTAATTGACCTGACCCTGATCCACTTTATCCATCTTTACCACTGGCTTAATCAGGTGGTTTCAACAACTGCTGTACTGTTGATATTAAATGAATGTTTTCCTATGAGAACACCACATCTCCCTGTAGCCAGAAGGCTCAAGAAGAACAAGAGCCTGTTATTTAATGGTTGATGGTGATTTCCCACCTGGGAAGCCAGAAGGACACAGACAGGAACCTCTGTTCCACCCAAACCCTTCCTTGGATATTTGTGTCAGCCCAACACTTCAGACCTCATTTGCTTTCTCTTCCATTTTGGTCAAACCTTTGAGTCACTTGCAAAAACAGACAGCCCTGTGCTGGGTTCAGCTTTGAGGAACAGTGCTTTGGAAGTGGGAGCCTCTCCTGAGCCCTACAAGCAGTCCCAGGCACAAAGGCAGGAGGGTGCACATCTGTCCAGCTGCAGCAGCACCAGCTTTGCTGCTTCCCCAGGGCTGCTGGAGCAATCGTGAGGGATCAGTGCACACCATACCAGGCCTGGGGGATGCAAGAGGCACCCCAGGCTGCATCACCATACATGGAAGCCACCACAGGCTAGCAGGGACAGGGACACATCTCATGCTTGGGGTGGTCTGGCCAAGCACAAGGCACCACATGAGGAGGCTCTGGAGCCATCCTGGGGCAAGCAAACGCTCATCTGCACAGTCCAGCTCCAGACTCTGCTGTTCACAGAATCACAGAATTCTAGGGTTGGAAGGGACCTCGAAGGATCATCTAGTCCAACCCCCCTGCCAGAGCAGGTTCACCTACAGTACATCACACAGGAACGCATCCAGGCGGGGTTTGAATGTCTCCAGGGAAGGAGACTCCACAACCTCTCTGGGCAGCCTGTTCCAGTGCTCCATCACTCACACAGTGAAAAAGTTTTTCCTGATATTCATATGGAACCTCCTATGCTGTTGATTGTTTATCTTTTGTATTTTTAGGAAAATCCCAGGCAGTAAGGTACTGGTAAAACTGATCTTGGAAGATATTCCAATGCTTATTTCTCAAGGCTTATATTAAAACCTGCTCCCTTTCTCTTGCGCCCACAGGTTAAGACCAGCTATGTGTCAGGGTTGCTGATAACCACAAACAACTTTCCAAAAGTACTAAAAAGTGTGCTTATGCTGGGCTTGGATTGTTAAAAAAAAATAGAACTTCTCTGTTAGGGGTTTTGGTTTGGTTTGGTTTTTTTTCACCAGATACCAGGGTATCACACTACAGCCCATTGTAAGTGACTAAGAGAGGGAAAAGTGTTTAGATTAATTCTAAGGGATTATAAATGCTGATGTCCTGTATAACCACAGCATGCTGCTACACTGGTCATTTTTGCAAGAGTGGACGCTCTCAGCCCAGACATCCATTGCTTCTGCAAAATTTTTGTTTTTGAAGACAAAGCCCTAACTTATCTCAGCATTTCCCATTTAACTTCTGCAGCTTCCCCACAGGGCAGGGAAAACCTCTGACCTGGGGCAAGCCGTGACTGGTCACTGGTGGGAACTCAGCTGTGACCCACTTGGTTCCTGCTGGGGATCACAGGACCCTGTGATCAATAGGGAAGGCAAAAACCCAGCTGAGGAGTCACCCTGCTCCCCGAAGAGACTTCATTTCCCCTCTGCTCTCAAAGGAGCTGGAAGCAGATTCAACACTGGCCTCTGAAAGCAGAAGCAGGTCCTGCATTGCACCACATTGCCAGGCAGGCTTTCCCCCAGTTGTCCACCAGTAGGGAGCGGGTAATGGGCTTTTCTTAAGAGTATTCATGCAACTGCAGCCCCAAGAGCATTAGGGCAACCACAGGGTGCCACCAAGCAGCTCCTCTGAAGGTAGATGGCTACATGGGTACGCCCAAAAGCAGACCTCACTGGGGGCTCCTGCCTGGCACTGCTCCCAGGGAAACCACAACCTCACACCACTGAACCCAGTAACCAGCCTGAAAATGGAACAACCCATTAACCTCCACAGTGGAAACACCCCAGGGCTTACCCTAGGCTACAGATGAGGCTATGCTGCCAGCAGGTTGCAGTTTGCCATGCCAGGGTGTTTCTGAGCAGCACAGAAATGCTCACCTGGCTGATGACAAGGTGCCCAGCACAGGTGCCTGGGCACATCCCGGGGTGCAGCCATCAGCAGAGCCACGTGGGCCACAGCCAGCCTGCCACGCTGATCCCCTAACCGGATTACGACTAACACAGAGGGCCAATTTGCATCAAGCATCAGGCCATGCTCCATTTCAACCATTTCAGGCTCGAATTTCAACCTCCTCTGAACACCTCCTAGACCAGAAGGGGTGCCTGAATGGAGCTATGAAGAAATCAGGCTGCTCCAGGGCCCACAGGACACAGATACAGCACAGTTTAAAGGTGATGGAGCAGAGAAGAGGGAGAGAAACACAGTGTCACCACTTTGGGTTGTGAAAAGGAGCTGTGGTCTGATGTGGCAGCATTTCAGACCTGGAAATGCCTTCGAGGTCCACTCTGGAAGCTCTGGGTTGCCCAAGGAGAAGGACAGCCCTGCTCTCACCCAGCTCTTCAGATGACAGGGTGCAGATGGACCTGGTGCCCACAGGTGTGAGGAGCACAGTCCCTGCAGCGTGGGGCAGCTACACCTTGGTGGAAGCACCACCTTTCCCTCTGCTCTACCTGCTTTGTCAGCCTGTTTCACAGTATTGAAATCAACTACACAAGTTCAAGATCAAGAGTGATATCGCCACAAATAGAAGCAGGGTTCACCTTGCCATGCCACACAAGTGAGGTGCAGGCAGTTCATCTCCTCCTGAGCCCTTGGAATCTGGCTGCATCTGATTTCTCCTGTGGGTAAAGAGAAGGAGCCAGCTCCATCCTGTGGAAAAATGTGGTCCTGTCCCTCTTGTGCCAGCACTGTCAAGATAAGGAGCTGAGAAAAGTCTGAACCACCTGCAACAGCTAAGAGAGAAACCTCACCAGGATGTGACCTCTTCTCAGATCAAGGCCAGCATCATTATCAGCCAAGATCATCTTGAGGAAGTGAGGAGATAAAGGGGGGTGGGGTGGGTACAAGGCTTCTCTGGCCAAGAAGAAACCCACCACCTTCACCACAGTGGATGATGCCTCAGGCACTGGACAAAGGCTTTGCTGCCAGGGAATTACCAAACCTGATGCTACTTGCAGGACTGGAGCCCCTTTCCCACCAGTAGCTGATTGGGATGAGGAGAGGTCCCCCCTCCTGCCTGGGTCAGTGCCCAGAAACCTCCACCATATGGGACAGGAGATGCTCCCAGTACAGCCCAGCCCAGGCACACACCAGTCTCTCCCTGCCCCCATTTTCACAAAGGGAAACCCAGTGAGAAGATTGGGATGTGAGCCAGGCGTGCCCCAGCAGATCCCATTGGGTTCACACACCATGCTGGGGCAGGTCCCAGTGCAGCCCTGCCCAATTCCCAGCAATAAGAAGGTGGGTTCCTTGCCAGGGCACACTCCTCTGTTTCTGTTGTTCCTTACACAAACACATCCCCCACTCAAGGCTCTGGGTGCAGCAGAGCTGACTCAGCACTGCTGCTCTGAGCAAAGCCTTCGGGAGCACCCACAGGGGATGAGGGGAGAGACAGGGAAAGGCCATCCTCACCATTCTGCAGAAGGAGGAGCCATCCTGTGAGGCCCTTCTCACTCTGCTGAGGTTGCTGCCCTCCTTGTAGACACCATGTACCAGCAGAGACCAGGATCTGCACCCAGATTCAGCCCAGCCTGGCACAATGTGCTTCTCATGAGGGTTTTTAGCACCTTCTCAAAAGGTACAGCTCACCTGCAGATCCAGACCTCTGCAGGAACAGCACCATGGTGTCCAGGCTAAGGCTGGAACGCCATCCTGATGTCCCACTCAGACCTACCTGACCTCTCCTGTGGAGCTGGACTAACCCTTCTGGGCCTGGCTCAGAGCGTCCTGAGCCCACAGTGCAGCCCATCGCCCCGGGACCTGCTGGGGAGGAGCAGAGGGAAGCACACCAAGCCTCATCCGGAACGGCTCCTCTCCACACCCCTTCCTGCAGCAATTCCCTCGAGGAAATTCCACATGGAGCAGGCTGCCCTGCTCCAGCGAGGGGGTCCTTGAGCAGAGCAACGCAGACACAGCTCCCCAGACCAAGCACCAGCCCAGCTATGGCTGGGGAGCACTTCTCCATTCAAATCCACTTTTTGAATGAGGACCAGGGACACAAGGGCTGACACCTCTGGTTTTATCTCCACAAGGCAGGGCCCAGGGAGCTAAGGCTGGTGCAGTTCTACACATATGCAAAGCTCTGCAGCCCCACAGTGCTTCCCCACCTCTTCCTCCCATTATCCAGGGCTCTGCTGGGAGCAGATTTCCATCTTCACAGGCTACTCCAGCCATGAAGGAGCCAAACTGGTTTCATACCCTGTCCCATAGCCAAGTACCTACTAAAAGTTGCAGAGGGACTGCACTGGGGCAGAGTAACAAGGATCCCAAGTGAACCCCCTGGTCAGGGTGGTGTCCACGCACCTGACAGCTGTGACTGGTGGGACCGAGCTCCTGCAGCCTCAGAGGAGGCTCAGGGTGCTCAGGGTTTAGCTGCACATGCTGCACTGAGGGGGGGCTGAGCTGCCCTCCAGCCCTCAGCATAATCCAGGTAATTAGATTACAAACCCTCGGCCAGACACTGCCACCCGGGCTGCTAAAGGACAGGGAGGAACCGAGGACAGTATTTCCTAGAAGGGTTGTGATGCCTCAGGTCAGCATCACGCATCTCACCTTCACTGCAAGGGCAAACAGAAGAAGAAAGGGAGAAGGCTTTTGCCTAACCCGACCTGTTTAGAGATGCTTTGGTTGGGACCGAGGAGCAGAAAACAGCAGCATAATATTGCCCCCCTCAGACGCTTTCTAACATCGCAGCCTCAGCTCACGGGCAGGACCCTGTCACAACGGGAAAGCCACAACCTCCGCAGGGTCCCCAGCGCACAGCACCGCTCCCCTGCCCAGGGCAGGCAGGGCCCAAGGGGATTTGAGAGCTCCCAGCTCCTGCTGACCCTGATGCCACATCTCACCTCTCTGCACGGTGTCCAGGCAACAATTTCTGGAGCCTGTTTTGAGGGTTTTCTTTCCCCCCAGGGATCCACAGGATCAGCTTTGTCTTTCTTCAAGGGGTTTTAACCAAGCCCACAGTACTTCACTGTGCAGTCATTCTGGGTGGGACTGGGGGAAATGGGATGGGAGCAGGACTGGTCAGCTTCTGCAGGGATGCAGGAGCCGCTGCATGGGACAGGTCACACATATGGAGGTGCTGTCAGCAGGGCCCCTCAGAAACAGGGGGGCAAGGACATGAAACATCTCCCTCTGAAACCCCACCACCTCAGGGATCTAATACTGGGTTATTCCACTAGTGCAGGCTCTGACCAACCATCCCACTCAGGCTGTAGTGCAGCACTGCCAGAGCTGAAAGTGGTCTTCTCAGCAGCATCTGTAAGACAGGGTTAAGGAGTCCATCATTGTCCCTTACCTGCATCTCCATCCCTGTCCAGGCATTTGGATCTGTGCCCAAACCCAGGTGTTGGGCCAACCAGGGGAGCAACACAGACCCAGAGGTGGCAACCAGGTCTAACCAAGAACAATATCACAGCCATAAGGCAGGTCCCAGATCAAGCTGGGAAGTCAGTCTACCCATCAAGGGGAGGGTCAGGTCCAGAAGCACTGGGCAGGTCCAACACCAAGCTAGGCAGTCAGTCAGCAGGTTAAGGTCAGGATCAAGGGCCTCACAGCCAGGCACTGCTGTAGCTGAGCTGGAGCCCAGCACTCCTCCAGCACAGCTCAAAAAGAGCCTGAGGCCCTGGGCTGAGCTTAAATAGAGCTCCTTGGCCCACGGGTATAGGGGTCAGGTGAGGCTGGTCAGGGCCATTAAAGCCCATTAGTCTTCTCCAGGCTCTGACACTTGCAGTGTCACCTGATGCAGGGCACAGTGAAACCCTGTGGAGCTGCTAAACCCGGCACACAGCAGGGTTTGGTTCTGGCACTGGTCCATCCCTGCTTGTAGGTGGCTTTGAGTGATACAGGAGCTATTTTCGTGCCCAGAGAGCAGTAACTTTAAATTGTCCTCCCTGCTCTCAGCTCAAGGTGGCCATCCCAGGGTGCCCAGATCACTCATATTCCAGTGCAAGCCAGGATCTGGCTGAGCCCAAACTGGGGGTCACACGTTGAGTCCTGGTCCCAGGAGATGTCACACCTCAAATTGGGCTTGCGGACCACCAGCAGAAATACCAGTGCTAAGGGCTATTGCATTGGGTGCTATTAAAAGGACAAACAGCAAGAAGGGAAAGGCAGGTGAAGGGGAGAAGAAGCAGAGGGAGAAGGGGAACAGCCAGGTGTTCTCACCCATCTCCCTAGTGCTGGCTCCCAGCAGGGATGGTGCTGCTGGGGCATACAGGAGACTGCCTGGCTGCTGCAAGCCCCAGGGCAGACTGGGCAAAGCCTCCTGCTCAAGCAAAAAATGGTTTAGGAGAAACTGATCCTTACTGTGCCGAGCTGGAAATTTCTGGATACACTTTAATTCATCTATTCCAGGGCCCTGACCCAATTAATATTCTATAGGATCTCCTGGAGCTCTTGTTTTGCTCTGTTCTTGGCTTCAAGGGCTGCAGAAGAAATTGAAAACAGATTATTGGGAAGAAAACAGCTTCAATCTTTAGCCAGCTGTCTCTAGCGAAGATGGCTCCATTTCCAGTCATTCCCCAGGCGTGATGCAAGGCTGGCTATGAAAAGGTTTTCCCCAGTGGCAGCAGAAAGGCTTTGCTGAAAAGCAAAAGGTAAATTCGCAGGAGCGGTGCTGAGCAAAGAAGGAACGGGCTCTGCCTGCGCCCCTGTTGTGATCAGCCCGTGCGAGCACCCAGCGCAGGGGCGCGGGGAGGCACGGCCGGAGCGGGCGGCGATACCGGGGGCAGCCGGGGAGCCCGGCGCAGGGATGCCGGAGGGAGATGAGGGGCCAGGCGTGCAGCCCCTCACCTGCGCCCGGCGGAGCCCGAGCGGAGCGGCCACGAGAGGGAGGCAGAGCCCGTGCGCTGCTGCGGGGCCGGGGCTGCGGGGCTGCGGCACCGCCACCGCCCACCTTCTCCCCCGGACCGCGGCTCCAGCCCCTCGGAGCCGGGGCTAGGAGGGGCGATGGGCCCCGATTCAGCTGGGGAGCACAGGCAGGCTGCTTGCGGGGGTCCCCGAGCAAGGTCGCTGCCCACCGCCCCGGGGACCTTTGGAGGCCTGGCTGGGGAAAGGTGGATGAGCATTTGAATACACAAGTGGTGGCTAAAGTCCTTCCAAAGGGCTATTTTGTCCACCGGTGTCAGCCTGGATGCCAGGGCTGCATCCCATTCCACATTCATACTGGAGACATGGGTTGTGGATGGGGTATCTTGCAGGTTACCTGCAGGATCGGGCAGAGGGGAAAGCCTGGGAAGTCCCTGCAGTTCAGCTCCCATCTGTAGATCTGGGGCAGTCACCCTGCTGTGTCTTACAGAGGAACAGTACAGATACAATGCTCCTGGGAGGAGCTTGCAGGGATGAGCTGTCAGTCCACATGGCTGTATGTCCATCCTCTGTTAATGGTCCTTGTTCAGCCCCAGTTAACACCATGACAGGTTGCTGGGGTCAGAATCCTATTCCCACCACAGGTTTGTTGCCCAAATGGGCCCCAAAAGCACAATCAGTGAGCCCCTGATGAAACTATCAGCGGAGGGGTGTCCTGTTAGCATGATCTGCCAGCCCAGGACATTGTCACACTCTGCAAATCAGTGGCTCCTTCGGGTACTGCTGACACACCACTGCTGAAAGACCCCAACATTTGCTGACAGCAAAGAGACCAGGCACGAGCAGGACCAAGCACACTGGGCAGGGAAGAGGCAGCTGAAAAGCTGCAGAAGAGGTGTGCTGCTACCAGGGGCCAGGACTGTGCCAGGGCCAGGAAAGTCTCTGGAGAGGGGGAAGGAAACTCAGGGAAGCTTCTCATGGAGGTGTTTTTAAAATGACATCACCCCAGGTTCAAGTGCGGACTTCCCAGTGGCACACAGGAGAACTGGATCTGTGATACAAAGTGGCCCAGACGGTGACTCATGATCGTCCAGTGACATTTTAAACATCTAATTTCCAGCTAACTGAAGACTTTAGAAAAATCAACTTGAGGTCAACATGGTAAGTTGTCACCCTATAGAAAACCTTGCAAAAATCAGCCTTCTGAGGGGATGCTGCACAGAGGGTGGCACCTGCAGCAGAGTGGAGCAGGTTCCCTGGCACTGCCAGCACACTTCGTGTGCTCTGCCAAGCCAGAGTCAGCAACACTCCCGGCCGGTGCTTGGCTGCCTTGTGGCTTTCCAAGACAGGTTGAAAGGAATGATTAGGGCAGAGGAATGCAAACCAGGCCAGAGGACTCATTCATCCTCCCCACTCCTGGTTTCAGCACGTTCCAGGCAGTCTTACTACAACGCAGCATTTTGTGCACTGCAATCCATCCACACACATGCTCGCCTCTCATCCTCTGCCAGCCCTTACTCTCTCGAGGCACCTAGAGCTGAGTCTGTAATAAATCAGGCAGCAGCCTCCATCCAAGACACGCACACCCTGCTTTGCTCTGCCGAAAAATGAGCGCTGAGCTTTTCATCTGAACACCTGGAGCAGGCGGGCGGCCGCGCTGCCCGGGGTGCAGCATTGCCTCCTGAACCAAAGGCACGTTGCTCTTCAGACACTGGCTCCATGGCTGGTTTGCTGCACTCTGGCCTTCTGCTTTTAGGAAAGGGACAGGAAAAGAACTGGCTCCCACACCTTGGTGCCCTGGTCTGCCTCAGTGCTGCCAAAGTGAGTTTGAGTCCATCAGCCTCTGAATCAGAGATGCAGGTGCTGAGCATGGCCATTGCTGTCTGATGAGCTGGTGAAAGCAGCAAAATCCTCCCAATGTACCAATGGAGGCTGGGAGAGAGACCTGGGAACAGGCATATGCAGGGCATGGTGGAGGGATGTGCTCCTGCCCAGCCACACACAGGTATCTGGAGAAACATCCAGCAGGAGTGGTGGGCTTGAGGGGCTTTTGCCCAGAGGTGGCACACCAGCAGATCCAGTCCAGGGTGCAAGCATGGCTCTACCAGCCACAGGAGGAAGAGCAGCAGCAGTGCTTGGAGCCAATTCACTGCAGTGAGACACTTGGGAAACTCAGAAGAGCGACTGGAGCCAGGGTGCAGGAGGGCAGCCAGAGACACCCAGGCAGGGTGGCCATGGCCCCAGCAGCTGGGCCAGCGCATGGTCCCACCACAGCATGGAGCCTGCAGGGACAGCTGCCCAGGGTGGGAGCTCACAGCCTCAGGCTCCCTGTGCTGCACAGAGGGGCATGGCCCTGCTTGGGGAAGCTGGAGCCGAGGCCAAACCCATCTGGCTTTGCTTTCCACACCATTGAGATCTTTTTTGTTGGGTTTATTTTCACGCAGATCCCCAGGACGCAGAGACGGGCAGGAAAGCGAGAGCTGAAAGCAAACAGGAAAAAGGCAGGTTCTGTCCACGTCTATTTTTAACACTGCAAACAGCATCAGTGTCATTATATTTAGAAAAAAAATTCGAAGCGTTTCCTGCCTCCCCTTTCAATACCTTCAGCTATTTCCTTGCAGATGTTTCCAGGGGCCAGGGCTCAGAGGCAGGAGGAGAGAAGCTGGGCTCTCACCCCACAGACCAGCCCAAGGAGGGGAAGGTCCTGGAAGAGGAAAGCCAGCTCAAAGCAGGTGCCTGTGGCCCTACGTGGGGACAGAGAGGACAACCAGGCAGTGGAGGACATGGCCAGGTCCAACAGAAGCTGTGTGTCACCGCAGAGCCTTCAAGCTGCCTCTCCATGGGTTGTAGCACCTTTGGTGCCATCAGAGGTGGCATAAGGGTGAGTGCAATGCAGGGCAGGCACAGCAGCACTGTCACGGCACAGGGTTAGGGAGAGAGGCTGCGGGGACCCTGGGCTGAGCAAAGCATCACTGGGACAAGCTGCTGGAGAAGGGGGCTGGTCTGCAGCAGAGGCTGCACCCCTGGCCTCCTCTCACGCCCAGCACCACCTCTGTGGTGGGGATCACACACAGGACTGGTGAACAGTGGCAGCAGCAAAGTCAGATTTCAAAGCCAGTGTTGCACATAAAAGGGTGGCTGATGTCCCTTGGAGCCAGAGCCTCTGCACTTGTCACTTCTCTGCTCACACGTACCAGGCTGCCTCAGCTTTGCCTGCACAGCTTGGAGATGATCTCCTTTGCTTTGACAGCTCTCGGCTCATTGCCTCACGTTCAAGGACTGTGGTTTGCAAAGTGTCTGTGTTTCATTCTCATCCAGATGATCCAGAGTGTGCTTTCTGGATGGCAGGCAGTGGGGTGGCAGACCACAGCTCAGCAGGACTGGGGCATGTAAGGAAAACCAGGGTTTGAACATGGTCAGCTTCTAGGGGTGGAGAGTGCAGCCAACTGCGGGGGAAACAGAGCTCCTAACCCCAACCATGCTGTGCTAGATGTGGTTTCCAGCAGAATCACAGCATGGGGAGACCAGGATTTCTCCATGTGGCCTGGGGAGCTCCCTGCCCCAGGAATAAGATGGAGATAACGTCAGAAATGTGGCATGGACAGCATGCAGAGCAACCAAAAGCACCTCAGAACATTCCCTCCAGCCTGGGCTGATAGTGAGGGCTGAAGAGCAGCCTGGCTGCCCATGCACACACCGCTCTCCACGCTCTAAGCTGCTGCCTTGGCAGTACCTGTATGAGATACCATCCTTTCCTAGGCTCAGCTGGAGCAGGTAGAGCAGACATCTGTCCTGGCCCACAATGCCAGGGCCTCTGGGCTGTGTTTCCCTTCCAGGAGTTTGGTCCACAAGAGAAGCTGCCTCGTGAGATGTTCCTCTGGGGCTCCGGCTGACTCCAAAGCAGAGAGGGCAGCCCAGCCAGGAGTGGCTCCTGGGACAAGCCAAGCTGCATTCAGGCTGCCAACACCAGCCCATGGCAACCAGGAGCAGACAGTCCCATTTCTGTACTGCCCTCCCCAGAGCCCTGCAGCAGGTGGAAACCAAACGTCAAAGGGTCTTGATTTGAGGACTACATGAACGATGCTCTGCAGTCCTTCACGACTGCAATCCACCACAAGCTGCTGGGCTTTTTCCCAGGGTGGAGGCGATGGCTGCGGGTAGGAGCCTTGCTCTGGTGACCCCTGGCAGGACCTCCTGTGATTTTTCGCCTGGGGCTGCAGGGATCTGGGCTGCTGTCGAGACACACGTGGTTTTCACAACACTGCCCTGCCCACCTCACCCAGATGGCTCTGCAGATGGTCCCGAAGGTCTATGGCCAGCCATGCTCAGTGGGCTCCTCTTGTCCCAGATTGCCCAAGCTCTCAGAGGGAGGTCACCAGCAGGCTCCTTGGAGGAGCTGTTCCCAGTGGTGCTGTCCAAGCCAGGGAAGTTCTGGTCTCTGTGCCAGAAACAGAACTGGACCAGTTATGCAAGCGAAGAAGGCAGTCTGTGGTGAAGGGGACCAGCCCAGAACGAGCAGATGCTAATCCAGAACCTGACACATCCTAGTGAGTCACAAGTCATGGACAGGCTTTTTCTCCTCCACTCCCCCCCCCCTTCTTTTTTTTGAGATAACCATCAAAAATCTTTAGTCATGAAAGGAAAAACTTCCAGAACAATCTCCCTTCCCATGGCTTGGAGGGCTGTGGGTGCAGGGACTCCATGCAGGCAGGGCTTGCACAGCTGAAGGCCACCAGAGTCCCATTAAATAAGAACCAGGGAGTTCTAATCTGCTCGTGGGTGCGAGGTGGGGTGGCTGCAGTGCAGCAGCAGCAGGCGGTGGCTGTAGCTTGCAGCCTCACTGTGCCAGGTGAAGATGGAGCTGTCACCACAGAAGTGGAGACATTCCCTTCTTTGATGGGCAGCAGCAGCTCATAGCCTGCAGAGCAGCTCAGGTGGGAAGGTGGAGCACTCACCACTCCATCTCCTGCCACCGTGGTGCCCTGGCACAGATAGCTCCCAGCCCAGGGACTCTTTTCATCTTCTTTTCCTATTTCTGCCTCTCTGCCATCATGGTGGGAGACATTCATGGTGGGGTTTTCCAGTCTCCCTGTGGAACAGGAGGAAATTCCTCCCATCTCCAGGTGTGTGCAGGCACCGGCTTCATGGGGACTTGCTGCAGGGGATCTCCTGGGCTGTGCTTCCTCCTCCAGACCTGCTTTTGTGGGTGCAGTTCCCTGAGACACAGCCATGCCCTTGAGGAGGAACCATCTCTTCTGTCCAGACTGACGCCACGCTCGACATGCCTCAGGCTCAGCCTGCACCAGCTCTGAGGACACTGTCCCCTCCAGCTCTGTCCCTGTGATCCTGCAGGTCTCCAGCCCTTGCAGAGCCCCAGCCCGGGCTGTGCTGGGTGCCAGCCCACCCAAACCTCTCCACACCGTGGGGGCCAGCATAAGCCAGTCAGGCTGTAACGGGCCAGTCTGGGCTCTTGCTCTGTGGTCAGAGTACAGAAGAAGCCCAGCCAAGCAGGCTGATTGCTTTTAATTAGACTCAGGACCTGCATGAGGCAGCCACCTCCCTTTCCTTCGTGGGACATTCTCGTTTAGGAGCCACCAGTTTGCAATTAGCAAGTCATGGTCCTCCCAGCCCCAGCAGCAGCAGCAGCAGCAGCAGCAGGTCACCCTGCCCATGGGCAGCCTGACAGCAGGGCGAGAGCACGCCCAGCCAGACACCTTTTACAAATCATTCTGCATAGTTCACATTCTTGGCCGGTTTATGAGCATTTCGGCTCCTCATATTGATCAGGGCTGGAGCCGAAGTAATTACATTCATCAGAAATAACTTCCCCTGATTTTGAGTCATATTTGAGCTGGTGCCCACCTCCTCCGTTCGCCCCTGGACACAGGCAGCTCTCCCTGCTCACTGGTACATACTTTCCAGGCGACATCGTTGCTTTCATAGCCATAGTGAGACCAAAAGGTTTCTTTTTCTCAACTGGATCCCCCCCCCACCACCACACACACACACACACACAAAAGGTTTCAGTCATGTCTGTGTTGACTTGGCTGGGGAGGTGGACAAGAGGACGTGGTTTATGGGAAGTGCATGCTCGGGAGGTGTCTCCAATGTCTCTGGTATTGGGAAGGCATGTAGGGGAGGTCTGGGGGCCTGGGACCCCTTTGCATCACTGGCCTCAGCCCTTCTAGTCTTGCTCAGGTGATGGAGAGCAAGCCCAGACCTCGCTTTGTTCCCTGGGGCGATAGTAGGAAGCAGGACTCATCCCCAAAGCCTTTGATGTGAGACCCGGGGAGCAGCAGCAGGTTCCCTCAACAACTGGTTTTGGGGGGTGACCAATCATTTGGTTTTTTCAAGTGCTGGGTGGGAACAAAGCCCTGGTACAAGACAGGTGAGCTGGCAGCTCTTCAGTCCTCCCCAGAGCAGCTCATGTGCCCAACATCTAAACTGGACACTCCTTCCCTGCACCGGCCAGACTCCTTCAAATCAGCAAGGGTGCTCAGAAGTGCCTGTTGCACAAGGTCTTTGGGAAGGTCCCAGCAACAACCAGGGGTTTGCAAGGAAGCTGTGCAGAGCATCCACTGGAGATACATCAGTGGGGAGGGTTATCTTTGCCCCAGGTTACTGTCCCCTCCCCAGCACCATCCTGTCCCAACACCATCACCTGTACACTGCCCCAGCATCCTGGATCCACCAGCACCCTGAGCTGCTCTGGCTGGCAATGCTCCTGCTGGCAGCAAGACAAAGCCAGCCTTGGGGACAGGAAGGGCTGTGACATTGGGAACAGACACAACCCATGTCACCCAAACCTCTTCCAGCACCCAGCACTAGCAGCTGTGTGGGTGCAGCACTTGCATCCTCAAAGGTCTTCCCAGGGTCACAGAAAATAGGGCTGGAAAGGAACACAGACATCACCTAAGCCCTCCTGCTTCAAAGCAGAGCCAGCTGCAATTGAAAGGTGAGTTTGGTGAGACCTAAAGGCATCGCTGGCTGTACCTTAGTGCATGCCTCAATTTGTAGCCTATTTGATGCTGCAAGGGACATGGCAGCTGCTTGAGAGCACATAGCACTCTCGAGCAAGACAAGAACTGAAGGAAACACAGCCTATTTTGGCCTGAAACCACAAGAAAAACAGAGATAGTCAAAAAGAATAAGCAATTTGGTCAGGGAGCAGGAGTTAGCCATGCAGCTCCATGGGAAATACCAAGGGCCTGTCAGTAACCAACCAGCTCAGGGGCTGGGGTTCATGTCTTGTCCGAAAGACAAAACTTCTAGGGAGATTTTTAAAAATAAGTTTATGTCTGATGATGTTTGATACCAAAAATAAACTCTCAGAGGATCATGATGTTTGATATGTGATGATTTCTGACACTGTTTTCCAAATAATAATGGAAAGACTCATCTGGGTGAAGTTTCCCAGCTTTGTTTTACAAAAGTCTTATTCTTTGGGTTATCTGAATGTTTAACTTAGTGGGACAATTATGAATTGCTCTTGTCTGGACTACAGCAAAAAAAAAATAAAAATCACACAGAATCACTGCCCAGGGTGAGATATGGCTAGTAAGAAAAAGTGTTGTCCTTTCACAACAGCTGATACAAGGCTGGGCTGTGCTAACACGAAGCCCCTCAGTCTGAATGATGAGATCTCGCTGTGGTTTTGGCTAGGCAAGGCTGTGAAGGTCTGTTTGCTCCCCACGTGATAGCTCAGCTCCTTCCTCTTGGCAATGTCAGACTTTGAGACCAGAACCAGCACCAAGTCCCATTTATCAGTGCTGCTTTCTAATGAAACCTACTTAAAAATGCCTGGAAAATGGTGAAGGATCGAGTGTCCCCACCACCATGCACCGCTCCCCATCCTGAAAACCCTTTCTCCTTGGGAGAGGACAATGCCCAGCTGTTGCTTGCTCCCTTGCTGGGAGCTTGGAGGGGTCAGCTGGTCCCAGAAGGAGCCGAGGTTTTCTGATGTAGTCGCCTGACCATCAGAAACTGGATGGCAGCCCTGAATTCCTTTCTCGCAAGTCACTTGGCCAGGCCCCAGATGGTAAATACTTTCAGTCTCTCCTAGCCTGGGTCTGGGGTGGAAGCAGTGACCTCAAGGTAAAGGATTGCCTGGCCCACCCCTCGGGTGGCCAGTCCTCCCAGCCTGGGGCTGCTCTCCAGTTAAGGTGCGAGAACCAGAGGGAATAAAAATGGCCAGACAGGGATGGAAATGGCCACCACCACCTCTCTTGGCTCTTGCTATTTGAAACTGGAGCTGGATTCGTTCTGGGTAGGAAACAACTTTCCCATCCTGACAAAAACAAAGGTATTTCAAAGTTTCCCAAAGCTGGGGTGTTTCCAGAAGTCTCATGAAAAACATCCAGCAGCCACCCAAAAGTATCCAATGGCTGAGGGAGACCTGAGGTGTCTCCTTTTCATCTTGGGGCTCTTGGCTTTCCCAAGCTGGGTGTCTGTCCAGCTTTCCCACCCATGCTGTCCACCCTCCATGGACAGCCCTGTTCCCCTGCAGCAGGGATCTGAGTCAGAAGTACCCAGAAGCAAAGGGAAGGTCCTCCCCACCAACGTGTGGAGCTGGGCTCAATCTAGCCCATGATTTCACTGTTGATACAAAGAGGAATAGAACCACCAAGGTCTCAGAACATCCTAAGTTCTCTCTAGCAGCAAAGAACATCCAGACCCTGGTCTGACTTCAGCCAGCTCTGGGAAGGGTATTCAACACATGGCATAAAGAAGGGGAGAGTCTTGAGCAAAGGAAAGGGATGGAAGGAGAACATGGTCTCTATTCATCACGGATGGATGCAATTCCAGCTGAGCAGGGTGCACAAAGGAGAGCTTTGCAGTGTTATTTGCGATGGCATGTTAAATGGCACAGACATGAAAAAAACCCTCTAAAATGTAAATTCACTGGTCGGTTCCTTCATTTCTATAGAAACAGCAGAGCTTGCCAGTGGCTAACTCAAAGGAGATGTATTCAGATCCCTGTATCAACTATTTTCTTGCACAACTGACCACAAAAAATAAAAAAATACACCCCCCCACCCCCAGTCCTGACAATAATACTATGGAAACTGTGAAGCACAACATATGGACTTAATTACTAGCTATGGAATCCTATGTATGGTACAGAACACATATGGGGTGCATGCTCCAGAGGGGAAGGGTTATAACTGAGTATTTATAAAAGGAACTGCCAACGTGCTGCTCTCGTGCAGCTTCACTAATCCAAACCTGCACAAGGGCTGTATCTCTTGGCCAGGCTCTGCCTGCAGCCCCCAGACCCTGGCACAGAGACCTGGGTGGGCACATGGGACCCAGACAGCCAGGAGAAGGGAAGCTCAAGCCCAGGTCACCAAGGGAAAAGCCTGCTTGGGAAGGCAGTGTCACAGTGGACTTTGTGGGTCCCCCTTCAGCCAGCTCCTCTGGGCACCCCCAAAATGCAGTGAAGTAACACCAGGGATCTCAGGTGCCACCTGAAGTACGGGCAGCTGGCCAGGCATGGGTGGTTGATTTGGCCCCTGTCTGGCTGCTTGACTCCCTGCCTCTGCCTGAGCTCTGCTGGCTTCCTGGTGATGTCATACCAGCACGGTGATGTCACATTCCTGCAGTGACATCTCAGCAACATCAGGTGTGGGGGGGAAGCAATGTCCCATCTTGTCCCAAGCTGAAGGAGAGGATAAAGAAGAGGTCCCCTTACCAAAGAGCCGAACCTGCACCCAGGAGAGGGCAGGCAGGAGGGGGGGCAATAGCCAGTGGGGTCCCCCAGGCAGCCCGGAGCCCCAGCCCCCCCCCGGGGGGACCCTGCTGCTCCCCCAAGGCTTCACACTTGGGGCTGTTGGCTGCTCCCAGAGCTGCTCCCTGAGGCTGTCAAGGGGTTTTTATTTCCCTTGCCAGCACTGTCACCTGATTTCTGACTGGGAAATGAAGTCATGCCCATTAATCAGGAGTCCCTAATAAAAACCAGCCTGGAATAATGAATTGAACTGGCCATCCCCCGGGGAAAGGCTGGATCAGTGCTTGGGCTGCTCTCAGTGGGTGTGGATGGAGGCACTGCAGCCATCTCCAGGACGTCTGGCTGAGCTGTGGCATCTGAAGTGTGGTGGCCGGCAGGATGGCATCAGCTCTGGGCAACAAGGAGGGCACAGCAGCACGAGATGTGCCTCCAGCCTTTGGCATCAAACCTCCTTGCTTGTGAGCTCCTGTCGGTAGGGCCTGAACCCCCCTGGTAGTGAGTGTCCTCACACCTCCCCTGCCACAGGCAGGGTCACCTCTGGGCAGGGCTCAGGTGATGCAGGGAGCTGGGGCTTCTCCACAAGGAGCAGAGGCTCCAGCACTGGGAAAAATGACAGCAGCCTTTGGAAGGTGGCCTGGTATTTCCACCAGCTGCCATGACTTTGTTAACAGACTGATTGCAGCTGGTGAAGCAAAACCAAAGGGGAGAATCAGGGGGGTAATGGGAGGGCTCTGACTGGGCACACCTGGGCTCCCAGGCAAGCGGCAGAGCTGGGGTCGGGAGTGCTGCTGTGGTGACTGAGGACCTGCTTTGCAAAAGCAAAAGCAGGGAGGAAAAAAGGTGGAGGGAGGAAAAAAGGTGGAGGGAGGGATGGGATATCACTCCTGGTTGCATAATTTCAGTGCTCTGCTTATATGACATCCAGCCCTGCTTGTTGACATCTATCACAACATACGATGTGTAGCAGCAGTTCTCATCATGCCTGTGAGACACGGGGAGTCTGTGTGCAGCCACCAGGATCCATGCCTTGAGCCAGGGCAGGAGCAATGCTCCCAGCCCCCAGACTATGTCCTGCAGGCAGGAGGGTGCAGGAGAAGAGCTGGGGAGCTGCAGGGCACTCTGCATCCTTGTGTGAGCTCAGGCCTTTCCTTCCAGCTCTGGGCTCGCAAACTGTTCTTCTCACATCTTCCGATGAGACCTGGGCGATGGGAACACAGAGAAAGGGTTCAGTTTCCTGAAGGTCTTGAGATGTTTAGGTTTTCCTTTCCTAAGGGCCAGCCTCGCATCCCCAGACACAGCAGAAAAGAGGAAAGGTGGCACAGGGCAGACTGAGATGTGATGAAGTATTGGGAGGCAACTGCTGAGCTGAGCACTGCTTCTCCTCCCCAAACCTGGATTTTAAATTCTCGTGGTTGCTTAAGACAGTCACAATTTTTCAGGAGCTGAATTTGGGTTTACAAAACTTGAAACCAGCAGGACCAGACTGAAGCCTTCTCTGTATCATGTACAAAGGGCAATGCAGCACCACATGTGCCCAGTGCAGGACGGGGATGCTGCAGCACCACCACCACAGCAAACCCCTTCCCAGCTCTTGCTGGGCCAGAGAAACAGAGAGGGAAGCTTGCCTCTGCTGCCCAGAGAGCTCATCTGGCAAAAAGCAAGTCCCACACTGTCTCCAGTGATGGAGAGACAAGATCCTGCCCTTGACTTCAGGGCTCTGCACAGCATGGGCAACTCATCCCTCTGCCACAGCTTGCCATGCACGGGGCTTAGCACAGAATCCCAGACTGCTTTGGGTTGGAAGGGACCTTAAAGACCATCCAGTGCCACCCCCTGCCATGGGCAGGGACACCTCCCACCAGACCAGGTTGCTCCAAGCCCCATCCAACCTGGCCTTGGAGCCAACCTGGCCTTGGAGCCAACCTGGCCAGGGAGGGGCAGCCACAGCTTCTCTGAGCACCCTGGGCCAGTGTCTCACCACCCTCATACCAAAGAATTTCTTCCTAAAATCCAGCCCAAATCTCCCTTCCTTTACTTTGAACCCATTCCCTCTCATCCTACCACTCCATGCCCTTGTCAGAAGTCCCTCTCCAGCTTTTCTGGAGCCCCTTCAGGTATTGGAAGGTGGTCTAAGGTCCCCCCGGACCCTTCTCTTCTCCAGGCTGAACAACCCCAAAAATACAGGGGTGGGTGCCCTGTTCCTGCTTGGTCATGGCAATGCCTCAGGGTGGCAGCAGGGACAGCCCTGTTAAACCCTTCACAACCCAGGAGGAAGACACCAGCTCTGCCTGGGCAGACCTTGATCAGTAGGAAGAGGCATGGACCTTCTCTCCTGGTCACAGCTAGCAGCAAGGAGCCGGTTCACCCCACCAGCCTGGCTCCCCAGCCCCTCTCCAGTGCTCCCTGGGGACAACGTCCCTTCCCTGCACTCCCTGTCTCTGTTCTCACCTTGAGGGGAGTGGAAATGGCAGCTGGAATGTGGGCTGGAAAGAAAAAAGAAAAAAAAAAAAAAAAGAAGAAAATCTTGAGGCTTGTCCAAACCTACTCATGTTTATATTGGAGCCTGTGAGTGACATCAGAGCAGGGAGAGTATAAACACCAGCAGGACCCACTCGGGCTTTAAAACCTGCGAGCACGCCGCTGCTCCAAACCGCCCGGGGGGTGATGTGCTGAAGCGGCCCAGGGGAGAGCACCATGAGGCTCCAGCTGGAGAAGCAGCTCCTCTTCCTCTCCCTCCTGTGCATCCTCTCCAAGGTAAGGGAGACGGGACCCTGGGGGGGCTTTAGCCTTGCTGGGGGATGCACCCAGCTCTTGCAAAGTGAGATGCAGGGAGGAATGGGGTGTTCCAACGAGCCTGGTGGCCGTGTTTGTGCAGCCCCACAGGGGCAGAGCTATGCTTGGGAGAGATATTTGAGATCAAGCAGCAGGGGCTTAATGTCCATGGGCCAAAGGCGTCGGTTGTGCAAGTTCACGGAGCAGGCAGGAATGAGAGCAATGTGCTCTGTTTGCTCACCCCATCCCTGCAGCTCTCCCGGGCTGTGCTGTGTCCCTGCGAGCAGCAGCTCGGTGGTAGCAGCTCCTGCAGACTCCTTGGTCCCTGCCCAGGCTCCCGAGGCAAGGGGCCAAGCAGCGAGCACCAGCTCTCATTACTCAGCTCTCTCCCCTCCCCGGGATGCTCATGCGAAGCCAATGCCTCTGACAGAATTTGGGTTGTTGTAGTGATATTTTTTTCCTCTTGGACGCTGTGCAGAAATAGCTGCCTGTGCAGAGAACAGGAAAGTTGAAAAGTTTGGGGTATCTCAGCTCCAATGTCTTCTGATTGCTGCTTGAACACCAAAGCAGACATTCTGCAAGCAGGGTCATCGTGGCAGCCTTGTGCCCATTTGACTCCTTTCCCAGTCAGTTAAAGATCTCTGACAGGAGCCACACTGTCACCTAAAGACAAGCAGGGGGAAATGGCTCAATGGGGTTGGCTTGGCTAATCCTAAAACATTGATCTGTAATAGCAGCCTCCTGAAAGGTGCAAAAAGCCCTTGGCTACTTGGGCAAGCTGAGATGGAGAAATTACTCTTGCCCCAGGCACGCTCGTGAGTGTCTGGAGAGCCACCAAGGGCCCTCGTGCCTTCAGCCCAAATCTGGCCACCACAGCCAGTCCTTCAGTCCCTGTGCAAGTCTCTCCCTGGTTTCTGCCACACTAGCAATGCTGATCATTGATAAAACCAGTGCAAGACCCAGGTTGCCCGGCCCATTTCAGATATATTTTATCTCCTGTGCCTGGCACTAACATTTCTACAGACCCATAAAAACCACCTGAACTGCTGCAAATGGGGAACAGACAGCACACAGGTACCCACCTTCTGTGCCCAACTGGTCACGTCAGACCTGATGCAACTGGGAAAAACTAAAAGAGAAAGAAAAACGGTGTCCAAAATCCATATAGTCCAGCTGAACTCACTGAGCTCTTGGCAGTCTCAGCAAGCACACCGGTGTGGACCAGCACAGGGCTGCATTTTGTGGCTGTGTGTTTCCTGAGCTGTGTTGCATGTGCTGGCCATGCAGCAATGGGAGCTGCAGGGCTGCGGAGGGCAGCTTAGTGCTGCTGCCTGGGGCTCACACACAGGTTGTCAGGCCAGCACCAGCAGAGAACTCACCTCCAAACTGCAGAGCCAACTCTCTTGGCTTCAGCTCTGTCAGATATGACACGATGGGAGCACGAGCACTGCCTGCAGAAGGTGTTTGTGCCAGGGTAATTGTGCAAGACAAATGAACTGTGGCTACAAACAGCTACCTGCTCCTGGGAGCAGCCACACGATGGGTGCACAGCCCTGGCAAACCACCCCTGAGCAGGCACAGCCCTGCCGAAGGGATTATTCAGTCTAGCTGGAGTTCCCAGACCTCAAAAACGTACCTGTCTCAAGGCTCCTTGCCCAGCGGGCCAGGCCAGGCAGAGGATGCTGCAGGCAGAGGCAGGCAGAGGCAGCTGGAATAGGATGGGAAGCAGTGCAGTTCACATGGCTGCAGTTCCCACACTGCCCATGCAATTCCTGTTCCTTGGCATGAATGAGAGCTCTTAAGGTGCTGTGCCCTCACTGGGTGCATTCAGCCCCTGCAAACCACATCTCCAGCTGGGCACAATCCACTCCTTGGTGACAGGCATGGGGAACAGTTGCTTCCCCCTTCTCCCACCACTGCTTAGGGCAGCGTGTGGCTGCCTCCAGGGCTGCCAGCCCCGTTAAATGACCACCCCTAAATGGGATGTTCACTTCATAGCTCCATCCTCCTCCTGTGCATTCAGAGCAGTGGTGCATTTCAGTCCCCATCCTGCAGTGTGCTGAGCATTCCTGATTCTCCCCAGTTTTCCATAGGTGCCCAGCACATTGTGCCGTAAGAGGACTGTAGCTTCCCAGGCTGCTTCTCTATATTCCCATGGATTTGCAGAGCCTCCCTCCACCGAAAATCAGCCCCCACGATTGGGAGAGGATTACCTGGCTGTCCCAGTGAAAGAGCAGCTGTTAGCCAAAAAGCAACCTGCATTGAACCAGCCATGGCTTTGCCTCCACAGGTGTGTGCCCAGCTGTGCCGCAGACCATGCTACTGCCCCTGGGTGCCCCCCCGCTGCCCCCGCGGGTCCCCCCTGGTCCTGGATGGCTGTGGCTGCTGCAAGATCTGTGCCCGGCGCCTGGGAGAGCCCTGCGACTTCCTCCACGTCTGTGACCAGAGCCAGGGACTCATCTGTGACTACAGTGCAGCACCCACCGGGACAGGAGCCACCTGCAACTGTGAGCACCGGGGTGCCCGCTCCCCTGGGGATGCTCCCAGCCCAGCTCCAGCCAGAGCCCCAGCCAGCTCCAGTCATCCCTCACTGCTTTCAGTGAAGCTGTTAGGGCTCCAAAAGCGGCTTGACTTGGGCTGATGCAGCCAGCTTGACTGCGGGGCTGTGCCACAGCTCCAGACAGCTCTTGTGCCATTTGCCAACTGGGGTTTCAGGGTGGTTTGAGTGGGGATGGACACAGCAGTCCTGAGGATGCTGCAGTCACCTGGCCAGGGCTGGAATCCGGGGGTCCTGCAGAAAAATTTCACAGAAACGTTTTCTTGCCTGAAACCCCCGAAAGGCAGGGTCAGAGCTGCAGGGCAGTGGGTTTGTCACCAACTGCATCATCTCTGTGACGAGGAGAGGATGGGGGGAGGGAAGGGGAAGAGGTTGGGTGATGTACATGCTGTTGCAAACCCATGTCTGCCCCACACAGCTCTCAGTCACTTCTGTGGCCCCCCAGTTCAGCCCCTTCGTGCCAGCCCCACGGTTTCTCCCAGCAGTCCCCTCTGCCACACACATCGCTGTCACTTGGTCCCTAACGGGCTCCCCGGCTGTTGCTTGCAGTCGAAGATCATGAGGAGGGCTGCGAGGTGAACGGCCGGGTCTATCGAGACGGGGAGGTGTTCCAGCCCAGCTGCAAACTCCAGTGCCGCTGTCTGGATGGGGGCTTCACCTGCGTCCCGCTCTGCCAGGAGGATGTCCGGCTGCCCACCCCCGACTGCCCCTACCCGCGGCGTGTGGAGGTCCCAGGGAAGTGCTGCCCGGAGTGGATCTGCGAGGCTCAGGACCACCACCTCCTCCGGGATGCCAGGGCAGGTAAGAGGCAAGACATGCTGGTGAGGGGGTGTCCACGCAGGTCTCTGTGGATGGTCGCTTCACCCCAGACTACAAACATCGGCAGGAGACACCTCATTGCACATTGCCCACCACGCAGGGCTGTGCCCGCAGCACCCGCAGGGCACGCTGCGCAGTGCCTGGCTCCAACCACACTTTTCCCTTCATCTCTTTCCATCCAGCGTCTGGGGCAGCGTCCCCGCTGCTGCCGTACCCCTGCCAGGAGTGGAGCACGGAGTGGAGCGCCTGCTCGGCCCCCTGCGGCATGGGCTTATCCACCCGCCTGTCCAACCAGAACCCCTACTGCCGGCTGGAGGTTCAGCGGAGGCACTGCATGACCAGACCCTGCCCGGCCATCCCGGCAGTAAGTGAGAGCCTCGGTGAAGCGGGCACCTCTGGGCTTAAGGTTTGACTGAGAGAGGGAAATGCCAGCCAACACAAGCCATGGGACCCCAATTACCCGTGGGCACCCCATCATTCCTCCCCAGCCACAGCCTGGCCGTGTCTCAGGGACAGATAAACTGTCCGTGCCAAAGCTGTGTTTGGAAAACAGCTGATGGCAGGTGCAGACTTGAGTTGTGGGGTCGCTGGATGTCTGAATCCAGAGCACCATGGATCCCACTTAGCCCTGAGCCCTGCAGGTGGGCTTGGCCTGCCCCTATGGCTGGAGATGCATTTGCAGCTCCTGCCTGGCTCCCTGGGTACACCCGAGAGGCAGGGCTCTGCCACCCCTTTCATTAGCCTGGCACAGCCCCAGCACAGACAAAACTGCCTTGCTCACAGGCAGCCAACACTTTCCAGGGCCAGACGCCCACACTGCCAAGTGCCCCTGCTCCCTAGACGTGGGGGACATGCCACCACCCCGCTCTACCTCCGTGTCACTCTCCGCTCTGCCTTTCCAGAGGGGAAGAGGAGGTCGTTTGTAGCTGTGCCCACCCTGGTTGCATCCCGGAGCCAACACCTCGTCCCGGCAGAGAGTCTGGCACAAGCCCATGGCACTGTGGTTTCAGCGGAGACACAGGATGCGTCCTCTGGGAAACTGGGGAAGAACAGATGGACTTTGGCTGCAAAGGAAGGTGGAAATAGAGAACAAGATCCTCAAGTCATGCAGCACCCACCCCCTCCATGCACCTTGCTGCCCCAGGCAGAGTTACTGGGCAGCATCCCTGAGTTTCTTAGTCTGAATGAAATGGAAAATGGGGAAACTCTGTCATAAGCATGAACCCATCCGAGAAACTGGGAATTGGTCCTTTCCCAGATCAGTGGAGCTTTTGGAGAAGTGATGCTGCTCCTCCACCATGTCAGGCACACAGGACCACCTCCAGCACCAGGACACCCACACCTCCGGGGGGACCCCTGGCACCCCAGCCTGCCAGGACAGGAGCTGGCACATGGAGCTGCGTGCCACCAGTCACCACCACACCAGGCCATGCAGCTCAGCCGTGCAGGAGCTCGGCCACCCCACGATACCACCCCACTACCCAGCAGCCGCCTTCCTGGGCGTGGGCAGAGGCGTCCTCTTGATGGCAGCTCTAATCCACCTTCCCCGCATCCCTCCAGAATAAACACGAACCTTCCAGCCCCTCCTGGCCTCCTCCTCCTCTCCCAGGCGCTGGCGGTTTGGCAGAGCTGCGGCGAGCGAGGAGCTCAGACACAGGAGACACCGCTCCGCAGCACCAGACATACCGCCTGCCATCCAAGCACACCCCGCGAGCCAGAAGGAAAGCAGGAAAAAAGGGAAAACCAATCCCAAAGATGAGTCGGGGCCGTCTCCCAACGTATTGGAGGTGCTCCAGCTATGCAAGAGTCGGAGCAGCAGAGCAGCTCGGCAGCTCTGCCTTTACTTCCTCACAGCCATAATCCTTCTGGGTGACTGAAAAATGGAACCCAAATGCCCTCTAACGGCCTCGCAGAGGGACCACGCACCCCTCAGAGCGAGAAGGGCCATGGAAAGGAGCAGCAGTTTGGGTGACGTGTCCAGCTGAGGTTTGGACAGTTGAGCTGAGTCTTCATGGAACTGAAAATAAAGATGTGCTCTTCTAGGTATGGAGCTTGTCTGGGCCTCTCTGTGCACGGTGAGCCCAGCTCCGGTGTGCCCTCAGGAGCCCTGCTGCTTGTGAATCAAAGCACTGAAAACATTATTACAGTGTATTATATCCTAGATTAAATTCTGCCCCTTTGCTTTTAACCAGCCATGAGCTTGATCCACTCTGCCGATGGGACCAACCCTGGCCATAGCAGTGCCCAGGTCTCCACTTGCTGCTGGGATGCGTGGGAGAGCACAGCACGTTACTGCCAGGTCTGCAGCCCTGGGCACAGACCAGGCCATGCCTCTTCCCAGTTCCCCCCAAACCAAAGCCCACATTCTCCCCCTGTAACTCATCCCTCCTCCCGAAAGCCCCACACCTCCTCCACTCACCCCAGACCGGGGTTTCCCCAGCATCATCCCACCATCATCCCCCTGACCCAGGCCAACACAACACCAGCACAGATTTGGGGGTACAGGGGCAAAAGGCTGCGTGACAGAGGGACCTCTCCTCTCCTGCCCAGGCAAAGCCCCCCCACAAGCCACAGGAAAGGCAACAGGGCCAAAGCAGCTGCTCTCCTGGCACCTGCAAGTGCTGAAAATCAAATTAAAGTGAAGGATGGTTCTCAGTCACCTCCTGGTGGCAGTGGGAGAGAGGAAAAAAAATAAACCTCACTGCTCATGCAGTGAAACATTGCTTACAAAGAAAATTATTTGCAGAGATCATCTGGTGCCCTGCCAAACACTGATCACTAATTCAGCTTGATACAGGGGACGTGGAGAACCTCTGGCAGGCAGCAAATCACAGAACAAACGTGGCCTGGGCTGCAGCTTTTGGTGCCTTTTTTTACCTCTGCAATGGCTGTGACAAAAAAGCAGTGACATTAGGCTTATGTAGACTTTAAAACCACAACGTCCCTCGATTGACATGGATAAGACGTGCTCTGTGTACTGAAAATCATGGTTTTTAAGCCAGTTCTTGTTTCAGCGTGTTGGGACAGGGCCACCAAGGCCGGGTGAGCTGTCAGCAGGGAGTGCTGCCAGGGCTCTCACCCCCTCCCAAATCCTGCCCAGCCGCCTCTGGGTACAAATCAAAAGGTCACTTTTTAAGCATCAACCCACAATTCTCATCTCAAACAGAAATTACTCAATGCACCTCTGCTATAATTTTCCTTTTCTTTTTTTTATTCTGAAAAAGGTCATTCCTCCCTGAATCACTGAGCAGAACACAGCTAAAAAATTAATTAATGAATTCAAATAAACCAGAGTTGTTTTTCCCTAAGAACAGAGAGAAATCAACACTTGCAATTTGATTGCCAGCCTCACAATATTTGCTGTTCCATCTAAAGCCCTGCTACCCTGGAAACACGAGGATCACATTCACTGCAGCCTCTGACACTGCGGGTCCTGGGCTTTGCCTGCTCTTGTGGGGCAGCAGATAAATCCTCTGCTGTCTGCAGATGATTATGGTCACCTGTAAAGATAAAAAAAACCCAAAAACCAGGAAACAGCTCACCGCTGTTCTCCAGGCTGCTGCCACATCTGCACACACCAGTGGCGTGTGCTTTGACAACCATATTCCCAAACCAGTGGTGAGCAACAGATCACAGCTCATTTCAGCGCGAGCACACGCAGCAGCTGAAGGGGAAAATGTGTTGTAATGCATGAGTAAATATTGTGCATCAGAATTTTTTTCTAAGCCATTCTCGTGACTGATGATTTTTAAAAGCACGGAGCTGGCTGAGAAAGGGCTGGATGAGCCCCTCATTAGAGCTAAACATTTTCAGATATCTCCCTGAACACAAGAGTGCAGTGCTCAATAAAAATAAGAAAAGTAGATCAAGGTCTTTACTTTGCTGTTGTTGAAGAGGCTTGAACTGGCTGCCTGAAAGCCCACCACTGCAGCTACATGTTTGATATCCACAGGATCCATCCCAGCCCTGTGCTCTTGCATTGCCCTGGCAGCAGCACTGGGGGAGCATTCTGATGTGGGGTGCCCGGCCAGAGCACCTCTATTGCAACTGAACTCACAGGCAAAGTGAACACCTCAAACACAGCTGGAAAGGGGAGCTGCACAACTGTATGCCTGCCTTCAGCGGGTCCAGGGAGCAGGAGGTGTGGAGGGCATGGGGCTGCTCCCTGTGCCCTGCTCCTCCACTCCCATGGCAGGAGGCACCCAGCCCCAAGCCTTCATTCTGGGGACAGAGAAAGTTTTGCCTACAGTGCTAAGAGCAGCTTGTGAGGCTTCCCTTGGTTACAGCAGTTGCCCAGCCAGCTGCTGTCACTGCCTCAGCTTCCCCAGTGGTTGATGCCCTGGGACGAAGAGGACCCTGTTTGTTCCTGTCATCTCACTGCACTTCCACAACTCCATAACGTTGCTCTCCAAGTGCCACCCCAGCCCCACACTGCAGAAGCTGCTGAAATGTGTGGAGGCAAAGGGGACAGGAGCAGGGCAGGACACAGGACTGCTCTCCTGAGGGGTGAATGCCCATGGAGCCCCTCCTCTGCTACTCCAGGAGCACAGTCCCACCAGATCCCCTGCAAATCTCAGAAAAACCACATCCTCATCCCATGGCAACAGCTTTCAAGCATCACCTCTTGGGGCACGCCTGTAGTGGCTAGATTTTATCGCATACACAGGAAATAACACACAGCCTTTCCTATCATTTATCAACTACAGTCGGTTTTTGGAGTCAACACACTGACACTCACAATAAGCAGCAACCACCACCCCATGTCTTGGGCTCCCCTATGCTGGCCCTGTCCTGCCATGTCCAAGCATGGTCCAGCGGAGGTGTTTGGCTGCTCCCAAGGAGGGAAGGGCAGTCAGGGTGGCTTGGCAGGACCCTCCCCTCCTCCTTCCCTGCTGGTGGATGAGCTATCAGCCTCTTCTCTCACCCTCGCCCTGGATTAAGTCTCAGGAAAGCAGGTGGCCTTGGCCCAAACTGGTTTTGTCAATGTCTTTTCCATATGGCTTGCCAGGGTGAACCTCCCTAATTGCCTGCTCACTCCTGCGCCTGGAGATAAAGTTATTTCTGGCCTCTTCTACGCGGCAGCAGCTGCTCAGCAATGCACCGGGGGCTGGATTTCCTTGGGGTCCTCTTTGGGGTCAGTGGTTGGAGCTCTTGCCCCAATCTCCCAGTACCTGGGTGTCTTCTGCATGGTGTGCCCTGCGACAGGGGAGGCAGGAGGGGGAGGTCCCAGCCTCGCGTGTCCTCCTCGCATGGGTCTAAACCGCTCAAAAGAGGGGGGGAGGAGGAGGTTTTTGTGTTTGGGGAGGGATATAGGAGTAGGCAGCAAGAGCAGGTTGCTGTGTGCTGTAGGGAAGGTGCGGGCAGCACCTGCCCCACGGAAGAGTGCCGGTCTCTGCCAGGATTTCTGGGTGGGCAGCGCAGTGAGCAGCGCGGCCGCGAGTGGCAGTGAGGGGTGGCCCGTGGGGTGCAGGCTCCGCAGGGGTGTGGGGCTTCTCCGTGCCCCGGGTGTCACAGGACAGGAGCAGCCTGAACGCTGCGGTCCCAACCCCCCCATCAGACCCCTCCAGCCCGCCCCGGGCAGAGCCGCCGCCCCGCTCGCTCCCTCCCGCTCC